>CM046862.1:17425239-17883349 GCA_025617745.1 Heliocidaris erythrogramma
TGGTATATCATTCGTTTTATTCATTTCAGAATCCAGTGATCATTTTTAGCTCAAAGTTGCCAATACCAGACCCTTTGTCTATGGGAAACAGTGCAAAATCTCCTGAATTTGTATGCACCTCGAAACTGGTTCAAAGAATCGTTCTAGATTAAAAGTTCGTTGAACTGCGGGGTGAACGGATTTTGACAGGTCGTAAAATTTCCTATCTGTCGATGTTAAACTCATTTTGATTGGACAGAAATCCAGTGATCATTTTTTTCTGGAAATCAGCTCTTCAAATCAGAGATGTGGTTAAAAATCCCAGTGGATGACGTCATCCTATTCACACGATTCACGATCTTCCGCGCAGTTTGAATTCACCGAGAATAGATCGTCGAGATAAAATTGCGTGAATTTCCTTTACATGTTTCTTTCAGGATATATACAAATAAACTGACCATACATAAGGAATTTTATAATCGATAGGACCATTTCCAGTCTCATATTTGTTTAATTTAAGCATATGGAGTGGATTTTCAAGGGTATTTCTCTTTCTCTTTGTTGCAAAAACTGAATGACTCTCTGAGTCTGATGATTTGAGCTGTACCATTTCGTCAATAGGCGAGTGGGAGACTAAACGTACGTGTACCGGTATACGCTTACCGGTACGTGTATGTAGGCCACACATACATGCGAACAGTGCAGTCGGGTGCATACAAATCTTAGTTAGATATAAACTTAACTAGGCAAACATGTATTAGTGAAATTCGTCTTTTATGACTTATACTGAAACAGTCACAATGGACCAGAATAGTAAATCAATGATCCATAGAAGGTACCGTATAGTCTATAGTAGAATTATTGCTGTAGAGAAAAGCAGGAAAATAAAATCCAGTTCCAAGACCAAGTTCCAACACACACACAACAGTTAAAACGTGAATGTTAGGCCTGACCCTGACCAAGTTAGGCCTATAATACACAGTAAAATTGAAGGCCTAAATTGCCGTACAGTACTCGTAGATTTATTCTAGGTCTACTCTGACCTAGTAGTACATAGGCCTATAGTTGTTCATCTAGACACGAGTTGATTTTGCACTCTTGTATCATTCATGTTCTATGCTGGGGAAACATGTTTGTGTACTTTCATGTTTACCGTGTAAACAGTGGGGGAACAAGAAAAAGACAAGGGAAGTAAAGAGGGAGAGAGGTTGAGAGAGAGGTAAAGAGAGGAGCAACAGAGAGAGAGAGGGGGGAGAGGGAGGGAGAAATAGGAGAGGGGGAGAGAGAGAGAGAGAGAGAAAGAGTCAGGAGAGAGAGAAATGTGAAATTTAATGTACAGTGTATTGTGTATTTGGATTTGTGTTGGAGGGTGCACGTCCCAGTGAATATAAACGTTATTTCCATAGTCCTGCATTTCTATAATTAACAGGGTAATGTTTATGAATGAAAAAGACAATCTGGTGTTAGTTATCATCAACATTTATCCACCGACTAATTTAGTCAGCACTGACAATTGGTTTTTATTGGCTGAGAAGCACTGGTCACTGATTGTTACCATACTAACAGTCCGAGAATGACAACTTGTCAGTGCTGACAACTTTCATGAAAATAATGACGCCCACTCTATTACTGGAATATAAACAAAGGCGTATCCCCTCCGTTCTTTGGGACACCCCTTACTAGGTGTAATGGAAGAGGCTACACACTTGCTCCATTGATGTTCACTAGCGCGGACTGAATGTAGTGACTGGGTAAATGCGCGTTTTGGCCCAAAACTTTTCATTATGTGTACATAAAAATGGCTCTTTCTCGCAATAACTTCAGAACTGTTTGACGGATCAGCTTATAACTTGGCCCACGATGAACTGATTAGATTTTGGGGTCTCAAGGTCAAAGGTCATAGAGGTCATTATATACATAAAAATGGTTCGTTCTCGCGATAACTTCAAAACCGTTTTTCGTATCAGCTTATAACTTGGCCCATGTATGCATATGTGAGGGACGATGAACTGATTAGATTTTGGGGTCTCAAGGTCAAAGGTCACAGAGGTCATTATGTACATAAACATGGTTAGTCCTCGCGATAACTTCAGAACTGTTTGACGGATCAACCTCTAACTTGGCCCATGTATGCATATGTGAGGGACGATGGACGGAATAGATTTTAGGGCCTCAAGGTCAAATTTCAAAGGTCATAGAGGTCATTATATATACATAAAAATGTTTCGTGATGTATGGAGTCTAAGCAATGATACCCATGCTACAATTTGCACATGAATGTAACCTTTCAAAATTCTTTGTTATATGTGAAATCATTTATCTTTATCTGGCTTTCAATAGCATCGAGCATCTATTTCCTTGGTATATTTGATGATTGTAAGTCATCAGTGTTAAGTTTTTTATTTGTACGGGATGAAAATGAAATGAAATAAATTTTCTGTGTCCTGTGCTTTTTAAATGAAAAGATTTTTAATTTTGTTGGACCAATCCTTTTTAGAGTGTACATGTATGCCATACATGTACATTTCCAATCTGGTGATGGCGGAGGCATAAATTCCGACTGTCCACGGTCGAAGATTCATCTAGTTGCTAAATAAAATACAATATAATTCTGATTGTATTTTTTCTTTTTTGTATTTTTGTAGCCTTTGGAGTTCCTGTGTTCCAAGATGAAATCTTTTGTGTGCCAGAGTTACATGTAACTCATCTGAATTCCAGAACAAGCTACCTGGATATCACATGGTCTCACATGATCTCAGTACTTGATGTAGGAACTTATTGACAGCAGCAACTCTTAAATTACCATTTCGTGATTTCGGCTCTTGAAGGTAAGCAGTATCATCTTCTCATAATCATCTTTAGAATTAGAAGTACCATTTTATTATGAGGGTGGGAAGGGGATGACACTCAACCTTTTCCCCCAAGGAGCTCATGCCATGATGTTTGCTTAACTCACTTTTCTTTATTTGGATCGAGTAACCCACATCTAAAATACGTGCAGATCTGTGCTGACTGTACAAGAGATTAATTCATATGATATATTATATGTACATGTACATGTACATGTATGTACTGTTTGATATGGTTATATGTTCCATGTATCTCTTCCTGTGAACGAATCAATTACACATGTAATGTCAATATGAATGTCATATACTTTGTGTTGATGGGTGAACACCAGTGGGCCCTGTGTTATAAAGAGTTGTGATTGATTTAAATCAATCACAACTTAAAATTGATCACAACTGTGATTAATTTTAAGTTGTGATCGATTGGAATCGATCTCAGCTCTTTATAAGACCGGGCTCAGGTAGCAGATAGTTAATAACGACCTTGTCCTGACTTTGATTTCATGTTGAGATGGAGTATTGTGTCTGCTGTTCCTCTTTAAAATGTTTCCCTTTGTCACAAAAAATATTATTGCAATTCAATTACATTACATATGCATGGAGGTGTTGTGGATCAGTGGATAAGTCCCTGGACTGTGAACCACGAGGTCCGGGGTTCGAATCCCACCGCAGCACTAGCGTCCTTTGGCAAGACGTTAATCTACATTTGCCACTCTCCACATAGGTGTTAAATGGGTACCCGGTAGGATGCGAAAGTTAATTTCGTTTGCTTAGCATGTGGCGCTTTTACAGCGACTGGCTGGAATACTCCCCAGGGAGCGGATAAAGTGCACACATTGTGTGCGGGCATGTCAGAATCCAATGACCGGGGTAATAATATATCTGTAAAGCGCTTAGAAACACAAACCATGTATTAGGCGCTATATAAAAGCGGAATATTATTATTATATTATATATACTAGCAGAAGCTGTGTTTATGATTAATCACCGTACCGTATATTTGTTACAATAATCAAGTGAATAAATAAAAAAGTCGGGTAAAGTTATTTTTACCAAGAAGTATTTACAACATGTCCAATGGCGGACCTGGGGGGGGGGGGGGTGCTTCTGGCCCGTGCCATCCCCACCCCCCTCGCGTTCAATGGCAGGAAAGTATGCATTTTGACCATAGACGATCCGCCCTTGTGTTGATTGTGCCCCCGCCCCCTTTTAGATTGAAACCTTCTTTTTTTTGCTTGTCAGAGAATTATGGAGGGACCCCCATAACCACCCCTCCTGAGCGAATTTTCTAGGTCTAACAAAAAAAAATTTCTCGTCTTGGGAGGACCGACAGATTGACTTCCCCCTACTACCCCCCCGCTCCAGCTCCCCCCATTCCATTGTCATCCCATCACCCCCAGGGCGAGGGGAGAAGGGATTAATATCATTATACGTATTCATAATCACTATGGAAATATTTTCGAAGGAATTTTCTTATCAGATTTTCTGATAAAGTGTCAAATTACCGGTAGCGAACGTCGTGAAACATACACACTAAACTGTGTGTGTGACCATGAAGCTTCAAATGATGTAACTCTATACCTGTATGATGACCTGTACACGTACGTGCGAACGATCTAACACGTGTGTATAATACTGTACTGTACACTGAAGCCATGCGGATATATATGGCCATGCTGTTCTTTGGCATAGCTCCCCTTCACAGGGAAAGGTATATGGGTTGGCTGGGCCTGAAGCTACAAACCCGCTTCATGGGTTGGTGGAATTATTAGGCCTACTCCCTGCGGAAATTCAATGTTTAAAAATGAATTTATGAAATATGGACGGGACGTCAGCCCTCAAGAAGTACCTCCCACCACCCTAAGAACCCTTCCCCACCCGTGGGTACCAAAAGGCGGGGACCGAAAGGGCCAGGGGAGGAGCCTATTTGAACCAAAAAAAGAGCCCGAAATCCTTAGTGTATTATATTATAAGATATACACAGTTTTATATTTTTCTCTCTATATAATACAGTAATGATTTCACAGTGAACCTCATATGCAGGTTCTGTTGTTTGGAACTAGTAACCTGGACGACGAGTGAATATCACATTAGCACTTCGGTAATCAATTGTAGGCCTACATTTATATGGGACTTTTGTATCACAGTTCTTTTTAACTCCTATGGATTTACATACATGTACGGTACATGATGGGAAGAATCCTCACCTAATGGTAGCTCAAATCAAATACTGACTGAGCAATCAAGAAAGCAAACTTGTGCTTGTTTACAGGTTAATAACAATACTAACAGAATATTGTGACTGCTTATGATGATGGATCTTAATGAGCAACTTTGCGATTTCCTCTCAAGATCTTTCATGTTTCAATAGGAACATTGTATACCATATATTACATTCTGAAGACAGTGTAAAGCTTATCTCTTTCCATTATCTCATGTCCATGAAGCTTTTTTTTCCTGTCCACCTGAAGGAAAAAAAGGAACCAAAGAAGCAGGGTTATCAACTGTAAAGTTTAGTATTGTGGGTATATTAATGTTCTTTATTTTTTTATGCCTCCGCCCACCGTAGGTGGTGCCGGAGGCATTATGTTTTCGGGTCGTCCGTCCGTCCATCCCCTTTTCGTTCTCGCGATAACTTCAAAACCGTTTGCCGGATCAGTTTGTAACTTGGCCCATGTATGCATATGGGAGGGACGATGAACTGATTAGATTTTGGGGTCTCAAGGTCAAAGGTCAAAGGTCATAGAGGTCATTATATACATAAAAATGGTTCGTTCTCGCGATAACTTCAAAACTGTTTGGCAGATCAGTTTGTAACTTGGCCCATGTATGCATATGGGAGGGACGATGAACTGATTAGATTTTGGGGTCTCAAGGTCAAAGGTCAAAGGTCATAGAGGTCATTATATACATAAAATGGTTCGTTCTCGCAATAACTGAAGAACTGTTTGACAGATCAGCTTCTGACCTGGCCCATGTTTGCATATGGGAGGGACGATGAACTGATTAGATTTTAGGGTCTCAAGGTCAAAGGTCAAAGGTCATAGAGGTCATTATAAACATAAAAATGGTTCGTGATGTATGGCTCAGTCTAGGCCTACCTATTTTAGAAATTTCAAGGGGACAGTAGTCTATTTACTATAAAATATCAATTTCCTTGGTGTATTTGATGATTGTAAGTCATCAATGGTAATTAATTTTTTTATTTGAAAATAAAATGAAATAAATTTTTTCTGTCTTCTGTGCTTTTGAAGTGAAAAGATTTGTAATTTTGATGGACCAATCCTTTTTAAAGTGTACATGTATGCCATACATTGCCAATCTGATGATGGCGGAGGCATAAATTCTGACCGCGCGTGGTCGGAGATTCATCTAGTTTTTGTTTACTTTTTGAAAATATGACTAGACAGGGGTTGTTACAGTTTATTTTGTTTGAATGTTATTGTCTCTCCTGTGTAAGCAAAAAGCGAGACATAGCGATGGCAACGGCGGAGCAAAAATTTCGAAAATGCTCTCATTTCAAACCTATGTGTTCAATTTCCATTAAACTTGCACACAGGGATTGTAGAGTATTAATGTGGAACACATTTCAAATTAAAAGTCAATTAAGGTCAGTTTTGTTCAATTTTGTTCCAAAAACTTAACCCGAGGTTAAGTTTTTTAATTTTTTCACTTTATTTTGAAAGTAATTGTTCAAATTCTTTGAAAGTTGGCAACATTCCTTGTTTGGATTGTCTTTATGTCACCCTCTTTCAAATGAATACCCAAATCTTACATTTTCATCACACTAAAGGTCACCTCCTGACAGTTTAACACGGTTAACTTTTTGGTAAAATTTAGTTTTGTCTAGAGCTACATACATGTATGTAGTCTGTACATGTAATGCATTGTACACATGTATGCATTTGTCTTCTTCTCAAAACTGTACTGGTGGTGGATTTCAACCAAACTTGACAGGGATCATCCTTAGAGGAATGAGACCTCAATTCCTTAAACAGGGTACCTTGCCCCAAGGGGACTCAGGGGCAACACCTCTAAAGTGGCCCTATTATGAAAATCAGATTTTTATTAAAAGTGCATGGCAGAGTTCTAACCAAACTAGGTAAGAATCATCCTTAAGCAAAGAGGATCTAAATTAATGCAAATAGGGTACCTGTCCCTTAGAAAAGAGGGAGTGGAGTGGGGGGGGGGGGGATTTTGGCCTCTCCCACGAGCCTGAGACACCAAATTGACATTTTTCCTCCTTCTGTAAAACCTATTGCTACATGTAGATTGTAATCAAACTAGGTAGGAATCATTCTTAAATGAAGGAGACTTCAAGTTGTTCAATTATCTTCAAGGGGTCTGATGCAGGGGCAGCTCCCCAAAAGTGTCCCAATGGCAATTATTTCATATACACATATTCTGCTTCTTTAAAGCACACAGCTTGATTTCAAATGAACTTCATCGTCTAATAAATCTTAGTTGAAGGGGATTTGTTTTACACAAATGGGGTACCTGGCCCACATGGGGGGGGGGGGGGTGGGTGGCGGCTCAGGGGCAGCACCCCTCAAGTGCCCCGTCCTTTGATTTTTCACCAAGTGAAAATTTTTCCCGATACTTGCGCAATGCAGGCGAGACTGCCCTGGGCATTTCCCTTGTTTTCCTTCCATGGCAAAAGTAGATAAGCTTAATAGATTTTCATATTAAAGGTTTTGAAGGACTTGCTATAGTAGAAAATAAGATGGATTACCCCGAACTTGTCAGTACCAGAAAACTATACAAAGAGGTAGTCCAAATATTAATCTGATATAAAGTTTGCTCGAATTCCCAATTTTGATCCATGTACAACCTGTACATGTATTTCAGTGAGGAAGTCACTTCTTGGGGCCTTAATTGATAATTTTTTGGGTGTGTGTATGTTGTTGGTGGGTGTTTTTTTGGGGGGAGCAGGGGGTGGAGGTTTGGACATGGAGCGCCAGATGTTCTTTTTCTTAATTTGTAAATTTCATGATTTTGATATGAGACTACTTGCACAGCATTCTAGTGTCACTAGTTACAGTGGTTATCAATGAATTTATAGTTAATAAATTTGTAGTTATTTGTGAGGAAGGAAGATGAGCAAGAAAAAAAAGGACCACATTTCCTTTTGAATTAAGATTTTGGGAAAGATGCAATATTTTTTATGCATGTACTGTATCAATTCATTTGTACATGTATCAAATTCATTTCATAACAAGAATGGCTTTCAGTTTTGTTTATTAAGGTTTACATGTACCTATACCTTGTGTATAAGAAGATATGTACATGTATACCGTGTTTCTTCTTTCATTTTTGAAGTTTGGCTCCATGGCCTTTGCTAAAACATCACTGTATTGATAGGTGGGTGAGCTGAAAATTTGTGAGGAAATGTCCATAATTGACGAGGTTCTAACATCGATTTGATGATGTTTTACCGTGCTATAATTTTCTCATCTGAAATTTTGTTTGTTTGGAAATATGTCGGGGGGGGGGGGGGGGAGGCAAACGGTCGCTTGGCCCCTTCAGATCTGTTAGTTGGGGTCATATTGGCTCCTGGACAAAGAACAAGTTGTTTGCAATATTTCTTGGTAGGCCTCTTGAACCATTGACTACTGCCATTTCTCATTCCCATAGATTTAATACAGGGTACACCCAGTTCCAGTAGGCATTGGGTTAAAAGGCATGTGTTATAACACAAAAAATATCTACATGATTCCTAAATGTTATTTTAAACCCCTTTTCACAAGTATTATTGATCAATTGGCTATCAAGAAGTCTTTCAGTTCTCTGTTATCCTGAATGACTGTAGGCCCAACCAACATATATATTGGGAAAAATTGGTTTGAATTTTCAGCCAATATTTGAGGCAGCATATGATAATTGTCAATCGCATAGCCTGCACTCCTTCATTTCATGTTTATAGTTATTTTGTTATGCATACAAAAAAATCCCGTACATGTAGGCCTACATGTACGTCATAGTCATAGTTACAAGTCATTTTTATTTTCATCTTAATTTTCATGATGCTTGAATTTGTGTTTTTTTACTTATGATTCATGATGTTCCCTCTTTCTTCTCTGCATAATTCTCTTTGACCTTACACCTCCTCTCTCCCTCTCCCTCTCTCTCTCCCCTATCTCTCTCCCCTATCTCTCTCAAGTTCAAATCTCTCTCAAGTTCAAAGGTCATAGAGGTCATTATATACATAAAAATGGTTTGTGATTTATGGAGTCTAGGCCTACCTAAGTATTTTATAAATTTCAAGGGGACAGTATTTGTTTAAAATATCTTATTTCCCTGAAATATTTGATGATTGTAAGTCATCAATGGTAAGTTTTTTATTTGTACGAGATGAAAATGAAATGAAATCAATTTTCTGTCTCCTGTGCTTTTTAAGTGAAAAGCTGGCTGCGAGATGCAGTTGGTTAGAGTTGTCTGGATAAACGATTGCCAGATAAGAGAGGTCGGACTGTACCATGTGAAAGTTTTTATATGATAAGGAAATTTTGTTCTTGAACAAATTTAGATTTTTCATTTGTATTTCATCGATATGCTGGTTCTGACAAAATGAAACTGGGCCCCAATGGAAACGGTTGCATGTACAGTATGGAAAGGACAATCTGACTAGATTTAAAAGTTATAAGGTTGGTTCCAGTCACAGTGTTCAATAAAATACATGAGAAAATGGCTCATTCTCGCAATAACTTCCGAACCATTTGACCAATCAACCATACTTGGGTCTTGTTTGCATTCATTAAGAAAATGATCTGATTAGATTTTTGGATTATGAAGTTGAAGGTCAAGGTAACATTAACATGACTAGTTCTTGCTATAACCTACCAATCATATGATGAAACAACTTCAATCTAGGGTCATGTACATATTAGAGAAAAATTCTATGATTTGATTTAGGGATCTCAAAGAACAAAATCAGTATCCACCTGCTCATGGATGTAAAAAACAAATCTACATGAATACACTTTAAAAAAGGATTGGTAAAAATGACCAAAATATATTAGGTTCATTCTAAGCCTGAGTCATATCGAATATTTCATAAACCGGGATTCGACGGCTCTGATTCGATCGAATACCGGTTAATCGATAAATGATGTGCGGTGAAAACAGAGTTGCACATAGTTGCACGCAGTGCATGCACCATGCACCGGTGACCGGTCCGCTGGCATCGCGGGCATATGTATGGGCTCTCGCTGCTCGAAATTAACGATAGCCCGCTAGCCAATGGCTAGTAAAAATCACAGCAGACGAGCCAAAATCTAGTACGTATGGCTAGCCAAAATATCACTAGTGTCGCACGAAGCGATGCTCATTGTCGACACACCCGACAATGATTCAAATTCAAAGAATTAATAATCTTACTTTGTCTTTGGAGAGCTGAATGGAACACGTTTGTTCGATGCCAAAAAAAAAAAAACAATACGAAATAAACTTTTCGTCGCTCAATATAGACTCGACTTCATTCAGCTTCAGAGATCATTCAGAAGTAATTGCCAATTTGATGAGAGTGTGATATTAGTTATTGCGAATTAAGTAGGAACACTCATACTCATGCCCGTATTTATCATGTTCAATTATACAATTGTCAAATTGACAATGCAGAGAGAGTGCAAGAAAATTATCGTAAACTTCAGTTCGTAACGACAAAACGATTTTTCCATAGAGAAGGCACAGGTAAAGCGCGACGTCCTCCGCGAGCGAATTAGCGAAAGTTAGCCAACAGTTTGAACTTTGAAGTCGCCTTCACGTTCTCTGCTAGTATATATGCTGTACGTTACGGAGTTTCTTTTTTTTATTTGATTTTTTCATGGTGGCTACGGTAGTCTAAAATCTGGCGGACTACAAATCGATGCACCGAATTTGCCAAAACGTATTCGGGATTCGATGTCTTCGATCGAACACCGGCTAACCAATCGATTCGACTCAGGCTTAGTTCATTGCAACCAAATCTATTGGTGAATATGTATCTAACCAACATATTGCTTACAATAACCAATCCAAGACTGGTCACCATTTTCAACCAATAAAATTGGTCAATACAACCAATGTAATGGTTATGAACACCTTAAACAATGTTTTTTGGTCATTATTTAACCAATGATGTTTAATCATTAATACTTTTAGAACTATAACCAAAGTACATTAATTATGATAGCAGGTTTTACAATTCATATAAAGAGAGAAAAAGATAAAACTTTGGTTGTTTTAACCAATATTTTTCAACCATTTCAATTGGTTAGTACTGTTGGCCAAAACATTGGTAAAAAAAATTAACAAAATGGTGTTGACCAACAAGATTTGTAATTTTGTTGGACCATCCTTTTTAGATTGTATATGTATGCCATACATTTCCAATTTGGTGATGGCGGAGGCATATAAATTCTGACCGCGCGCGGTCGAAAATTCATCTAGTTTTAAAATGTTTTTATTGGATAAAACAGTCAATGATAAAAGTACAAAATACACCATGTACAGAACATCACAAGTACAAAATAGAAGCTCAAAAAATAAACGGTCACCAGTTAAAAACAAATAAAACAGCCCTTGTAAAAAAAGAACCATAGTACCCATGGTAATTTTGACCAAATTAACATCAAATCATGCAGAGTACTAGATCAAATTACCATGATTTGATGGTAATTCGGTCAAATTACCATGAATACTATGGTACTTTTTTACAAGGGAGTGTCTAGTAACAATAATGATGATGAAGGAATAGTGGAACAGGAGGATAGAGATATTTAACCTTCAGACTCACGGCTTGAAAACAAATTTTTTAAAATGAAGACCCAATATACCATTCTTTGAAGCAATGACATATCCTGATCGATGTTTGGACTGAATAAAACATAAGAGTGAGTCAAAAACTGGGATCTCGTTGAAAAATTTACAATGGTGAATATAATACCGGGTACATCACAACCAAATAAGCGTTCAAAAACTGACAAAACAATTGACCTTTTGAGTTTCTCAGACAAAATTTTTTCTAATTTCTCCCACAAGGGAGTAACAACTCGATATTTAACCAATAAGTGGTGAATCATTTCTGATTTTTCACCACACAGAGCACAAAGTTGTCTCTCAGATCTTTCACCCTATATACATGTAAAAATAATCATTGGTGGCAATTGCCCTGTGAAAAACTTTAAAATAAAATGATCTTAATTGTGTTTCCAACGTGCATCTAAAATTGGATTTATGTACCACTTTCCAATCATCACAAGTTTTTTCTATCTTCAAAATACTATTCCATTTCTCAATTTTTTCTCGGGGACAATAGTTTCCTTTAAAACATACCATATGCATACTTTGGACTTTGTACTCATACATGCATTATTTCCTCATTCGCAACTTTATCACTCGTTCCAGTGCAGAGCAAGTGCATGTAGAGCATATTAATATTGTAAACTGAGTGTGAGTGTGAGACAAGCGTGCCGTCTTTGTGAGGATGGACTTAGTGTTTTTGCCGCAATTTTTATTTACGTAATGCGTATGGATTACAACATGAAAGCTGTTTGCTCATTACGAAAACGGGCCCTTAGCTTTGAACCAGAGTAAACCCCTCTGAACTAGGGTTCTAGCACATCACATTTACTGGGTGAATCTTGCGGATTAACTCCAGGGAGGTCTGCTTAGAAGACAGTAATCCCATTACCGTAATAATGGGAACACACAGACCCTAATTAAACTAAACAATGGGAGATTACCATTACCACTACCACTACAACTGCCCCTACTTCCTGTGAAACACAATATACCACTGAACTCTATAACAGGCACAGGTACCGTACCAGCCCAGGAGACTATGCTATCCTAGCTTCAAACCTGTCATGAACAGTGCCATATTAAAAGAGAGAAGCGAACACGTTTCCATCATGATTTTCTTCCGTCTTTTTCTTTTTCTTCTTTTTTTCCCCTTCTTCTTCTTCTCCTCCGCTTTTTTCCACTTTAATGTCATGTTCATTCCCGTTATGATTAAAGCAATATTGCTTATCATGTGTTTCCCCCCATGTACATGAAATTGATTGGGGGGGGGGGGAAGAAATAAATATTGAGGCCTATAACTATTAATTGCACAAGACCATTTCATATTATTCAGGCCGGGGCTTTAATCCCCTCGGCTCGCCCGCCAACATTGACAAGGAGCTCCTTGGACTCTATATAGCATTTCTCCGAAGTGATGTTTAAAGAGTTGTACAGAGGCCAGAAAAAAAAATCATTTCTATATAGTTGGCTTACATCAAATCAAGTTCAGAAAACTTAACACAACAGTCAGTATCCGATTCGATAAATGTATTTCACGTTGTATATTTCATTATTTTTTGTTTCATTTGGATGATCGATTTCCCCGTAAGCTACGCGCCAACTCAATTTTCGATTCGACAAAAGTAATTTGCGTCGTATATTTCATTCATTTGTTGTCTCATTTTGGATTGAGGATTCTGTCTAATTGACGCGCCTAATCAATTTTCAATTTGATAAAAACATTTTGCACTGTATATTTAATTGTTTTGTTGTTTCATTTGGGTTTTAGATCATCCGAAAGTTACGCTCCGAATGAATTTTCGATTCGATAAAAATATTTTGCGTCGTATATTTCATTTATGTTTTGTTTAATTTGGGTTGTAGATTCTTAAATTACGCGGCAAATCCATTTTTGATTCGATAAATATTTGTTGTTTCAGTTGGGTAAGAATAGTTTCAGGGGCGGCACCTATTCGAATTTTTGTGATAAAAAGGCGAATACATCAATCATAATGATTAATTTCATTTTGTTCTTCTTTTTCTTCTTTTTAGGTTGGCTGTATATACAGACCATCTTATATTTTTGTACGATTTTTTCTTTCTTTTTATTTATTTTCATTTCTACCCACTTATTTGTACTTACAAGATCTCCAAATAGGCTTATTCACGTGTATTCAAATTTGGTACAATGGTAGATGGTTAAAATCTGAAAATGCTCAAAAAGGTCTATAATTAATTTGTAGAATGTATTTCTTTAAAAGAAGACACCACTGGCAAATTTTGAAAAAATATGTTGTTCTGCATGTCCCTAGGAACTAATCAGTATCGAAATTGTAATTTTTGAACAGCCTACAAGTGCGTATATTTTGATATAAAAAGTATGTTTTTGCCACTGTCGATACGCAAATTGGCTCGTGTCGGCCAAAGCTGTCACGTCATTGCAGCACTTTGAGTTTCCACCACAATGCGTGTGCGTTACGCGTCCGTACAAGCAGACGATAGCGCATATAGCATGCATACATATTCGTGGAGTTGCAAAAATGCCGTTGTGCCAAGCAATTTACTGTTCGAATCGTCGTGAAATTGTCCCGTAAAATCCTTTTTTGCCATCCCTGATCCGAAGAAGGATAGAGAAAGGTGTGCTGTATGGATAAGGAACATTGGAACAACCAAATTCAACGTCAAAACGTACATTTATTCCCGTTTTCGAGTGGTCTGTGAAGACCATTTTGACGTTTTGGCGTTCGAGACCAAACTACAAGCCGTGTGCCTGGGATACAAACCCAGGAAGCTGCTAAAGCCAGACGCTGTACCAACCATATTCTCCCACAAAATCTTTACAAGCAAGCAATCTTTCTTCGCCCAGAAAATCCCTCATTCATCTCCTTAGCTTAGATTACAAGCTTATTGAAGAATGTGATCAGATTTTACTTGAAGATTAACCAGGAATTTATGTTAATGTCGTACTTGCTATCAATATCGCGAACGTAAGAATGTAAACAATGCAGCTTGCTGCATTAGCTTTCCGCGCGCGCCTTAAAGTACACGCGTTAATGGGAAGCACGTACGAGTGATCACAAACAGTAGTGCCAATTTTAATTTTATTAATTCGATAAATTGTGAAAAAATTTTGCTATTAAAAGCACTTTATTTTTTCAGCAGATAATATTCAAAAATACCAAAAACTGAAAAATGAATAACTTTTCTTTTTGTCATACATAATTGTCTCACAAATACACTATAGCATTTTTATAGGCGCTGTGAAAGCGATCTGTGTATTGCTCCAAATCGGCATTACCGTGATTTGCCGTGGTAAAACCAGTAGTGCTGCAGTGACGTAACGGATTTTTGCGGCTCGTACTAGTAGATATTGTAATATTTATTTTTTAAAAATCGAGATCTATGATTTTATCGACCTGAGTTTTTTGGTCAATCTGACTAGTTTTATAACATTAAAAATTGTAAAAGTGCTAAAATTTGTCAGTGGTGTCTTCTTTTAAAACAGAACTGGAATTTGAAAAAAAAAAACTCACACAGTTGTTTAAAAATTTGACCACTCTTGTATAAACAAGTTTTTCAGGAATTAAGGGCATTTGAAGAGCAATCATTTTAAGGGAGCATTAAATTTATTCTCTGATATCATTTCAAAATGACATAAACATGATGTAAAGAACCAGAAAGCTCACAATTTTGTTTTCATCTTTCACAGAACACATTCTCGCCTACCATATAAATCATCATACTCAGTACTCTGCGACACCATGCCTTTGAACGTGGCGACGCATTTGAAGGTTATTGAGAATTAAACGATCTATCTATACTTTCTATAAATATGTTGCTTTTAGGTACGGTGTCAAATGAAATGCAGCAGAGGACAAAGCTTGTTTTTTTTACACATGTTGTTCTTCACAACACCATGCCTTTGAACGTGGCGACGCATTTGAAGGTTATTGAGAATTAAACGATCTATCTATACTTTCTATAAATATGTTGCTTTTAGGTACGGTGTCAAATGAAATGCAGCAGAGGACAAAGCTTGTTTTTTTTACACATGTTGTTCTTCACAACTTTATTGTGTTTTCAAAGCACAATTACCGTGCAGATGTTGCATGATTTACAGATGTTGGGTTTCATAGACAATGAAGGGAAGAGAGAGGGACAGAGGGAGAGAGATAGAGACAGAGAAAGAGACACGGATATAGAGACATGCACTATGGTGCTGCTGATTTATTTCTTCTTCTTAGATATAATTCTATGAAAATAGTAACAGATCAGTGAACGTTTGAAAGAAATTGGAATAATGCAGGTAATACTGTGACAATGTCGACTGTGAAATCCTTTAGAACGCCAGAACAAGATATTAAATGCTGAAAATCTCTTGGTCTTTAATTATTGTGTGTACGATATTTTATGTACGATCTCGATGTGCCCCATCGTCACGTTCTTCTTAGTCCCATCCGCAACAGAGAGGCACTGAGAATTATCCAGTTAACCCGTTGAATTCTCTCATTCACATGGCTTAAATAATACAGGGATAATTCGGTTCCCGCAGGCAATGGGTTAACATACTTTCAAATAGCACCAAAAGAGAAATTGCTCAGCAAACTCATGTCTCCTCGATGTTCCTGACCACGAGTCATTAAATGTTTTACTATATAATCATTGCATGCGGTTTAAAGCCCTGATCATAGAGCTTGGTCGAGAGAAAAACATGAAGAAAACGATACTTTCGATATTTAGAATGCCACAATACTTGGTTTACTTATTGGTGTAGAGTAGAGGTGTCGTAGTCGAATACTTTAAACATTTGAAGGAAGATGCGAGGATTGTGGGTTCGAATCCCTGTGCGGCACTACAGTCCTTTGGCAAGACAGTTGACTATATTTGTCTATATTTACACTCAAGGGATAAATGGGCGTCGGTGAAGGTGCGCGCGCGCAAAATCTGAAAATGCTCAAAATGGTCATTTCAAAATTTCTGCGCGTGCGCACATATGTACGCGCGTCAATGGCCTTAAGTTCCGTATACTGCACGAAAATGACTTCTCTTGCACTGTTTTAGCATTTTAATTAATCCTACATGATTTCTAGAATATTTTCTCAAACGCACACGTACGCAAATGTACGCGAACAGGCGCACAAACGGTAAAAATGACTTAGATTGACTGGAATAGACTTTACATGTGTTATATTTCATTTGAGCATTTGCAATTGGTGCGTGCATCATAGCCCTCTAGTATGCGCGCGTGCAACAATATGCGCTTGTACGCGCATTACGCGCATACCCGCAAACAAATGTAAATGTAAAATGTAAAAATGTATTTATATGGTCTATAATTCGTTACTCTTTTCAAGAATTTTTTTCAGTTTTGGACATCATTCACTAATATCTTGAACCTCACAAAGTTTCAGACCATAATGATGTCTAATTATGTACTCTATGACGATAACGTCAACAAGAAAATACCTAGTAAAAGGATTTTCTGTTTTCACGAAACGTTTGTTTTACGTGCGCGGCTGACCCGTCACTTCGTGAAGACAAAAACAGCGCGTACTTGATTTTGTGTTTACGCGCAATGACGCTTAAATGCGCGGGCATTAAGTCCCATATGTTTTACATGTGCGCAGCTGAGATCCGTCACTTCGTGAAAACAAATCAAAGCGGCGTCGTTAAATTTTGTGTTTTCACGAAATGACGGTTATGTTTCCAGCTCATTTTCCCCCCAAATATAGAAAATATGTAAATAATTAAACATAGAACTAAACATTGAAATATAATCTATTCCAGGATATAAAGTTTATTCAACCTTCATATATTAAAGAGGTTGAGATTATGCTTAAAACTTTAAAAGCGATTAATTCAAAACTATCTTTCTTTTAGTTGCGCGCTCATCCGTCACTTCGTGAAAACAGTAACGAATTGATTCTAAAGTTTTCACGTCATTTTTACATTTTAAGACACTGCACTGTGCACGCGTCAAAACTGCCATGTAGGAGCATGCCTACGTCATACATCAATATTATACAGCCCACCTGTATAGTTGTACTTGTTCAACAGGATTAACAAAACCCGACTTGGAAGGAGAGAGATAGAGGGGGGGGGGGGGGGGCCGGGGGGATGCGGGGGTCCTATACTGTATAGACCGTCTTCCAGGCACTATATGAATTTCCCACCGTCTTAACAGTACTGCCGTTAATCCAGGAATGACGTAGTTAAACTCAGTCAAAATAATTTATATCATTTTTGTTATGCTGTAGATATAATGTGTGAAAATACCAGGGGAATGTCCCTGCTCTTACAGACCTACTCCAAAAGTGATGTTCAGTGATTAAGAAAACCCGACTTCGCCGGAAGTGAGAGAGAGGAGAGAGACAGGGTGATATTGAGTATCTAGACTGTCTTCCCGGCCGCTCATAATTTTACACCGTTTTAGAAATTCTGTGTCAATCCGAGAATGATGGAGTTAAACTGAGTCAAGACAATGAAAATGATAGAAAGTCGCAGACATTTGGATCATAATAACAGTTTTCTCCTTCTTCTTGTTTAAGATCAGAGTTTGTGTTCATTCCCGTTTTGTTGAAAGTAAGTGCCTGTCCTGTTTATGAATGGATGTAGATTGACAAGTTTTGCCCATGTAATCGAATTAAAAAAAAGTGGATATTGAGGCCTAAATTTCAACAAGACAGCGTCTAGACCATTTCAGAATATTCAGGCCATATGGCTCTAATCCCCCTCACTTGCCCGACAACAGTGGTCGCGTATAAAAGGAGTTCCCTGATATAGATTCTTACAGCACTACTCCAAAAGTGATGTTCACGGATTAATAAAACCCGACTTCGCCGGAAGTGAGAGAGAGAGAGAGGAGAGGAGAGAGGATGATATTGAGTATCTGGACTGTATCTGGCCGCTATGAATAATTTTACACCGTTTTAGAAATATTGTCACAGTGTCAAGCCGAGAATGACGGAGTTAAACTGAATCAAGACAATTATTATATCAGTGAAAAAGTTGCCTTTATTAAATTTTAATGTGATAGAAAAGCGCAAACATTCTCCTTCTTCTTGTTTAAGATAAGAGTTTGTGTTCATTCTCGTTTTTATGAAAGTAAGTGCCTGTCCTGTTTATGAATGGATGTAGAGTTATAAGTTTTGCCCATGTAATCGAATAAAAGAGTGGATATTGAGGCCTAAATTTCATTAAGACCGCCTCTAGGCCATTTCAGAATATTCAGGCCATATGGCTCTAACCCCCTTCACTCGCCCGCCAACAGTGGTCACGTATAAAAGGAGTTCCTTGGTATAGATTCTTGTACAGCACTACTCCAAAAGTGATGTTTCAGGATTAACAAAATCCGACTTGGAAAGAGAGATAGAGAGAGAGAGGTGGTGCGGGGATCCTATAATGTATAGACCGTCTTCCAGGCACTATGAATTTCTACCGTCTTAACAGTACTGTCGAGCCATGAATGACGTACGTAGTTAAACTCGGTCAAAATAATTTATATCATTTTTGTTATGCTGTAGATATGTGTGTGAAAATGGCTATAAGGATAATTCTATAGCCTCTGCTGGCCCGCCGGCGTCTTTTTTTTTTGTAACCAAGCCTAGGCAGATTTCGCATTTTTTCATACTAATACGGTTTATTCCGTCAAGACTAATCTGCATGAATATTCATCAAAACGAATTATAGCGATATAATAAAACGAGCAAGGGCATCGAGCAGCTGTTCCGTGTGGCGCAATCGGATAATCCAGTCCTCTCTTGGTGAAAGAACCACGAGTTCGAACCTCGGCAGAAGTTTATATTACGAAATTTTCTTTTGCTTATTTAAAAATAAGGTGACTGAGTAATAAAATACAAGTCCGATACTTGTAGTCTGTTTCAAAGTCTTCAAAAAAGGGGTTTCTGCCTAGGCTTGGTTACCAAAAAAAAAAGACGCGGCCCGCCGACACTGAGTGGCCGCGTAAGGAGACTCTTACGTAATACCAGGGAAATGTCCCTGCTATTACAGACCTACTCCAAAAGTGATGTTCACGGATTAAGAAAACCCGACTACGCCGGAAGTGAGAGAGAGAGGAGAGAGACAGGGTGATATTGAGTATCTGTCTTGAGTGTCTTCCCGGCCGATATGAATAAGTTTACACCATTTTAGAAATGATGTGTCAAGCCAAGAATGACGGAGTTAAACTGAGTCAAAACAATATATCAATGAAAAAGTTGCCTTTATTAAATATTAAGCTGATAGAAAAGCGCAAACATTTGGATCATAATAATAGTTTTCTTCTTCTTCTTGTTCAAGATCAGAGTTTGTGTTCATTACCGTTTTGATGAGTAAGTGCCTGTCCTGTTTATGAATGGATGTAGAGTTATAAGTTTTGCTCATGCAATGGAATAAAAAAGTGGATATTGAGGCCTAAATTTCAACAAGACCGCGTCTAGACCATTTCAGAATATTCAGGCCACGGCTCTAGAATTCCCCTCACTCGCGAGTCACGTAACTATGTTCGTTAACTACACCACCAGTAGGCGCTTCGAGGGCGCGGACATTTTGGGTGATTGCCAATTGAACTTCGTAGTACGTTCAAATGAGGGTGCAAACGTTGTGATTTGTATTTTTACTTTCCAAAGTTTAAAAATCGTTTAAAAATCCCAATTTAATAGTTTAAATTGATTAGGAATGCTGTAGTTCAAAATGTGTGTATTTCTGTCCACAAAACTTTAGTTTAATGAAGTTAATTCAGGTAGTCGCTCACTGAAAGCTCATTCGCTGATAGACACTCGAAAGGACGGCGTACATTTTCCATTGACATTACTCATCATTTATACTCTTTATTTCATAAAAGCAATTTCGTTGTGAAAGAAGGAGAAGATAATATTTGCTTTCCAAGGCTATTTATCATGCCAGATAATGAGATTTGTCTAAGGGTGTCGGACTCGTTTGGTCATAACAGGCATTTCTATATTCGGGCCATCTCTTTGAAATTAGATTCGTCTAATGTGTGAAAATGTTTCTTGTTGTTGTTTAAAGGGTCTCTGAGGCCAACAAATTGTATACAGTTAGAATGTATAAAAATTAACCCTAAATAACTTTACCCGGCATTCTACAGGTTAGCGGTTAAGGAGTTTGAAGAAAAATTAATAAAGGACAGCGTAAATGATCGCCGCGCGGAACTCAACTCGAGTTGAGTTCCGCGCGAGCAGGTTTCTATGCGCCTGCGGGTTTTTTTTATGCGTGCACGTTCGACGAACGCCAAGACACCAAGTCTCGATAGTGGAATTATCGCGGTCGCATTATCGCTTTGTCGTCTGCTATACGTGCAGTGCCGGGGCTGACAAGCACTCGAAAACTAATTTGGGGCGGAACTTATGGATAATCTACAATAAAAATAAAACAACAAATGAAGTCATACAACGGAGAATGCTTTTAAAGAATCAAAAATTGATTTAGTGCGTAACTTACGGGGATTCTATACACCAAATAAAAACAAAGCTAAATGTTTATATGGAATAGAAACTTGGTTCCGTGCATAAATTACAAAGAATCTACAGACCAAATGAAACAACAAATAAATTAGAACTAAGACGCAAAAATTAATGAAGTATACAACGCAAACTGTTTATATAGAACACAAAAATTGGATCGGTGCATGAATTACAAAGAATCTACAGACCAAATGAAACAACAAATATATTAGAAATATATATCGAATCGAAAATTGATTTGGCGCCTGACTTACGAGAATCTATAACCCAAATGAAACAACAAATGAATGAAGTATACTAGGCAACATATTTTTATCGAATCAAAATTTGATTTGGGGCCTAACTTCTGTGAATCTACAACCCAAAATGAAAGATACAAATGAATAAATATACGAGGCAATATATTTCTATTGAATCGAAAATTGATTAGGGGCCTAACTTACGGAGAATCTATAACCCAAATAAAACAACAAATGAATGAAGTATGCAACGCAGAATGTTTTTTTTTTATAGAATCGAAAATTGACTTTGGGAGTAACTTTCGGAGAATCTACAACCCAAAGAAAAAGCAAATGAAAAAGCAACGTAAAATGTTTTAAACGTATGGAAAATTGGGGCGTAACTTATGAAGAATCTATAACCCGAATAAAACAATAAATGAATAAAATGCAGAATGCAAAATGATTCTATCGACTAGAAAAGGGCTGGCCCATGAATTACAGAGAATCTACAAACGAAATGAAACAACAAATAAATTAGAAATACGACGCAAAATACATTTATCGAATGGCCGAGAATGGCGTAGTTAGACTGATTCGAAATAATTTATAGCTATTTTCTAATGATGTAGATATGTGTAAAGCCCGGCGCACACTGCATGATCTGACTACGATGCAATTTTGGGAAAATTTGTTATAACATTTGAACCTTCAAACATGTAAAATCTTCGAGATGAAAGTTCCGAATAGTAGTATGAATACTAAAATTCCGGGCTACTGCGAGCCCCCTTGTAGGAATAAAAGCGAATTCAATTCCAAATCGTAGTGACGTCATATCTTGCGATGGACTAAGATTTGAAGCCGATTTGGCCTTTACTCTAACCAGAAGAATTGCAGTTAACCAAAAGTTCGATATTAGTATTCGTATCATTATTCCGAACTTCGAATGAGATAATTTCACTTTATTAAACTTGCCCATTCAATGCAAACTGCATTTTTTTCAGAAAATCGGGTCGCAATCGGATCGTATTGTGTGCGCCGGGCTTAAGAATGGCTCATAAATGATAATTCTATAGACGCTGCCCAATACATTTTACAGTTTTATGCTCCCCCCCCCAAAAAAAAAAATGAAAGCCATTTCGTTTTTTTTTTTTTGTTCTTAACGCAATTCCGTACACGAAATAGATTTTGTACCATACAAAATGGCTTGCGTTGAACGAAATCCATTTTGTGTGGTACCTAACACAATTCCGTACACGAAATACATTTCGTTGCAACGAAATTTATTTCGTGCACTACTTAGTGCAATTCTGTACACGAAATGTATTTCGTGGTACACCCAAATCCATTTTGTCTGTGTCTGTCAAGTAAGGGATTTAAAGGACCTATGAAATGCAAGTACATGTTGATCTTTGATGATGTGTATAGTTCTGTACATCATAAAATTTACAACCATATAATCTGAATATGTGTCATATATTTTTAAATATTTTTTGTAATTATTTTATTTTACCTGCTAAGCCCCGCCCCTAAAAATCCTTTGGAGTCTGATTCTTCACATGACATCATCAGACAATCATCAGTCACCTAAAACAAGCCAAACAAAAGACACTGGTATGTAAAGTATCTCTCTGTTTTGTACTTGCTCAAATTAGCATCGTGTGTTTTCATACAACAGATTTTCAGTACCTTTCTTTTCCTGTGATGCTGGAGCATTTCTGACATAGCATCTGCTATTGTGATTGAGAGTTTATGAGTTGGTATTGTATTAAATCATGCGATGCTATTATGAGCAGGTGCAAAACTGAGGGATAGGTACATACCAGTGTCTATTGTTTGGCTTGTTTTAGGTGACTGATGATTGACTGATGATGTCATGTGAAGAATCAGACTCCAAAGGATTTTTTAGGGGCGGGGCTTAGCAGGTAAAATAAAATAATTACAAAAAATATTAAAAAATATATGACACATATTCAGATCAAATGGTTGTTAATTTTGTGATGTACAGATACACATCATCAAAGATCAACATGTACTTGCATTTCATTGGTCCTATAAGAAGGTCGCTGATTGGCTGCCGTGTTGATGGTGCTTTGCTATGACCACGTGCCACTGATCTGTACGGAAAGAATTCTCTCCGTATATCTTGCCACGTGTATCTTGGACTGGGATCCTAAATCAAACTCGGATGCAAGTCGACTCGCCACCGAGTTGTCTCGGCATCCCTTAACTTTAACCATGAGGAGAGAGCGACAAGAATTGCGTTGTGCACTATTTGCTTCATAAAGGGTATACTCCAGGCTGAAAATTATGTCAATTGAATAGACAGAGTAAAATCAAACGACGTTATGACATTTTAAACTTTTTGCATTATTTTGGTGAAACAGTTCTGTCAGGAGCGAGCGACCCGATGACATCATACCCCCACTTGTACCTTAGTAATTTATTATATAAAATTATAATTATTCAAAATTTCTCCTCCAAGAATGTAAATATTGGACTGAAGGCTGATTTAATGTGTAAGATCATCACTTTTGCTGAGACTTATATTGTTACAAGGAAGACAGGTTATACGCATGTATGATAAAATGAAATAATTATGATTTCATATAATAAAATAAGAAAAAGGCAAATGGGGACGTGACATCATCAGCCAACTCATTGCATATTCATGACGTAGGCATGGGCCAAGCTCGAGCTCGGTATGCAAATAGCGGGCGGAACTTGACGCTATGATCAACAAGGCGGCCAATCAGCGACCTTCTTATATCCCGTACTTGACAGAAAGCATTGTGTCCACGAAATGTATTCCGTACGGTACGAAATAAATTTCGTGCACGGAAATGGGTTAAGTACCACACATATAATCAATTTCGTTCAACGAAAGCCATTTCGTATGGTACGAAATCTATTTCGTGTACGGAATTGCTTTGAGTAGCACACAAAATTTATTTCGTTGCAACGAAATCCATTTCGTGCGGTACGAAATGAATTACGTACCACAGACAGTGGATTTCGTACGAAAATGGTGTAAACCTGGACGGACTTTACAAGCGAACACTCGGCGCCTCATACATAGGAAGATAATCTGATTAGATTTTGGGGTATGTAGGTCAAAGTTCAAAGGTCACAGAGGTCAATTATGAAATTGCAGGTTTTAGCATCGTTAAGGTGACATCACAAGAACCATTTGAGGTATGAACTTCAAACTTGTATGCATCACTGTAATAAGATAAACTGATATGATTTGGGGGTATAAGCAGGTTAAAGGTCGAAGGTTACAAAGGTCATTTACCATGAAATCTTGAACAATTTGAGCCATTAACGTCCAACTTGTTACTAGTATACTTGCATGCATCACTATATTGAGATGAACTGATTAGATTTTTGTACCTAAGTCGAAGGTCAAAGGTCATAGAGGTCAATATGCCTGAAATTAAAGATTTAATTTTTTTATCACCATATCTGGACTTCTTTGTACACATGACTAGGATGAGATGGACTCTTGGTTTGTAAGGTCCATGGTCAAATGTCAAAGAGGTCAGTTAACATGTAATTTTTTAGTTTCTTAATCTTATTATCACAATATTTCAAGAACAATTTTGAGTCATAAACTTAAAGGGATACTCAACCGCAGATTATGGACGCGAAAGGGCAGCGTGATCGTTACCTGATCATACCGTTGCCCCGCGGGGCGCAAACTTCGGACAGACTGGTTGCCGCGTAACATGCACGCTCCGCCTGAGCTCGAGCTTTCGTGTGAGATTCGGTCGGCTTCGTGCAGTCCGAAATGTAATCCCAGTAGTCCTCCTGCAAATGTAGGTCTGCAATTAATTTTTTGACTTTCTTTTTTAGTGACCGAAAACTTCCTCTTCCTCTTCCTCTTCCTCTTCCTCTTCCTCTTCCTCTTCCTCTTCTTCTTCTTCTTCTTCTTCTTCTTCTTCTTCTTCGTTCTGTGTTCTCATCAAAGAAAGTGCCTGTCCTGTTATGAATGGATGTGAAGTTATAATGGGTTTTCTCATGCAGTCGAGTGAAAAGCAAAAGGAAATATTGAGTCCTGTAATTCAGAACTGTCTAGCAGAGGGAGAAATAATGTGTGATGTTAGAGAGTGACAGAATTCAAAGATGAAGAAGAGAGCAGAGGGTAGAGAGACATAGAGTAGAAGAAAATGAAACGGATCTACGGAGTACCGAGAACCCAAAATGGGAAAGAGGGTGGAGGGTGAGGGATTGAGGATGAAAGGATGCGAAAGAGAAGAGAGAACGTAATAGATTCAATGAAAACTAGAAATTTAATTCGTCATGAGGACGAATTAGGTGGTCTGTCTTTCAATTTGTACGATCATGATTGTAATCAGGATGATCATAATAATGGGGAAATACTAAACTGAAGATGGGAAGTCAAGAATGCCACAAATGGAGATGCTTTTTCAGGACAGGAATGTAGCAAAATGTCTTAAACGGTAATTGGAAGATGTGATAATATTTGTGCAAGATAACAGGATAATGGTGATGATTATCATGACGGTGATATTATATCATCACCATCATCGTCATTATATCATCATAACAGTGATGATGATAATGAAGTTGATGATAATCATCAGCATCATCATGAATATCATGACAGTGATGATGATAATGGTGATGATGATGATGTAATGATGATTATGATGGTGATGATAGTCATGATAATGAAGGGGATAATGATGAAGATTGATGATGTGATAATGGTGATGATTATGGTGATGGTGATTATGAAGATGATTGATGATATAATGATGATGGTGATAATGATGATAATGATTGGGATAATGGTGATAGACATGACTGCAATGACAGTGACCTTAACCATGCCAAATATGAAAGAGAAATCACATTTCGTTATGAAGATACGACCATAAGTTGATTTGTACAAAATGGCGCCTAGATGATGTCACGATAACCTGATGACCTTGAAAAAGATGTGGGAACTTGAGCTTATTAAGACCGATGACTGACGAAAATTTGAAGATAATTGAGTAAGCCAATTTTGAGAAATTGTCATATCAAATAGGACTAATGATATTGCAGGATAACTTTAATACACTTCAGGGAATCAGATTTTCCATAGGGTTATACATAAACTACTGCACACTACTTTCTAATAGACATAACATGCAAAATAAGGCATTTGATCAAAAATTGGAGACCACACTTATAAAAGTTTATAGTCTCAGCTATAACATACTAAAATCTGGAAGAAAATAGACCCAAAACAACTGAGATACAGCTCAGAGAACAATGTCATGTAGATTCATGATTAAAAAAAAAAATCATCTTCCATAGACATAACACGCAAATAGGGAAAATTCTGACATGGCATCTTTAATTGAAAATTTCACTATAATGACGTCATCAAAATGAAAAATGGTTTTGTAGGAAATTGCCTCAGCTACAACATATTAAAATCTGGGCGAAAAACGACCAATAATTATGAATCTAGAGCCAAATTTGTATAAATGTGATGACGTCAAAACATGAAAAATGGAAATTTTGAATTCTGGCGCCATTTTGATGACGTCATAATGTTTATCAGGGTCAAATGATACATGAAATGACATTCATGATTCATACCCTACCTGATGATGATGGGGGGGGGTCAACGGGCTATCTAACGAGCTACAGTGAATTTTGTATAGGCATGTTTTTGCCCATATATGGCCTATAGTGAGGGATCACGCCCGCGCGTGCTGCAAACTTTGACGGACGATAATTTCCTTATTAATTGTCGTAGAAAGATAGAAAAGGTATCAAATTGCTCAGAATTTTGTGTTCTATGAGGGTGCACAAGAAAAAACAGCCATTTTGGGCTCCGTCATGGTGGAATACGGGAAAACGTGCACGCACCCGTGTACGCGCGCAAATTTTTGAAATGCTCAAAATGACCTGAAACGTGTGCAGACTTGATCCTACGTGATTTTGAGCATTTTTAAATTTTGACGCGCGCGTACGCGCACGTCCTGACCTTTAGATGACCTGTGAGGACATGACTTGATGACCCGTCATGTGAACTTCATGTGATGTGAATATAGTTGATTTTTGATGATCGATTATGATGATATAATCGATCTTGTAAATTTACAAAATGGTGTCTTGATGACGTCACGATGACATGATGACCTTGTGCTTTTCACAGTCAAGTTTTCGTACAAAATTTTATGGCTGTGCCAAATTTCAAAAAGATTCAAGATTTAGTTTTTAAGTATTGGGCCTAGCAAAAAATGGTGGTTTTGGTGGTTTTTGGAGAATTAATATGAAATTTCCCGTTTTTCTCCGTTTTTTCATTTGTCAATGGGAGGAAAATAAGGAAAAATGTGAAGAATCTTTAAATTGGAAGTAAAATGGTCCAACATTTCCTCCAAAGTTCAACCATTTTTTTCGTTGTAGATGGCAGGATGGAGGAGCTATTAAGGAAAAGATGGACAAGAAAACGACGTCTACACTTAAAAAAAAAAAAAAAAAAAAAAAAAAAATAATAATTGAGCTACGAATGTGTTTTTTTTGTGTGCATGATGTTTGGTCAAGATGTGATGATTGTGGAAAGATTCAGCAAGATCGACCAACTTGTTTAGGCGTTATCGGGCATTTTTCACCAAAAATTCACTTAATGAAGCATGGATGACGTCATAATGACGTCGTGAACTTGATTTTTTTACTGTGAACTCTTCCTATCAGGTCTCATGACTGTGTCGAATTTGAAAAAGATTCACTGTTTCGTTTTCGAGTTATTTTCCCCGTAAAAAGGGGGGGGGGGTCCAAAAGACAATAAATGATTTTAAAAAAAAAATATTTGAGCTACGAATGTGCCTTTTTGTGTGCATGATGTTTGGTCAAGATGTGATGATTGTGGAAAGATTCAGAAAGATCGACGAACTTGTTTAGGAGTTATCGGGGTTGGCATTTTTCATTGTTGTGCGCGCACTGACGCGCGAACATAAGCGTACGCGCGCGTCTAATTTTCTGAAATTGACCGGATCAGTATTAGCTTTAATCCTGCCAAATATGAGTGAGAAATGACTTTCCGTTATGAAGATATGACCATGAACTAATACACGACAGGGAATCAAAATTTCCATAGAGTTGTACACAAACTACTGGAGACTACTTTCCAATAGACATAACATGCAAAATAAGGCAGTTTATTGCATGGTTTGTGATTGTGTATGTTATAATAGTCGAACAAGATCGTAAAATGAAAGGCAAAAAGAAGCAAAAAAATTTTTTTTTTAATGGACGCACCGGGGATCGAACCTGGGTCACCGGAATGGGAGGCAAGTGCTTTGACCAATAGACCAAAATATTTCCCATAGAGATAACACGTAAACGAAAAGCGGGATTCTCAAATCCCATTTTGTAGTTGAAAATTGGGCATAATCCCGACATCTGTTCAAAAATTGGAGACAACACTTATGAAAGCTTATAGTCTCAGCTATAACATATTAAAATCTGGAAGGAAATAGACCAAAAATAACTGAGATATTGCCCAGAGAATGATGTCATGTAGATTCATGAGTCGAAAAAAAATCATCTTCCATAGACATAACACGCAAATAGGGGAAATTCTGACATGGCGTCTTTAATTGAAAATTTCACTATGATGCCTTCATCAAAATGAAAAATGCTGGTTCCTGATCTGGTAGAGAATTGTCTCAGCTATAACATATCAAAGTTTGGAAGAAAATCGACTACCTATTACTGAAATATTATCACATGAACACAAAAATGATGACGTCATTCTTTTCAAAATGAGAGTTTTGAGTTCATAGGCAGATACGATGACGTTAGAACATGAGATCGGCAAAAATTCTACATGAATTCAAATCCACAACTCACAGGCTTCCAGAATATGTAGAGGAATTTGGGGGTATCCGTGCATTCTGACGAGCTATGGCGAATTCTAGATAGGCATGTTTTTACCACTTTTTACATTAGAATGCCCATTGACGCGCCCACGTAATTGAAAATTTGACGCGCGCGTGTGGCATTATGGAAGGTCGAGAATGACTGTAAATAGTTGGAAATTGTCAAGAATATTATCAGGAAGATGAAACATGCGAAAAAACGGAGTTTTTACGTTCTCTACGCGCTGTGTGCGCGCATAACGCGCGCGCGGATGCGCACGGACAGAAAATTTTAAAATGCTTAAAATGTCATGAACCATACTCTAATTTGATTAAAAAGTGATTTTGAGCAATTTTAAATTTTGACGAGCGCTTACGTGCGCGTCATGATGCGTGCGCGGATTTTGATGGCATTTTATGTTGACCCTTGACCTGAAGTTGATGTGTGTCAAATATGGTTCATTTTTGATGACTCGTTATGAAGATATGATTGATAATGTGATTTCACAAAATGGCGCCTGGATGACGTCACGATGACCTGATGACCTTGAAAAAGATAGGGGCACTTGATCTGATATGGTCTGATAATTGACAAAAATTTGAAGAAAATTGATCGAGTTGATTTTGAGAAATTGTGTTCACAAGAAAGTGGTGGAAAAATAAAAATAAAGAAATAAAGAATAAAGAAAATTCTGACGAAATTAAAAGGTGATCTGTCGTTGACAGACCACCTAATAAATAATAAAGAAAATTCTGACGAAATTAAGAGGTGGTCTGTCGACTACGACAGACCACCTAACTAGAATTTAATTCGTCATGAGGACGAATTAGGTGGTCTGTCCTTAAATTTGCACGATCATGATTGTAATCAGGATGATCATATTAATGGGGAAATACTAAACAGAAGACAGGATGTCAAGAATGCCATGAATGGAGATGCTTCCTGAGGACAGGAATGTAGCAAAATGTGTAACGGTCATTGTAAAACGATTATGGTGATGATGATAATGGTGATTATGATGATTATAATGATATAATGATGATGGCGATGATATAATAATAGCGATGATGATCATGACGGTGATGGTAATAATGATGATGATACAGGATACTTGGGAGATTAACCCCATAGCTCTAATACAGGAGAGGAAATCACAATTTCCATAGGGTTGTACACAAACTACTGTACACTACTTTCTAATGGACATAATATGGAAAAGAAGGCAGTTTATTACATGATTTGTGATTTTTTATGTTACAATAGTCGAAGAGGATGGTAAAATGACAGGCAAAAAGAAGCAAAAAATAAAAAATAAAAAATCGGCCCCGGGGATCGAACCAGGTACCTTGACCATGGTAGTCATGTGCTTTACCGATAGACCAGAATATTTCCCATAGAGATAACACGTAAACGAAAACGGGATTCTCAAATCACATTTTGTACTGAAAAATTGGGCATGATCCCGACATCTGATCAAAAATTGGAGGGCTTACTAATGAAAGCTTATAGTCTCAGCTACAACATATTAAAATCTGGAAGAAAATAGACCAAAAATAACTGAGATACTGCTCAGAGAACGATGTCATGTAGATTCATGATTCGAAAAAAAATCATCTTCCATAGACATAACACGCAAATAGGGAAAATTCTGACATGGCATCTTGCATTTAAAATTTCAGTGTGATGACGTCATCAAAATGAAAAATGGTGGCGACTGATCTGGTAGAGAATTGTCTCAGCTATAACATATCAAAATTTGGAAGAAAATCGATCACCTATTACTGAAATATTAGCAAATGAATACAAAAATGATGACGTCATTTTTTCAAAATCATTTTTTTGAGTTCATATGCAAATATGATGACGTTAGAACATGAGATCGGCAAAAATTCTACATGAATTCAAATCTACAACTCCCAGGCTTTCAGAATATGTAAGGGAATTGGGGAGTTTCCGTGCATTCTGAGGAGCTATGGCGAATTCTAGATAGGCATGTTTTTACCACTTTTTACATTAGAACTTCCCATTGACGTGCGCACGAATTTGAAAGTTTGATGCGCGCGTACGACATTATGGAAGGTCGAGAATGACTGTAAATAGTTGGAAATTGTCAAGAATATTATCAGGAAGATGAAACATGCGAAAAAACGGCGTTTTTACGTTCTCTACGCGCTGTGCGCGCGCATAACGCGCGCGCGGACGCGCACGGACAGGAAATTTTAAAATGCGTAAAATGTCCTGAACCATACCCTAATTTGATTAAAAAGTGATTTTGAGCATTTTTAAATTTTGACGCGCGCGTACGTGCGCGTCATGATGCGCGCACGGATTTTAATGACATTTTATGTTGACCCTTGACCTGAAGTTCATGTGTGTCAAATATGGTTTATTTTTGATGACTCGTTATGAAGATATGATTGATAATGTGATTTCACAAAATGGCGCCTGGATGACGTCACGATGACCTGATGACCTTGAAAAAGATAGGGGCACTTGATCTGATATGGTCTGATAATTGACAAAAATTTGATGAAAATTGATCGAGTTGATTTTGAGAAATTGTGTTCACAAGAAAGTGGTGGAAAAATAAAAATAAATAATAAACTAGAATTTAATTCGTCATGAGGACGAATTAGGTGGTCTGTCTTTCAATTTGTACGATCATGATTGTAATCAGGATGATCATAATAATGGGGAAATACTAAACTGAAGATAGGATGTCAAGAATGCCATGAATGGAGATGCTTCTTGAGTACAGGAATGTAACAAAATGTGTAACGGTCATTGTAAAATGATTATGGTGATGATGATTATGATGATTATAATGATATAATGATGATGGCGATGATATAATAATAGCGATGATGATCATGACGGTGATGATAATAATGATGATGATACAGGATACTTGGGAGATTAGCCCCATAGCTCTAATACAGGACAAGAAATCACAATTTCCATAGGGTTGTACACAAACTACTGCACACTACTTTCTAATAGACATAATACGGAAAATAAGGCAGTTTATTACATTATTTGTGATTTTTTATGTTATACTAGTCGAAGAGGATGGTAAAATGACAGGCAAAAAGAAGCAAAAAAAAAATTTGTTATGGACCCACCGGGGATCGAACCTGGGTCACCGGAATGGGAGGCAAGTGCTTTGACCAATAGACCAAAATATTTCCCATAGAGATAACACGTAAACCAAAACGGGATTCTCAAATCACATTTTGTACTGAAAAATTGGGCATGATCCCGACATCTGATCAAAAATTGGAGGGCTTACTAATGAAAGCTTATAGTCTCAGCTACAACATATTAAAATCTGGAAGGAAATAGACCAAAAATAACTGAGATACTGCTCAGAGAACGATGTCATGTAGATTCATGATTCGAAAAAAAATCATCTTCCATAGACATAACACGCAAATAGGGAACATTCTGACATGGCATCTTTAATTGAAAATTTCAGTATGATGACGTCATCAAAATGAAAAATGGTGGTGACTGATCTGGTAGAGAATTGTCTCAGCTATAACATATCAAAATTTGGAAGAAAATCGATTACCTATTACTGAAATATTAGCAAATGAATACAAAAATGATGACGTCATTTTTTCAAAATCATTTTTTTGAGTTCATATGCAAATATGATGACGTTAGAACATGAGATCGGCAAAAATTCTACATGAATTCAAATCTACATCTCCCAGGCTTTCAGAATATGTAAGGGAATTGGGGAGTTTCCGTGCATTCTGAGGAGCTATGGCGAATTCTAGATAGGCATGTTTTTACCACTTTTTACATTAGAATTCCCATTGACGTGCGCACGAATTTGAAAGTTTGATGTGCGCGTACGACATTATGGAAGGTCGAGAATGACTGTAAATAGTTGGAAATTGTCAAGAATAGTATCAGGAAGATGAAACATGCGAAAAAATGGCATTTTTACGTTCTCTACGCGCGCATAATGCGCGCGCGGACCCGCACGGACAGGAAATTTTAAAATGCTTAAAATGTCCTGAACAATACCCTAATTTGATTAAAAAGTGATTTGGAGCATTTTTAAATTTTGACGCGCGCGTACGTGCGCGTCATGATGCGTGCACGGATTTTGACGACATTTTATGTTGACCCGTGACCTGAAGTTCATGTGTCTCAAATATCGTTTATTTTTGATGACTCGTTATGAAGATATGATTGATAATGTGATTTCACAAAATGGCGCCTTGATGACGTCATGATGACCTGATGACCTTGAAAAAGATAGGGGCACTTGATCTGATATGGTCTGATAATTGACAAAAATTTGAAGAAAATTGATCGAGTTGATTTTGAGAAATTGTGTTCACAAGAAAGTGGTGGAAAAATAAAAATAAACTAGAATTTAATTCGTCATGAGGACGAATTAGGTGGTCTGTCCTTAAATTTGCACGATCATGATTGTAATCAGGATGATCATATTAATGGGGAAATACTAAACAGAAGACAGGATGTCAAGAATGCCATGAATGGAGATGCTTCCTGAGGACAGGAATGTAGCAAAATGTGTAACGGTCATTGGCACGATCATGATTGTAATCAGGATGATCATATTAATGGGGAAATACTAAACAGAAGATAGGATGTCAAGAATGCCATGAATGGAGATGCTTCCTGAGAACAGGAATGTAGCAAAATGTGTAACGGTCATTGTAAAATGATTATGGTGATGATAACGGTGATTTACAGCAATAAATCGATGTATCTACCTATTTGCTAGTTTCCCAAACTATGCCGTCATTCGAGAAAACCTAAGTCTAAAACGCGCAGCCCCTGCCTGCGCGCGCGTACTCCCGTCCACCAATCCAAACGCGCCACCGCCATACTCTTCCTCTTCCGTTCTCGCCCGTCAGAGAAGTGACATCTATGAAGCTAAGTCTTAACCTAAATTGCGAGATTTTTACCTCCAAAAGTGTTTTTGGTTGCCTTTCGCAATAAAAATCCCGTTCACCATGTTTTCACACTCATTTTGGTGTATCGGATTTTTCCTGAGTCAACCTCCTTCACGGTAAATTAATGAAATTACTTTGCCGTTTTTCCTCACTTTCGGGGCTTTATTCACAGACGGTGTACTAGTACACTGCGTCGGGCTAGCCCCCGTGTCTGTAGGTGGTTGATTCAACGCGCTTAGACAAGCGGTCTTATCATACATTGTGCTCCGTAATAGGAGTTTATTCCCACTCCGTCTTGTGAGTTGGTTGTTACCTTTATATAGATCTATACTGTTTTGTAATAATAATAAATTTATTACTATATATGGTTTTCTATATTGTTGCTTGTCTTTATTTTCAGCCATGTCGAGGTCTCCGTTCGGCTGGCGTTCCCCAGTATTTAATACTTATAAGGGGACTCGCCCAGCCTTGGAAGGGTTGGCTGCGAGAATTTAATCTCGCACCAACATTATAACTTCCACGGAGCTTCGACTAAGGTAAGTTAGGGCCTACTTCGTGTACGGCTCGCCCCGTTATGAGTTCGCCGTCTTTTTTGACGACCAACTCATGCGGGGAAAACCGAGAGAGTGAGTGCTGGGAACGGCCAATACCTCTCTCGAAGATAGAGACTTGTATAACGGTGGGAGTGAGTGCCTCCGGCCAATACCTCTCACCGATAAAACTGTGGGTGTTATCCCTGCCCACAGTTCGTCTCGCTCGAGCATCATTCCTCGCTCTTCAGCCATAGGTGTGATTGCTCAGGGATCGGCTCCTTTTGTCTCTCCGCACGCTTCTACCACAAGCAAGGCGGGTAAGGGAAAAAGAGAGTCGTGATCCTCCAAAAGTACTCCCTTCAGGGCCTACTACGGAGGCGGTGCCCGTTTCTAAGGGTAAAGGGGGCGATAAACATGCCCACCTGCCCAAGAAGCGTAAGCGCCAGAGTACTGCCCAGCCAACAGGCGAGGCGGACTCTCTCCCCCTGACACCGACTGTGTGTTCACCTCATGTGTCAGGGGGGGGCCAAGAAGAAGAAGGTTAGCCCCCAAGGGGCGACCACTTCTTCTGAGTTAGGCGTCTCCCATGAACTTTTGAATTATCTCAAGATCATTGTGGAGCGGAGTGGTTGGTCAGACTCTGTGTCTGTACTCCCCACCACGCCTGACTCCAACCCCTCCCCCCAAGGGGGAAGGGGGGATACCTGTACCCGACCCGACCCAGGTCCGGTTCGGATACCGGGTCGGATACCGGATCCGGTTCGGATACCGGATATCCGGTTCGGATACCGGTTTTTGCCGGATATCCGGTTCGGATACCGGTTTTTACCGGTTATCCGGCTAGGAACACTGGTTTTCCCTTGTTTACCACCACTGCTTCTAGTGGGTTGGGATCCGGTTCCTTTTCTCAGGTATCTGGCTCATTGTGTTTGTTTTCCAACACACTAGAGCCTTACCGCCCCACTTCGGGCGTCTCTCGACCACGTTCAGCTTTGATCGTCCGGTCGGGGCTACTCCCATTCCAGCGGCACTTGGTGCTCCGCCTGGGGAGGAATCCTGAGACTGCTTACACCGCCCTTCTTGGGATCAGGTTTCAGTCTGGATTTTCGGAGGATGATGCCTCTCCACAGGCTGAGATTACACCCCAGACCTTTGGGTCCTTGGCGGTAGAGACTCAAGCCCTGCTGGAGAAATTTCTTCCCGACACTTTTACAGAGTCGGGCTGATCCGGGACATCCGTCTCTCCTTTTTCAAGGTGAGCGTCCCTCCAAGGGCATCCCTCTTACGGAGGACTGTAAGCGAGTCTTCAATGACTTCGCCTCACAGCCTCTTGCATCCTTAGTAGGGTCCGTCCCTCGGCCGGGGATTTCACCTTCTCTAAACAGGACACTCTCGAATTATATTACGAGAAAGTCCCGTTCCAGTGACCTCCTACATGTAGGTGGTAGGCTTGGTGTCTACTTAAGAGTACACCTTGCGCCAAAATAGAGAGGTTCCCGTCCTTATTGGAAGTTCTTTCCAGGACTGGCCTGAGGCTGACTGCCTACTTGGGTACGCTCCTTTCCCTTAGCGCTAGGAGCCAGCACCTCGAGATGTCCGACTCGGACATCCTGTGCTAGACGAAGCCCCTTGTCCAAGGACAGGCTCGTTGTAAAACCGTCCCTCGGCTGGGTTTTCACCTTCTCTCGACAGGACACTCGATTAAATTACGAGAAAGTCCTGTTCCAGTGACCTCCTACATGTAGGTGGTAGGCTTGGTGTCAACTTTAAGAGTACACCTTACGCCAAATAGAGAAGCTCCCGTCCTTAATGGAAGCTCATTCCAGGACTGGCCTGAGGCTGACTGCCCACTTGGGTAGGCTCCTTTCCTTTCGCGCTAGGAGTCAGCACCTCGAGATGTCCGACTCGGACATCCTGTTGCTAGACGAAGCCTTGTCCTGGACAGGCTCGTTGTGGTTGGAACTGTCTGTGTCGACAGCAATAGCCACCAATGCTAGGAGGAAGCTTACGCTTTCCTCTCTGGGCAGTGCGGATGCGGACATACCTGCCCTCCTGGCCAGGGTCCCGCACTCCGGCCTTCACCTCTTTGGAGGTAAGGAGCCTGATGTGATTCAACTTGAGGTTGATTCACGCAAGCAGGCGACGGAACTTCTGAAACGCCTTAAGTCCTCGGCTCCTAAGCCGCAGGCCCAGGCTGTCTTTCCGCCTCCTAGACGCGGTGGCGCTTCCAGCTGCCCCGTGCACAGGTGCGCCCCGAGCGTTGGAGGAGAGGGTTGGCGGCCGTCTTCAGTACCTTCCCGCCTGGGAAGGAATTACCGACGACGTTTTCGTGCTCCCCTTCGTGCGAGGAGGCTTCTGCATACTTTTCGCAAAGCCCCTCCCACACGGAACCGTCCGCCACAACCCTCCTACACTATCGCCCCCTTTCTAGAGCACATCTCCACCGAGATTCAAGAGCTGCTGGAAAAGGGCGCGATCGAAAGGGTAAGAGACCACCCCAGTTGTGCCTCTCCCCTATCTTATATTCCCAAATGCTCGGGGAAGCTCAGAATGATCTTGAATATGGAAGTCATCAATTCCTTCATACCAAGAGAGGTTTTTCCACAGGGAAACCTTGGCCTCGATTCTCCCGGCGATCAGACCGTCAGATGTGGCTATTTCGGTAGACTTGAAAGATACTTTCACATACCGATACACCCTTCTTCAAGGGACCTTCTAGGTTTCTCCTTCAAGGCGAAACTTTCCGGTTCGAGGCCTTAAATTTCGGCCTGAAACCGGCTCCTCGAGTGTTACTCGAGCAGTCTCTACCCTAGCCGCTTCCCTCAGGATCGCGGTCTGAGACTTTTCACTTACCTGGACCACTGGCTCCTGGTGGCGAGCTCTGTGTCCGTCCTTCAGTCGCACATGGCCCTACTTCTCCGTGCTACGCAAGAAGTACGATTCATAGCCAACTGGGACAAGTAGGAGTTGACTCCTACCCGCAGACCCATTTACCTAGAGTGCGGAAATTAGACATTGTGAACCAACTTACCCGCCCCAGTCGGGAGAGAATTCACGCAATTGTCTTTCTAGCTCGATCTCTTCGTCTCTTACGTCGAGTTCGGGCAGGCCGATGGCACCAGTTCTTGGACCACTTATCGAGCCATAGGGATGTCCTCAAAGACTGTCGGCTTCATATGAGGCCTTTTTCCAACTTCATCTTCTGAAGTTTTCAAGCCCAGTGTAGACTCGCTCAAGGTGTGGATTCCTCTCTCCGAGGAGATCAAACGCCTACTTATCGCCCTGTTCGGACCAGGTGGTCTCGGGGGACTGGTCACACCTGTGCACCTTGCCCCACTTATTGTGTTGGAATTGATGGCAGTCCTCATGTCTCTCCACCTTTTCGAGAACATGTTTGTAGGTCGCTCCGTCCTGATTTGACGGTCAGCACCTCTGTTGCTGCTTACATCAACAGACAGGGCGAGACTCTTCCCGCTACCCTGAACGATCTAACCGCCAAACTTAAGAGTGGTGTCGGCCTCACCGAGTGATTCCGATCGCCTCCTATGTTCCCGGGCGGGACAATCTGATTGCAGATTTGCTGTCCCGGGACATGTGCCCCCCCTCCGAGTGGTCACTGAATCAAGAGGTCTTCGACTACCTCAGTTCAGTCTGCGCCCATCTGGAGATAGACCTGTTTGCGACAGCTCTGAATCATCGCCTCCCGAGTTTGCTCTCGAGTGCGAGATCCGGAAGCTTGGGCCCTCGATGCGTTCTCCCTTCAGGGAAGAACTTCTGGGGTTACGCCTTTCCGCAGATCTCCTTAATTCCTCAGTTCCTGGGGAAGATTCAGCATCTGGAAGATCAGGCGTGGGTTTCTGCTCATAGCACCTTGCTGGCCGAGGAGACCTTGGTTTCCTCTTCTTCTGTCTCTGCTGGACGGTCGGCCTCTCTCCCTTCTATGGAGAGCAGTCCTCAGATCAGCCCCTGTCGGGGATCCTCCACCATCGTCCGGCGGCTCTACATTGACCGCCTGGCCGCTATTGGGGAGGAAGCGAGGACTCTCAGAGAGAGCCTCCCAGTTCATAGTCCAGAGCAGAAGAGTTTCTACCCGAGCTGTTGTCAACTCGAGTTTAGAAACCTTCCATGCTTGTTGGGGAGAAGGGGTTTGTTTTCCCGTTTCTGCCCCGGTGGGTGCTTTTACAACAATTTTCCTTATTACTCCTTTCGATAAGGGCAGGGCCCTCTCTAACTTTAGTGGTTACCGGTCCGCTATTACTGCGGTTCACCTTGGGTTTTTTTCTGATGGTTCGGGAGTTTCAATCTCTCCCTTCCTGACTCATTTGCTGAGGTCTTCCTTTGACACGCCCAGCAAATCGCCAGTTGACTCCTGCATGGAGCCTTCCTTGGTTTTGGACGCCTTGGCCAAACCGCCCTTTGGGCCGTTCTGCAAAGCGTCGTTACACCATCTCCCGATTAAGACCACCTTTCTCTCTCTACGGCCCCCGGGCATATCAGATGGGAAAGGCAAGGTGTACGTCTTGTCCCTCGACCTTCGTTATTGCCAAGAATCAGACGGATTCTTCTGGCTTAATCGAAGTGTTCTTGAGTCCTCTGTCGGAATTCTCTTCCGTCATGGAGGATAAATCTTGGTGCCCTGTTAGGGCTCTCAAATGGTACTTGGATAGGACTACGGTTGTTTTCGTAAGGATGATCAGCTCTTCTCTTTTTCCATCACCTTTATTCCCCAGCATCACGGGAGACTATCTCCCGTTGGATTGTCGAGGCTATCCAAGCTGCGGGTTTGGAGGCTCTCCTGTCTGGGAAGCCTCCCAGAGCGCATGACACTAGGAGTGTTCTACCTCCTGGGCGCTTTGTCAGGTTCATCCCTTTGGAAGACTTTTGAGGGCCGCCTTTTGGCGTTCCCCTACTTTCTTCACATCCTTCTATCTTAAGGATGCTCCTTCGGGTGAGGTTGGATTTGAAACCTCTGGGTTGAGAGCTGCTTCGTCGTCTCTGTCTGCCCCGCGTTAGTTACTCCCGTCCTGGGACATGCCACCCGGGTTTTTATCCGTGCTATTCTAGCAAATAGGTAGATACATCGATTTATTGCTGTAAATCAAGAAAATTATAACTAATTTTGTTATTTACTAGATAAATCTATGTATCTACCTATGTCCCTCCCTCCAGCCCCTCTCCTTGTCTGACATGTCCTAGATTCTGTCTCTGACTGCTCGGAAGAGGAAGAGTATGGCGGTGGCGCGTTTGGATTGGTGGACGGGGAGTACGCGCGCGCAGGCAGGGGCTGCGCGTTTTAGACTTAGGTTTTCTCGAATGACGGCATAGTTTGGGAAACTAGCAAATAGGTAGATACATAGATTTATCTAGTAAATAACAAAATTAGTTATAATTTTCTTGATTATGATGATAATAATGACATAATGATGATGGCGATGATATAATAGTAGCAATGATGATCATGACGGTGATGATAATAATGATGATGATACAGGATACTTGGGAGATTAACACCATAGCTCTAATACAGGAAATCACAATTTCCATAGTGTTGTACATAAACTACTGCACACTGCTTTCTAATAGACATAATACGGAAAATAAGGCAGGTTATTACATGATTTGTGATTTTTTATGTTACAATAGTCGAAGAGGATGGTAAAATGACAGGCAAAAAGAAGTAAAAAAAAAAAAAAAAAAAAAAATCGGCACCGGGGATCGAACCAGGTACCTTGACCATGGTAGTCATGTGCTTTACCGATAGACCAGAATATTTCCCATAGAGATAACACGTAAACGAAAACGGGATTCTCAAATCACATTTTGTACTGAAAAATTGGGCATGATCCCGACATCTGATCAAAATTTGGAGACCACACTTATAAAAGCTTATAGTCTCAGCTACAACATATTAAAATCTGGAAGGAAAACGACCAAAAATAACTGAGATACTGCTCAGAGAAGGATGTCATGTAGATTCATGATTCGAAAAAAAATCATCTTCCATAGACATAACACGCAAATAGGGAAAATTCTAACATGTCGTCTTTAATTGAAAATTTCAGTGTGATGACGTCATCAAAATGAAAAATGGTGGTAACTGATCTGGTAGAGAATTGTCTCAGCTATAACATATCAAAATTTGGAAGAAAATCGATCACCTATTACTGAAATATTATCAAAAGAATACAAAAATGATGACATCATTTTTTTCAAAATCATTTTTTTGAGTTCATATGCAAATATGATGACGTCAGAACATGCGATCGGCAAAAAATCTACATGAATTCAATTCTACATCTCACAGGCTTTCAGAATATGTAAAGAAATTGGGGGGTTTCCGCCCATTCTGACGAGCTATGGCGAATTCTAGATGGGCATGTTTTTACCACTTTTTACATTAGAATGCCCATTGACGCGCACACGAATTTGAAAGTTTGACGCGCGCGTACGACATTATGGAAGGTCGAGAATAACTGTAAATAGTTGGAAATTGTCAAGAATAGTATCAGGAAGACGATACATGCGGAAAAACGGCGTTTTTACGTTCTCTATGCGCTGTGCGCGCGCATAACGCGCGCGCGGACGCGCACGGACAGGAAATTTTAAAATGCGTAAAATGTCCTGAACCATACCCTAATTTGATTAAAAAGTGATTTTGAGCATTTTTAAATTTTGACGCGCGCGTACGTGCGCGTCATGATGCGTGCACGGATTTTGATGACATTTTATGTTGACCCGTGACCTGAAGTTCATGTGTCTCAAATATGGTTTATTTTTGATGACTCGTTATGAAGATATGATTAATAATGTCATTTCACAAAATGGCGCCTTGATGACGTCATGATGACCTGATGACCTTGAAAAAGATAGGGGCACTTGATCTGATATGGTCTGATAATTGACAAAAATTTGAAGAAAATTGATCAAGTTGATTTTGAGAAATTGTGTTCACAAGAAAGTGGTGGAAAAATAAAAATAAATAATAAATAAATAAATAAAGAAAATTCTGACGAAATTAAGAGGTGGTCTGTCGACTACGACAGACCACCTAATAATAAATAAATAATAAAGAAAATTCTGACGAAATTAAGAGGTGGTCTGTCGACTACGACAGACCACCTAATAAATAAATAACTAGAGTTTAATTCGTCATGACGACGAATTAGGTGGTCTGTCTTTCAATTTATATGGTCATGATCGTAATCAGGATGATCATAATCAGGATGATCATAATAATGAGGAAATACTAAACTGAAGATAGGAAGTCAAGAATGCCATGAATGCAGATGCTTCTTGAGGACATGAATGTAGCAAAATGTGTGAAACGGTCATTGTAAACTGATTATGGTGATGATGATAATGGTGATGATGAAGATGATATAATGATAGTTATGAGTATGATGATATAATGATGGTGATGATATAATAATAATATCGATGATGATCGTGACAGTGATGGTAATAATGATGATGATGTAATGATGATTATGATGGTGATGATAATCACGATAATGAAGGGGATAATGATGAAGATTGATGATGTGATAATGGTGATGATTATGGTGATGGGGATTATGAAGATGATTGATGATATAATGATGATGATGGTGATAATGATAATGATGGGGATAATGGTGATGACCATGACTGCAATGACAGTGACCTTAACCATGCCAAATATGAAAGAGAAATCACATTTCGTTATGAAGATACGACAATAAGTTGATTTGTACAAAATGGTTCCTAGATGACCTTGAAAAAGATGTGGGAACTTGACCTTATTAGGACCGATGACTGACGAAAATTTGAAGATAACTGAGTAAGCCAATTTTGAGAAATTGTGATATCAAAAAGGACTAATGATATTGCAGGATAGCTTTAATACACGTCAGGGAATCAGGGTTATACATAAACTACTGCACACTACTTTCCAATAGACATACCACGCAAAATAAGGCAGTTTAGTACATGGTTTGTGATTTTATATGATATAATAGTCGAACAAGATGGTAAAATGAAAGGCAAAAAGAAGCAAAAAAAAAAAATTTTAATGGACCCACCGGGGATCGAACCTGGGTCACCGGAGTGAGAGGCAAGTGCTTTGACCAATATACCAAAATATTTCCCATAGATGACGTCATCAAAATGAAAAATGGTGGCAAATAATTTCGTAGGAAATTGCCTCAGCTACAACATATTAAAATCTGGGCGAAAAACGACTAATAATTACGAATCTAGAGCCAAATTTGAATAAAGGTGATGACGTCAAATTACGAAAAATGGAAATTTTGACTTCTGGCGCCATTTTGATGACGTCATAATGTTTATAAGGGTTAAATGATACATGAAATGAAATATATGATTCATACCCTACCTGATGATGACAAAAAATTGGGGGTTTGTGGACTATTTAAAGAGCTAGAGTTAATTTTGTAGAGACATGTTTTTGCACGTTTTTACGTTATTTTCGCCATAGATGCGCGCACAGATTTTGAACTTTGACGCCCCCGTACGACCTTATTGTTGATTGAAATTGATTCCAAGTTGATGGAAATGATGAAGAAAAGTGTCAGGATTGCAAATCAATCGAAAAAACAGCGTTTTAACGTTATTTACGACTTGCGCGCGCGTAAAAAGCTTAATGGACCATGTCCATGATTGACCTCATACATGACATGAAACTCGATGATATTGACCTGGCCGATTTTGAGATTTGGTGGGAACAAGAATTTGCTATAAAAAGAAATAAATAAACTAGAATTTAATTCGTCATGAGGACGAATTAGGTGGTCTGTCTTTCACTTTGTATGATCATGATTGTAAGCAGGATGATCATAATAATGGGGAAATACTAAACTGAAGATAGGAAGTCAAGAATGCTATGCATGGAGATGCTTCTTGAGGACAGGAATGTAGAAAAATGTGTGAAACGGTCATTGGAAGATGTGATGACGTTGATGATAATCATCATCATGAATATCATGACAGTGATGATAATGATGATGATCATATCATGCCAGTGATGATGATAATGATTTTAATGTTAATCATCATCATCATCATCATAAATATGACAGTGATGATGATAATGATGTTGATGATAATCATCATCATGAATATCATCATGACAGTGATGATTAAGCCTGAGTCATATCGAATATTTCATAAACCGGGATTCGACGGCTTTGATTCGATCGAATACCGGTGCATCGATAAATGATGGGCGGTGAAAACAGAGTTGCACACAGTTGCACGCAGTGCATGTACCATGCACCGGTGACCGGTCCGCTGGCATCGCGGGCATATGTATGGGCTCTCGCTGCTCGAAATTAACGATAGCCCGCTAGCCAATGGCTAGTAAAAATCACAGCGGACGAGCCAAAATCTTAAGTTTCTAGTCCGTATGGCTAGCCAAAATATCACTAGTGTCGCACGAAGCGATGCTCATTGTCGACACACCCGACAATGATTCAAATTCAAAGAATTAATAATCTTACTTTCTCTTTGGAGAGCTGAATGGAACACGTTTGTTCGATGCCCCCCCAAAAAAACAATACGAAATAAACTTTTCGTCGCTCAATATAGACTCGACTTCATTCAGCTTCAGAGATCATTCAGAAGTAATTGCCAATTTGATGAGAGTGTGATATTACATGTAGTTATTGCGAATTAAGTAGGAACACTCGTACTCATGCCCGTATTTATCATGTTCAATTATACAATTGTCAAATTGACAATGCAGAGAGAGTGCAAGAAAATTATCGTAAACTTCAGTTCGTAACGACAAAACGATTTTTCCATAGAGAAAGCACAGGTAAAGCGCGACGTCCTCCGCGAGCGAATTAGCGAAAGTTAGCCAACAGTTTGAACTTTGAAGTCGCCTTCACGTTCTCTGCTAGTATATATGCTGTACGTTACGGAGTTTCTTTTTTTATTTGATTTTTTCATGGTGGCTACGGTAGTCAAAAATCTGGCGGACTACAAATCGATGCACCGAATTTGCCAAAACGTATTCGGGATTCGATGTCTTCGATCGAACACCGGCTAACCAATCGATTCGACTCAGGCTTAGTGATGATGATGATGATGTTGATGATAATCATGATAGTGATATAATGATGATGGTGATCGTGATGGTGATGATAATGGTGATGACCATGACTGCAATGACAGTGACCTTTACCATGCCAAATATGAAAGAGCAATCACATTTCGTTATGAAGATACCACAATAAGTTGATTTTTACAAAATGTCGCCTGGATGACGTCACGATAATCTGATGAACTTGAAAAAGATGCGCGAACTTGACCTTATTAGGACTGATGACTGCCGAAAATTTGAAGATAATTGAGTATGCCAATTTTGAGAAATTTCCATCTGGTTGTACACAAACTACTGCACACTACTTTCCAATAGACAAAACACGCAAAATAAGGGAGTTTAGTACATGGTTTGTGATTGCTGATGTTATAATAGTCAAACAAGATGGTAAAATGAAAGGCAAAAAGAAGAAAAAAAAAAAAAAAAAATTCATGGACCCACCGGGGATCGAACCTGGGTCACCGGAGTGAGAGGCAAGTGCTTTGACCAATAGACCAAAATATTTCCCATAGAGATAACACGTAAACGAAAAACGCGATTCTCAAATTACATATTGTAGTGAAAAATTGGGCATGATCCCGACATCTGATCAAAAATTGGAGACCACACTTGTAAAAGCTTATAGTCTCAGCTATAACATACTAAAATCTGGAAGAAAATAGACCTAAAACAACTGAGATACAGCTCAGAGAACAATGTCATGTAGATTCATGATTCGAAAAAAAATCATCTTCCATAGACATAACACGCAAATAGGGAAAATTCTGACATGGCATATTTAATTGAAGATTTCACTGTGATGACGTCATCAAAATGAAAAATGGTGGTGACTGATTTTGTAGGAAATTGCCTCAGCTACAACATATTAAAATCTGGGCGAAAAACGACCAATAGTTAAGAATCTAAAGCCAAATTTGCATAAATGTGATGACGTCAAAACATGAAAAATGGAAATTTTGATTTCTGGCGCCATTTTGATGACATCATAATGTTTATAAGGGTCAAATGATACATGAAATGAAATCTGTGATTCATACCCTACCTGATGATGACAAAAAATTGGGGGGTTTGTGGACTATTTAAAGAGCTAGAGTTAATTTTGTAGAGGCATGTTTTTTCACGTTTTTACGTTATTTTCGCCATAGACGCGCGCACGGACACGAACGGTTGGGAAATTTTGAAATGCTTAAAATGTCCTGAACCGTACTCTAATTTGATTAAAAAGTGATTTTGAGCATTTCTAAATTTTGACGCGCGCGTACGTGCGCGTCATGATGCGCGCGCGGATTTGGTTGACATTTTATGTTGACGCTTGACCTGAAGTTCATGTGTGTCAAATATGGTTCATTTTTGATAACTCGTTATGAAGATATCATTGATAATGTGATTTCACAAAATGGCGCCTGGATGACGTCACGATGACCTGATGACCTTGAAAAAGATACCCGAGCTTGAACTCATAGAACCTGATTACTGATGAAAATTTGATAAAAATTGAATCAGCCGATTTTGAGGAATCATGGTAACAAGAAAGTGGTGGAAAAATAAAAATACAGAAACACAATTCTGACGAAATTAAAAGGTGATCTGTCGTTGACAGACCACCTAATAAAGCTACAACGTGTGTGTCTATGGGGGAAATGGGCAATTTTAACTTTGAAAGCCATTTTCACCCTGAAGACGCCCGTGAAAACGCTTGAGCTATACGAGCTTTTTTTGTGTAGAATTTTTTGCTCTATCATCTGAATCAAGTCCCAAGTCTCTAGGACCACGCAAACTGAAGTTAGAGGTCCGAAAAGGGAATTTTTTCATCAAAAAATCACTAAAAGAAGCCTAGATGACGTCATAATGACCTAGTAAACTTCAAATTGTTACTGTGAACTCTTCTTATCAGGTCTCATGACTGTGTCGAATTTGAAAAAGATTCAAGGTTTCGTTTTCGAGTTATTTTCCCCGTAAAAAGGGGGGGGGGGTCCAAAAGACAATAAATGATTTTAAAAAAAAAAACTATTTGAGCTACGAATGTGCCTTTTTGTGTGCATGATGTTTGGTCAAGATGTGATGATTGTGGAAAGATTCAGCAAGATCGACCAACTTGTTTAGGCGTTATCGGGCATTTTTCACCAAAAATTCACTTAATGAAGCATGGATGACGTCATAATGACGTCGTGAACTTGATTTTTTTACTGTGAACTCTTCCTATCAGGTCTCATGACTGTCGAATTTGAAAAAGATTCACCGTTTCGTTTTCGAGTTATTTTCCCCGTAAAAAAGGGGGGGGGGTCCAAAAGACAATAAATGATTAAAAAAAAAAAAACTATTTGAGCTACGAATGTGCCTTTTTGTGTGCATGATGTTTGGTCAAGATGTGATGATTGTGGAAAGATTCAGAAAGATCGACGAACTTGTTTAGGAGTTATCGGGGTTGGCATTTTTCATTGTTGTGCGCGCACTGACGCGCGAACATAAGCGTACGCGCGCGTCTAATTTTCTGAAATTGACCGGATAAGTATTAGCTTTAATCCTGCCAAATATCAGTGAGAAATGACTTTCCGTTATGAAGATTTGACCATGAACTAATACACGACAGGGAATCAAAATTTCCATAGGGTTGTACACAAACTACTGGAGACTACTTTCCAATAGACATAACATGCAAAATATGGCAGTTTATTGCATGGTTTGTGATTCTGTATGTTATAATAGTCGAACAAGATCGTAAAATGAAAGGCAAAAAGAAGCAAAAAATTTTTTTTTTTAATGGACCCACCGGGGATCGAACCTGGGTCACCGGAATGGGAGGCAAGTGCTTTGACCAATATACCAAAATATTTCCCATAGAGATAACACGTAAACGAAAAACGGGATTCTCAAATCCCATTTTGTAGTTGAAAATTGGGCATAATCCCGACATCTGTTCAAAAATTGGAGACAACACTAATGAAAGCTTATAGTCTCGGCTACAACATATTAAAATCTGGAAGGAAATAGACCCAAAATAACTGAGATACTGCCCAGAGAACGATGTCATGTAGATTCATGAGTCGAAAAAAAATCATCTTCCATAGACATAACACGCAAATAGGGGGAATTCTGACATGGCGTCTTTAATTGAAAATTTCACTATGATGCCTTCATCAAAATGAAAAATGGTGGCAACTGATCTGGTAGAGAATGGTCTCAGCTATAACATATCAAAATTTGGAAGAAAATCGACCACCTATTACTGAAATATTATCTAAAGAATACAAAAATGATGACTTCATTTTTTTCAAAATGATATTTTTTAGTTCATGTGGAAATATGATGAGGTCAGAACATGAGATAAGCAAAGATTCTGCATGAATTCAAATCTACAACTCACAGGCTTTCAGAATACGTAATGAAATTTGGGGGTATCCGTGCATTCTGAGGAGCTATGGCGAATTCTAGATAGGCATGTTTTTCCCACTTTTTACATGAGAATGCCTGTTGACGCGCGCACGAATTTGAAAGTTTGACGCGCGCCTGTGGCATTATGGAAGGTCGAGAATGACTGTAAATAGTTGGAAATTGTCAAGAATAGTGTCAGGAAGACAAACCATGCGAAAAAAAGGCATTTTTAAGTTTTGTACGCGCTGCGAGCGCGCATAACGCGCGCGCGGACACGAACGGTTGGGAAATTTTGAAATGCTTAAAATGTCCTGAACCGTACTCTAATTTGATTAAAAAGTGATTTTGAGCATTTCTAAATTTTGACGCGCGCGTACGTGCGCGTCATGATGCGCGCGCGGATTTGGTTGACATTTTATGTTGACGCTTGACCTGAAGTTCATGTGTGTCAAATATGGTTCATTTTTGATAACTCGTTATGAAGATATCATTGATAATGTGATTTCACAAAATGGCGCCTGGATGACGTCACGATGACCTGATGACCTTGAAAAAGATACCCGAGCTTGAACTCATAGAACCTGATTACTGATGAAAATTTGATAAAAATTGAATCAGCCGATTTTGAGGAATCATGGTAACAAGAAAGTGGTGGAAAAATAAAAATACAGAAACACAATTCTGACGAAATTAAAAGGTGATCTGTCGTTGACAGACCACCTAAAGACCAACTTAAAGAGAGAGAGAGTGATACAAATACTCGTAAGGAAGGGGGGGGGGTGATCACAGATAGACCGTGAATACAAAAAGACAGGGGAGACACAAAAACCATAAGTGGGAAAGAGAGCATGGATAGAGAAGAGAGAACAAGAAAGAGACCCAGTAAAACAGATACCAATTTGAAGAAAGGGAGAGATTATAAAAAAAATATGAGAGAGAGAATGAGCGCAGACAGACTTGACAGGGGAGCGAGACCAAGAGATGGAGAGAGGGCCAAGAAATATAATAAAAACAAGGAGAAGAGAGAACTAGAAATTGAATTCGTCACGAGGACGAATTAGGTGGTCTGTCCTTCAATTGGCACGATCATGATTGTAATCAGGATGATCATATTAATGGTGAAATACTAAACAGAAGATAGGATGTCAAGAATGCCATGAATGGAGATGCTTCCTGAGAACAGGAATGTAGCAAAATGTGTAACGGTCATTGTAAAATGATTATGGTGATGATAACGGTGATTATGATGATAATGACATAATGATGATGGCGATGATATAATAGTAGCGATGATGATCATGACGGTGATGATAATAATGGTGATGATACAGGATACTTGGGAGATTAACACCATAGCTCTAATACAGGAAATCACAATTTCCATAGGGTTGTACATAAACTACTGCACACTGCTTTCTAATAGACATAATACGGAAAATAAGAAGGGTTATTACATGATTTGTGATTTTTTTATGTTACAATAGTCGAAGAGGATGTTAAAATGACAGGCAAAAAGAAGCAAAAAAAAAAAAAAAAAAAATCGGCCCCGGGGATCGAACCAGGTACCTTGACCATGGTAGTCATGTGCTTTACCGATAGACCAAAATATTTCCCATAGAGATAACACGTAAACGAAAAACGGGATTCTCAAATCCCATTTGGTAGTTCAAAATTGGGCATGATCCCGACATCTGATCAAAATTTGGAGACCACACTTATAAAAGCTTATAGTCTCAGCTACAACATATTAAAATCTGGAAGGAAAACGACCAAAAATAACTGAGATACTGCTCAGAGAACGATGTCATGTAGATTCATGATTCGAAAAAAAATCATCTTCCATAGACATAACACGCAAATAGGGAAAATTCTGACATGTCGTCTTTAATTGAAAATTTCAGTGTGATGACGTCATCCAAATAAATAATAATGAGCGCTCCTGTTGTAGAGAATTGTCTCAGCTATAACATATCAAAATTTGGAAGAAAATCGACCACCTATTACTGAAATATTATCAAAAGAATACAAAAATGATGACATCATTTTTTTCAAAATCATTTTTTTGAGTTCATATGCAAATATGATGACGTCAGAACATGCGATCGGCAAAAAATCTACATGAATTCAATTCTACATCTCACAGGCTTTCAGAATATGTAAAGAAATTGGGGGGTTTCGGCCCATTCTGACGAGCTATGGCGAATTCTAGATGGGCATGTTTTTACCACTTTTTACATTAGAATGCCCATTGACGCGCACACGAATTTGAAAGTTTGACGCGCGCGTACGACATTATGGATGGTCGAGAATAACTGTAAATAGTTGGAAATTGTCAAGAATAGTATCAGGAAGACGATACATGCGGAAAAACGGCGTTTTTACGTTCTCTATGCGCTGTACGCGCGCATAACGCGCGCGCGGACGCGCACGGACGGAAAATTTTAAAATGCTTAAAATGTCCTGAACAATACTCTAATTTGATTAAAAAGTGATTTTGAGCATTTTTAAATTTTGACGCGCGCGTACGTGCGCGTCATGATGTGCGCGCGGATTTTGATGACATTTTATGTCGACCCTTGACCTGAATTTAATGTATGTCAAATATGGTTCATTTGTGATGACTCGTTATGAAGATATGATTGATAATGTGATTTCACAAAATGGCGCCTGGATGACGTCACGATGACCTGATGACCTTGAAATAGATACCCGACCTTGATCTGATATGTCCTCATGACTGTAGAGATTTTGATAAAAATTGACTCAGCCGATATTGAGGAATCATGGTAACAAGAAAGTGGTGGAAAAATAAAAATAAATAATAAACTAGAATTTAAAGGAGAATTAACCCCTGAGTACAAATTTACTTATATTGAAAGGTGTAGTATATTCCTACTTATTGGCCTAAATCATTTTCCAATAAGATATCAGAAAAGGGTATAATAAAGATATTCCAACACCCGGTATCGTCTACTACTCATTTGCATGGGGGCTGCCATTTTCTTGCTGATTTGGATTTGTACATGAACCATTGAGAAATGTTCCGGTCAGGAAGATATTTTGAATCCAAGACCTAAATTGATTTTCTTCATTACCTAAAATCCCATATGTGACGAAAAATATAAAGTGGGTGTTTACATGATTTATAAAAATTAAATCTTTATAACGATACTTTTAAATTGTCTGGTTTTGCTTAACAAAAATCTATTTTCTTGGGTTTGCCAAACAGAGCAGAGCATAATATATGCAGCATGCATTCTGACTTTTCAAGTCCCATTATCCGAAAGCAGGTGAATGCATAGTTTGCCGCTATAGATGCTCAGGGAAGAAGCATCCATAAAATTTGAATTAATTTGCTCCGTCCATTGCGTCACAGTATCTAGAAAATAGATTTATATTAAGCGAATATCGATTTTCAACAGAAATATATAAGGAAATCTTCAGTTTAAAAATAAATTGACATATCTATTCTATATTTTAAATCTCAAATGGGTTTTTAATTTTGAAAAAGGCAATTGGGCATTTGGATTAAGAAAATCTTCTTGTACACATAAAAAAAATGGCAGCCCCCATGTATTGCTAGCAGACGATACATATTGCTAGCAGATGATAAATTTTGCTCAGAAAATCTTGATTCGTATCGATCTCGTATATTTTGACGCGAAGCCATATAGTCTAACAAGTAGGAATAAATAACACCTTTGAACACTATCGTCTTTATTGTTTGAGGTTAATTCTCCTTTAATTCGTCATGAGGACGAATTAGGTGGTCTGTCCTTCAATTTGTACGATCATCATTGTAATCAGGATGATCATAATAATGGGGAAATACTAAACTGAAGATAGGATGTCAAGACTGCCATGAATGGAGATGCTTCTTGAGGATGGGAATGTAGCAAAATGTGTAACGGTCATTGTAAAATGATTATGGTGATGATGATAATGGTGATTATGATGATTATAATGATATATGATGGCGATGATATAATAGCGATGATGATCATGACGGTGACGATAATAATGATGATGATACAGGATACTTGGCAGATTATCCCCTTTGATCTAATACAGGACAGGAAATCACAATTTCCATAGGGTTGTACACAAACTACTGCACACTACTTTCTAATAGACATAATACGGAAAATAAGGCAGTTTATTACATTATTTGTGATTTTTTATGTTATACTAGTCGAAGAGGATGGTAAAATGACAGGCAAAAAGAAGCAAAAAAAAAAAAAAAAAAAAAATCGGCCCCGGGATCGAACCAGGTACCTTGACCATGGTAGTCATGTGCTTTACCGATAGACCAAAATAATTCCCATAGAGATAACACGTAAACGAAAAATGGGATTCTCAAATCCCATTTTGTACTGAAAAATTGGGCATGATCCCGACATCTGATCAAAAATCTGAGGGCTTACTAATAAAAGCTTATAGTCTCAGCTACAACATATTAAAATCTGGAAGGAAATAGACCAATAATAACTGAGATACTGCTCAGAGAACAATGTCATGTAGATTCATGATTCGAAAAAAAGTCATCTTCCATAGACATAACACGCAAATAGGGAACATTCTGACATGGCATCTTTAATTGAAATTTTCACTATGATGACGTCATCAAAATGAAAAATTGTGGTTACTGATCTTGTAGAGAATTGTCTCAGCTAAAACATATCAAAATTTGGAAGAAAATTGACCAACTATTACTGAAATATTATCAAAAGAATACAAAAATGATGACATAATTTGTTCAAAATCACTTTTTTGAGTTCATATGCAAATATGATGACGTTAGAACATGAGATCGGCAAAAATTCTACATGAATTCATATCTACAACTCACAGGCTTTCAGAATATGTAAAGAAATTGGGGGGTTTCCGCCCCTTCTGAGGAGCTATGGCGAATTCTAGATGGGCATGTTTTTACCACTTTTTGCATTAGAATGCCCTTTGACGTGCGCACAAATTTGAAAGTTTGACGCGCGCGTACGACATTATGGAAGGTCGAGAATGACTGTAAATAGTTGGAAATTGTCAAGAATAGTATCAGGAAGATGAAACATGCGAAAAAATGGCGTTTTTACGTTCTCTACGCGCTGTGCGCGCGCATAACGCGCGCGCGGACGCGCACGGACAGGAAATTTTAAAATGCGTAAAATGTCCTGAACCATACCCTAATTTGATTAAAAAGTGATTTGGAGCATTTTTAAATTTTGACGCGCGCGTACGTGCGCGACATGAGGCGCGCACGGATTTTAATGACATTTTATGTTGACCCTTGACCTGAAGTTCATGTGTGTCAAATATGGTTTATTTTTGATGACTCGTTATGAAGATATGATTGATAATGTGATTTCACAAAATGGCGCCTGGATGACGTCACGATGACCTGATGACCTTGAAAAAGATAGGGGAACTTGATCTGATATGGCCTGATAATTGACAAAAATTTGAAGAAAATTGATCGAGTTGATTTTGAGATATTGTGTTCACAAGAAAGTGGTGGAAAAATAAAAATAAACTAGAGTTTAATTCGTCATGAGGACGAATTAGGTGATCTGTCTTTCAATTTGTACGATCATGATTGTAATCAGGATGATCATAATAATGGGGAAATGCTAAACTGAAGATAGGAAGTCAAGAATGCCATGAATGGAGATGCTTCTTGAAGAGAGGAATGTAGCAAAATGTGTAACGTTCATTGTAAAATGATTATGGTGATGATGATAATGGTGATTATGATGATTATAATGATATGATAATTTAAGATAATTGACTAAGCCAATTTTGAGAAATTGTGATATCAAACAGGACTATTTGATATTGCAGCATACTTGGGAGATAAACCCCGTAGCTCTAATTGCAGGACAGGAAATCACAATTTCCATAGGGTTGTACATAAACTACTGCATACTACTTTCTAATAGACATAATACGGAAAATAAGGCAGTTTATTACATGATTTGTGATTGTTTATGTTACAATAGTCGAAGAGGATGGTAAAATGACAGGCAAAAAGAAGCAAAAAAAAAAAAAAAAAAAAATCGGCCCCGGGGATCGAACCAGGTACCTTGACCATGGTAGTCATGTGCTTTACCGATAGACCAGAATATTTCCCATAGAGATAACACGTAAACGAAAAACTGGATTCTCAAATCACATTTTGTACTGAAAAATTGGGCATGATCCCGACATCTGATCAAAAATTGGAGACAACACTTGTAAAAGCTTATAGCCTCAGCTACAACATATTAAAATCTGGAATGAAATAGACCAAAAATAACTGAGATACTGCTTCGAGAACGATGTCATGTAGATTCATGATTCGAAAAAAAATCATCTTCCATAGACATAACACGCAAATAGGGAAAAATCTGACATGTCGTCTTTAATTGAAGATTTCAGTGTGATGACGTCATCAAAATGAAAAAACTGTTTGCATTGATCTTGTAGAGCATTGTCTCAGCTATAACATATCAAAATTTAGAAGAAAATCGATCACCTATTACTGAAATATTAGCAAATGAATACAAAAATGATGACGTCATTTTTTCAAAATCATTTTTTTGAGTTCATATGCAAATATGATGACGTTAGAACATGAGATCGGCAAAAATTCTACATGAATTGAAATCTACAACTCCCAGGCTTTCAGAATATGTAAAGAAATTGGGTTTCCGCCCCTTCTGAGGAGCTATGGCGAATTCTAGATAGGCATGTTTTTACCACTTTTTACATTAGAATGCCCATTGACGTGCGCACGAATTTGAAAGTTTGACGCGCGCGTACGACATTATGGAAGGTCGAGATTGACTGTAAATAGTTGGAAATTGTCAAGAATAGTGTCAGGAAGACAAAATATGCGAAAAAAACGCCGTTTTTACGTTCTCTACGTGCTGTGTGCGCGCATAACGCGCGCACGGACGCGCACGGACAGAAAAATTTAAAATGCTTAAAATGTCCTGAACAATACTCTAATTTGATTAAAAAGTGATTTTGAGCATTTTTAAATTTTGACGCGCGCGTACGTGCGCGTCATGATGTCCGCGCGGATTTTGATGACATTTTATGTTGACCCTTGACCTGACTTTAATGTATGCCAATTATGGTTCATTTTTAATGACTCGTTATTAAGATATGATTGATAATGTCATTTTACAAAATGGCGCCTGGATGACGTCACGATGACCTGATGACCTTGAATTTGATATCCGAGCTTCACCTTATATACCCGGATGATTGACGGTAATGTCATGAAAATTGACTGAGAAATTTTTGAGATTTCGTGGAAACAAGAAAGTGTTAGAAAATAAAAATAAATAAATAATAAAGAAAGAAAATTCTGACGAATATAAGAGGTGATCTGTCGATTACGACAGATCACCTAATAATAAAGAAATAAATAATAAAGAAATTCTGACGAAATTAAGAGGTGTTCTGTCGACTACGACAGACCACCTAAAAAGAGAGATCTGAAACTAAAAGAATGGAGAATACAGGTTTTCATTCACACACAACGAGAATTTGAGAAATTTCGAAATAGTAGTATGCACATTGCTTGGTCCTGGATTGCTCTCATTGCAGTATTTACCACTTTTCAACCAAGAGCCAATGAATAAAGAAATAACTGACTATAATAATAATATTGTTCTGATGGCAAACTGGTCTACATGAATGAATTTCTTATCCATGGCACCTATCTAAAAGTCCAGGGGATTATGCTTATCAATGCGAGGCTGTAAAGATCACTCAAGCATTAAAGCTAGATGGTCTTCCCTGCTTCATGAATACAATTGTCATATCCTGAATATGGGGGCTATAATAGGATTAAGGGGGTTACAAGAAGGGTTCTATGTAATCCCTTAAGAACAACCCTGTAAATGTGATGTCCTTTCTTTCTAATTAAAGGGGATGTTTTCGTCATGTGATTTGTTTGTTTCTACTGGGCTAGCTGTGCTACTGCTCTAGTTGTCGTATTCATGACAAAAATCAGCTTGAAGGACTGCTATTTCTTGTGTTCCAATGCTTCTGATGAAAGTATCAAAATATCTTGTGAATTTCTATTGAATGCTATGCATCCTATGCCTATGGATTCAAGAGTGATTTATTCCCTGCAACTTGTAATAAACCAGGATCATCCAATCATCTTCTAAAGGTAAAGAGCTAGTAGTCTAATGTAATATGAAACAAATATGATTATTAAAAATGCGAAAAGAAATAGGCTTAATGGTTGGTTTCTTCAGCTTGTGATTGAATACGTGTGATCACAAATCTCATGCATGTATACATTGTAATATGTCAGCTGAACTCGAGGTGGTGTGTAGCTATACACATTCAATAGGAGTCAGATCTGTCATGTTTCTAATAAACATTTAGTGGCTTAGTCACTAAAATGAACTTACTAACATAAAAAGAGGCAATGCTTGGCTATTGCAGGCTCACATCTATGCTAAATTGAAGCTACATTGTAGTAAGGTGCCTGACAAAATATGAGGAAGTGCTCGAGAAGGCATGTCTCAATATACTAGATCCTATATAGAAAGACATCTCAAGTTTTTAGAGCATGTAATGAGAAGAGAGGGCTCATAAAAATTGTCCTTTATCCTAACAAGAAGAGTAGAGGAAAGAGAAGTAAAGGAAGATGGCTGATGGACCCCTTCATAAGGCTGACAGGCAAAAGTAGTACCCACGTTCCAAACAACAAGATAATGAATTAGATGAAGAGCCTTGATCTGAAACAGATCGACATGGCACGCATCAAGATGTAGCAAGCAAGCATATAGCGGTCACCTGCCTAACGCGGCCAGCGGCCACCCATTATGTATCCCGCGGTCTGTATCTGACCGTGCATAGCGGCCACCAATATCGAGTCGAGCTGCAGCTTCATTTACAAAAAAATAGCTTTTGCCATAATAAAGCCGCGATGTGTTTACCGAGTCCTAGCTCAGTCACACTCTCACACAAAACGTGTATGGATTCTTCATGCAATGGCCGAGAAGTAGTACTGACTTTTTGAAAGATCTAAAAGTTTTACCACATTGCTGACTAATTAGAGATTAAAAGTCTTTTGAGTAAGAATTAAGCACTAGTATTGTTCGTTTACGTAATCTTCGCACCATATAGCCGCAATCCCTGCACCTGTATTGTTCTCTTAAGCTTTAATAGCTACCTCCATACAAACAAACATATGAAATGTTATACAAATCTGTAGATCTATAGCTTATTTTCCTATGTGATATGGATGCATGTACACTACAAGTGATGTTGTTGCGTGTATGTGCAAAAATTAAAAATGGCAGCCAACCTGTTTATTGTGGCCACCTGTCTACAGCAACCACTTTTGCTCTTTCCCTTCGGTGGTCGTTATAGACAGGTTTGACGTTATATTCAGTTTAATTAATTTCCTTTTACTTGAGGCTGCAGTTCAATGTACTGATAGTACGGTATATGTTCATGGTCATGATTACTGCAAAGAAGGTGTCAAATATTACAATTGAACACTTTTGTACAAGATTCACTGCTATATAAATTCACAAAAATTCATGAAATGAAGTTGGTATGAATAATGATTTTTTATCCAAGCAGATATTTTGGAAACAATAGAACCACAAAGCAATGGCACTTTGAAGGGCTGAGATACGTGGATTAATTGTGGTTGTGGATGCTACATGTATGACTATATCTAAATACAGGTTACTCCCATTATCACAAGGTTCCCATGACCAACAATATTTCCCACATGATAAACAGTATCCCATTATAAGCAATGATAAAGAAACACATAAGACAAATGTATGATCATATCTTCTTTGTTTAATATTGTTTTAAATGCACCAGTACATATTAACTTTCCCCAGACAATATCAACGATCAATAAACTTGAGGGGGCGATGATTTGACATTATTGCTCCTCTTAACCTATGCTGCCTGGCATTAAAAAGAATGTGTCAGACTCTCCTAAGCCTCATAAAGGCTCATTTTACAAATGGTGCATTAAATTCTGGCAAGTTTTTTTTAATTATAAAGAATGGCAAATGCAAGCAACAGATTTCCTATGCATATTCACATACCTCTGTGTGATAAGATACAGAAATGGGAATTTTATTAAACTTCTACATTATTAAAAAAAACATGCTGCAGTTTTCTGCGGGATATGGGAACAAACTGTGAGAGTCAAATAATTGAAAAGTTACTTGTTTTAAATTGCATTTCGTAAGGACAAGAATATGAGTTAATATAATCCTTATTTTGACCTCTACAGCATGTTCCCGAATTTGTGCAGAAGCCACTCATCATTCAGCATGCCAGTCTCTCTCTCAGAATGGAGGGTACGGATTGGGACCTATGTCCCACGTATGCCTGTCATCAAGACTCTGGGTGATGATCAGGAGAGCAAGGAGGATTCATCAAAGAAAACAATGGGCCCTACAGCAGAGGCAGACCACCAGATATCAACAGACAAGACACCCTCTGAACCGGAGAAAGATGACTGCTCTTACGGAGAGAATAATGAACAAAAGACACAAACTGCAGCAGACAAGAATGTAGGCACTCCATTGAAAGAGTCTAAGAAGAGGAAACGTCACAACCGAAAGGTATTAAAAGTCACCTGTAATCAAGTACAAATGAGAAACCATGTACTCGTATCCTTTACATGTGTATTGTTCAAGAATAATAGGGTTGTTGCATGTAGATTGACATTTCACTTCAACATTTATAGGGGCAGTGATTTCTTTTCATGACTGGGAGATGTAACATTCAAGGAAGCTGACCGACCAAGCAGGGAAGAGACAGTAAGGGTGCAACCACCCCCACCCACCCCTCACTCCCCCCCCCCCCCCCCCATTTAGAAGAATTTGCATTTTGCAATATCAAAACTTTGCATTATAATACCGCTCTTGGTAAATTATATTCATCGTTTTGTGAAATTTTGCATTTTGTAAATAGGAACTTATCAGTTAAGAGCACTTTGATCCCACAGGATTATCAAAGTCTGATCATGATGTCCATGGGTAGTAATCTGAGATTATTTTTATCTTGATTTTTTAGTGAAAAGATTTTAATTGTCATAACTTTTAATTTGCAACATTTCATTGGTGTTTGCGCTCTAATGGTCACATTTCTCAACAGATTTTATTAATTTTTTGCATGAAGGTGTCTCTTGGTATAATATAGATTTTGGTGATGCTGCCTCCAGTGTTCCGTTTTTTGTAGGGTCAACGGTTATATTTTGGAGGATGGCGTGAGTGCACTCTGCAGGCCACATTTCTGGGTGGATTTCTTTCAAATTTTGTATTGAGAATGTATCTTGGTATAATCTACGCATCTTTACTTTTTGGTGGTGATGCCCTCATTGTTCCATCCTTTATAGGGTCAAAAGTCATTCGTCCATTTCGTGCATTCTTCTGCATTTCGAGATGGATTTCTTTCAAATTTTGTATGGAGATGTATCTTGGTACAATCTACAAATTTATACTTTTTGATAATGCAGCCCTCATTGTTCCGCCCTTTATAGGGTCAAGGGTCATATGTCTCTTGTGCGCTCTAACTGCCACATTTCTTCACAGATTTCTTTCAAATTTTATATGTAGGTGTGTTATACACATAGTGTTTGCTGATGCTGCCCCCAGTGTTCTGTCTTTTATAGGGTCAAAGGTCATATTTTAGTGGATATCTTGTGTGCACTTTGCAGATCACTTGACAGATTTCTTGCGAATTTTCTATGCATTAGACTCTAATCTACACACATTGTTTTGGTGACGCTGCTCCTAGTGTTTACAATAGTCTGGGCTACTGGCGGCAATCTCTACGCCATCATGGGAATTACACATTGAAGTAAAAACTCATCTCACAATCCAGGGTGTACCCTAACTTTTGACCAGGACTGTATGTACCATCAAACCCTTTCAAATAAATTAAAGGTTTAAACCGTGCTATTTAAATTTGATTCTGAAAAATTTCTATCAGGGAAGCAGTAGATGTGGTCAGTGTTCCAGTGCATTCTTGTCATTCCGTTGTTTCCTGAAATCTGGTGCAAGTCCTCTTCTGAGATTCCTGCTCCTGGTGTTTACAGCCATTTTTCTCGTCAGATCTGGAGATGTGGAGGTGAATCCTGGTCCCAATGAAGGGTAAGTGAATTCTAATATTTGCATTGTAAGTAACTTACATGTAGCAAAATGTAGTGCACATAAAACTGACAGCTTTTTAACCAATAGTCGACTTGACATTTTATGAACCTAGAAAAGGTCTGGCCTTTGATTTGATTTGAAGTCTTATTTTGCATTTGTGATCCCATGTTTTCTCTGATCAATTTCAGCTTTGTTGCTCCAAAGCAACTGAGCATTTTGCATAAATCAAAAATGTCACATATACAGGCAATGTTAAACCACCCAAGACAACCTACACACTATGTGCGTGCTGCACCCAACGCTAACAGTGTTGTTAATCTTGCGCAATGAGACCTGCGATCCAAAACAATTCCCTGGTATATCCTCTGTTCATTGCATCACAAGGACATGCTGCATAAAGTGAATAACACACTGGATTTCTATATGCAAATTGCTCAAGGTTGCCCAAGAGGCAACAAAGCTGAAAATATTCTTTGACTACTTACAATCATTACAAAGCACCCCCCCCCCCCACCCCCCACCCCCCAGCAATTAAACGGACAAAACTTTTCTAGTTTCACTGTTGGCTGTATACAAGCGTCGGGTGAACTACATTGTACAAGGACACATCTGGCCAATGAACATTGGTCATTTCCTTGTTCTTTTCCTTTTATAATACTATACTTTTCCTTTAGGCAGTGTCTGATTTTTATGGTTTGGGGATGGGTTTTATAGAACCTGATCTGTAAATGGTTTTGGAAACAATTTTACCAGTGAGATATTGACAATTACGTGATTCAGCCATAGCACATTAAATTCATTGTCCACATACAGACCCTATAAAATCAAGAAAAGGCTGTATCCTATTTGTAACCCATGACTTTGTAGAACACTGCCTTTACTTTTTAGGGATAGCAATTTTGAGAAAAATTAGTTCCACAAGAACTGATCAAAATTTGAATTCATGGGCACTATAAAGGGTTCTTTTCTAGTTACATGTATATTTGATAGAATAATGGTTGCAAGGTGTATTCATGTTGGTACATATGAAATATGTATATTGATATTCCACATTTTTCACCAATTGTCTGACATTCATTCCATTGCATTGATGCATGTACTATATTTGTTCTTAAGTAAGGTTAAACTATGCTTTTTATGTTATCAACAGAAGATCAACATGTGTATCTGATAGCACCCTTCTTGACATTGCCAAGAGGATACCCCAGGACAAGATGTATGATGTTGGAATCAAACTTGGGGTTGAATTTAGCTCTCTTAGGATGCATCGAGCAACAAACACAATGAGTGGGGCTGTAAACTCAAATGGTACACTTGAAATGCTTGTAGACTGGAGAGACAATACACCAATTCAGCAGCAAGGAGAGTTACTAAGGAATGCACTGAACACATCGTCCCTGCATGCTCTAGCTGAGCAGTACTTAACAGAAGGTACATGTACAATTTTTTCTACATGGATGAGATATCAACTAGGTGAAAAACACATTATTTGACACATTTGATCAACAGTAACTTGTAATTTTAAACTTGTATCAAATCCTAAGATTACAAATTGTTATTGAAAAATGTAAATTTGATGTGGCAGCCCCCATGAAGGGTTAGCAGATGATACTGTGTGCTAGAATGTCTTGATTTAAACCCATTTCTGATATTTTATTTCTAAAGTGATACAGGTCAATGAATGTATTACACCTTTGAACATAAGTACATTTCTATTCTAGTGTTAATTCTCCTTTAAATATATTGTGATGTGTCTCTGTTAAAGTACACTTTCTATGCTTCTCACGACAAAGCATATCATTCTCCAACGACGCTGATAAAAATATTGTTACCAGATGCATGAGTTAATTTTGCTATTTAAAATCTCCGATAACGATGTTCATTGAAATAATGAATCAAAGTTATTTTCTTTGAAGACAGAAAACATACAACGATGTGCTTTATGAAAAATAAATATTCATTTTATTTTAATAATCATGATGATCTATATCGTTCTCTAACGAAGCTGATAAAAATAAATACCAGATGCATGAATTTAACTCGGTAATTCTGCCATTTAAAATCTCCCGCTAACGTTAATATTGAATCAAAGTTAAACTTAGTAAATGAAGAAGCTTAATGGGAGGAATTTTAATATGTAAACAAATTTTTAGGCGTTACTCCCAGTGTTACTCCCAGTGTTAAAGATCATATGCTCGATCTGTAATGAAAATCACAAGTCAGAAAAAATTGGAACCAGTGGGATTTTCATTACAGATCGAGCATACGATCTTTAACACTGGGAGTAACGCCTAAAAATTTTTTTACAAATTAAAATTCCTCCCATTAAGCTTCTTCATTTACTAACTATTGTCCACGGCGAACCGTTGAATATTAATGAGTCAGAAAGAAGAGGTTCTTGGGTATTTGATTCCAGTTCATCGTGACTTGGCCGTGAACCAGAATAGCCTGGTGGTTAAGTCGCTGCCCGGCAAGCAGTAGATGACAGGTTCGAATCCCGCTGGTTCCAATTTTTTCTGACTTGTGATTTTCATTACAGATCGAGCATACGATCTTTAACACTGGGAGTAACGCCTAAAAATTGGTTTACAAATTGAAGTTAAACTTGAAGACAGAAAACATACAACGACATTCATTATAAAGAATGAATATTCATTTTATTTCAGTTATCATGATGATCCATATCATTCTCTAATGAGGCTAATAAGGATTGTATCAGGGAAAATTACATTGGACTGGATAAATCTGCTCTCTAATCTTGTTATTTAATAAAGATATTCTCAGAATTTGCGAATCACATTATTTGTCAAGGAGAAGAAGGCATTCTACAATGCTCCAGAATGAGTAAAAAAATTTCTGATTTGAACAACGATGATGTCTCAATTCTGTAATGGCAATAAATGATGTTTGTTAGCTGTCGACATTTAAACAAATTAATTTAAACAAATAAAAGATATGTTGATATGCAAGTGGCCTTTTAAACATTACAAATATTGTATTAAATGTATTTGATTTCATCGTATTCTGATTCCACAATATATTTCTTTCCCACGGGAGGCCTAGCTCCCTTCCGACTCGACGCCGCAAGATTCATGTCATTCTCACTAAGGAACAATGTTGCTCTAATTTGTTATTGCGGGCCTAAGCAGCCAATAACGTCATGAACATGAGACATCGCCACTCATGATATTCAGTTGCTATGCGAAGTTAAACCAAAATTGCTGATATTGGACCAATCATGGCGCTTTAGTCTTTCCCGCGAGTGACAGCACATAACTTACGCTAGTTTTTCGTGCCAAATGTTTACTCATTCACTTGCAGTGCGAAGCTTGATTGAACTTGCTGATAATGAACAAATCACGGCGTTTTTATAGATAGGATTTACCCACAGGCCACACGCGTCCTTTCGGCTCGTGCACACATGCAAAGAACGTTTGCTTATAAATGAGTGTGCTTATGAGATAATTTGCCGAACTAAGTTTGTGCCAGCCTTTCCAACTCAGCCTATACCCTGGTATATTGCAGCCACTAATCTGACCCGGCTGGCACACCGGTGTGCTTTAATGACTTGATTTTCAACGTGCAATTTCATACATAATTACAGAGTATTAAAGACCTCAGCCTGACCGAATTTTGAAATATACACTTTATTCATCCACGGGGAGCTATATATTTTCTGAACAAATTGAAACCAACTTCATGAGATTCCGTTTCCTGTGGAATGAGTAACAGCGTCCCGAATGTTGAGCCCCGGTGGTTTTTCTGACGAGGGCCCCGTCTCTGAGGAACGCTACTTTGCGGGGGGTGAAAATTTGATGACGACATATCGTGTAGACGCACTCGGAGCTGTATACATGACATGTCGTCACACGTCTAGCGACCCCCTGCAGTTTCCTCTCTTGTTACGCAATAGGGAGGGGGCGGACCCAAAAAAATTATCTTTTTTATTTTTTATGGATAAACGGAGACGAAAATTTATGAATACCCAGGGTAATTGTATTCTTTGTTTACTAAGCTTTACGTCAATATATGGTTGTTTTGGGTCAGGCTGAGGTCTTTAAATGAAGTCTTGTTTTGAGATAGAGGGTGGTTGTAAATCTCATATATCAAGCCACTTTTGATCAAAAAGGTTGAAGGGAGAATAACAACGAGGGGAATATAAGGGAGAGAGAGAGCGCAGAGTTAAGGACAGCATACAGTAGCACGCGCGCAAGCCTGCAAGTCTGGAGTCGATTTAAGCAAACTCGATTGGTGTTTGTGATGCTTTCGACAGTGATTGGTTACACATTCGACTTGTGCGGTGTGAATTTTAATGTTTTTCTTTGGAACTGTTCTGGGAATTTGATCGAGATAGGTGATTAATCGACTTACAAATATTGACTTATACAACACACGTACATGTAAGTCTATGAGGATAAATTGGGACTTTTTATTTTCATTGACTTAAGCAACTGTTTGACACCTGCGACGTCCAAAAATTACTTGGTTTTGATAGAAGCAGAAAAATCAGACCAACAGATCAAAAAAGGTATAGTTATGTTTTCGCATGTATACACTAATACGGAAGAAATAATTTTCTGTTAAAATCATGAAAATATGAATATTTATACAATATACATAAAAGATGAGTGATTATGGAAATGTAATATTTTGAAAACAATATCAATATTTTGAAGTTCGTGAAATATTTTGTAAATGTTTATAAATGCAAAAACATATTACTATAGATGTATTTGGTTCAAGTTATGTGAATATTCATATTCTTGGACAAAAATTAAGAATTTGTATTATGAATATAAACAAAATTATTGGTGAGTTGTGTACCAATGACATCACAAAACAATGACTGAGATGAGTTTTTCATTGTTTCTCTAGTTTTTCATGCCACTCAAAAATTCATAACTTCCTTATTAGTTAATTGTCCGATTTTCCTCAAACTTTTTTTGATCTGTAGGCCTGATTTTTCTACTTTCATTATAACCAAGTAATTTTTGGACTGGACTTCCCCTTTAAGCGAGGTTGACTGGATTATGAACATGGTAATGAATATTTTCAAACTACCAGTGCAATACATGAACTAATATGAGGTCCATTCACAACTGTTGAGTTTCATGTCAACCATTTCTCATATTTATGAAATATTAAGTATTATATAGCTTTGAATATGTATCCGGTTGTCAAGATTGCTGTGGCATTCTGTAGTATGTTAGCTTTGATATGTTCCTGGAAATCTGTTTCAAAATATTTGCAATATGATGCAAAATATAAAATGAAACAGTGTTAATACGGAATGACTTCTGAAAGACAATGGGAAATATGTATAAAATTCATACTATTTAAATAAGTAGTTAAAACATAGTTTGAAACACAGTTTGAGCAAACGATTTGATAATTTTTGATTACCTAAGATATCTGTGTTAAAAAGAGCTCTATTATTGATTTACTATAAATCTATAATTCTATAATTCTTTTCTATTCTATAAATAATTATATTTTCTGTTTTTAATGAGATTTTAAAAAAATATTCTGAAGAATGAATTTCTCTTTTGAAAAAGGGGCAGTATATCATCAAAGAATCATAATATTTGCGGAATGGTGAGGTTTAAAAAATAGGGAGAGAAAAGTGATTTACGTTGAGAATTTGTTTTATCTCACGAAATGTGATGGCCGTGTATAGTAACTTGTGGCTGTAGGCTGAAAGTCAGCGGAGTGATATAGAGTAGATACAGGTGTGAAAGTACATGTAAGGTTTATAAACAACAGGGGCGGTATTCTGAGATTCATTTTATCTCAGATAAAATCTGAGATTTTAAGTCGGTGAGATAAAATCGGTATTCTGAGAACTATTTTAGCAAGATTTTATCTCATCTAGACATGCCATTTATATGTGATACCCAATAAGAAAAGTCGTTAGATTTCACTTTCATCATACTCAGCCAATAGAATTGCTCTCTGCTAGTCTCTGGGATATGAGAGCGTGAATGCGTTATATTTACAATTTTCAATACACTTGCCTCAAAGCGCAAACATGCTTTTGCTAGGATTTGATATTAGTTGACGAAAATCTTGGAATAGAATTTGATAATCATATGAGAAAGTTGCTTGAGAAATATAGGCAATACTCGGTATTTTTTTATTATTTTGATCTTACGACTAGTACTATACTTGTCCAAAAATGTTGCACTTTTTATGCGTCCTAGTGATAAAATAGCCCCTACCCTATTTTAAATTTATTTTATTTCTTCGCATAAAATTGATGGGCATAAGAGTTTAAGAGTGCGCATATCATGCGTACAACTGTATAGGCACGCAATAGGTACGAGACAGAGATAAAAATCCAAGATAAATTGGTGCTCAGAATACCACCCCAAAGCATTTTACGCTTATTATCTGGTAAATGCATGTGCCTTGCAGCCAATCGCCTTCCGATAATTTCTTGCTGTTATTAGAAAATTGTAGTTGGTTCATTTATTCAGTGCAATTATCTGACTGTAATGCTCCTTTATAAAATCAACAACATATTAAGGGCAATAAAGAGCCTTGTTAGGAGGGCTGATCTACATTGATATTGCACTAACATGTGTGTAAAGTACCGGACTCGGACCCAAAAGCAAGTATGTCTTTATAGAAATCAGAGTGCATGCATGTTACATGTATGTAGATTATGTTGATTATTAATAATAATGATAATAAAAAGATTGAGTGTCCCCTCTGTACCACAGGAATGCAAATGTTGAGCAGTTCACCTCACTGATCGTGTCATTTTGTTGGAGATGAGGATTAGTTACTGAATACTTTAATGATAAAATTACTTTTGCTGGAAGTATTTAGTAGTTATTCAGTTCATGGCCCATGGCATGGTAGGGATTAAGCAAACCCATAATAGATTGATGTCAAAATAGTTAATCGATTACCAGGAGATCACTCTCCGTGCTGCACTGTGCAAGAGAACTTGCACGCAAACCCTATGTGAAAGGAGAAGGCATGAATGATTCCAAGATGTGTTCTCAGTCTTTAAATTCACAGGGACGGCTTCAAAAGGAAAGGGACTGCTGCAAAATACAATACTTTTAAAGAAAAATTTATACTTGATCAATCTATCCTAGCCAAATTTTTTTTACCATTGCGTTTTGGTATAAATCCATCAAAATCATAATTCATCTTTTCCAAGCAGCTGAAAAGAACGCCTGATAGATGTAATGACACTCGTCGTTTGTCCAATATCCATGTGTGTATGATGACCAACACGGCTGGCGTGGCAGCAGTGCTATAATAGTTCTTTGTTTTTTTTCTCTCTTGTCTTCTTTTTCTTATGTATTTCTTTGTTTTTCTTCCATCTGTGTTTTTTTAATGTTTTTCTTTGTATTTCTCCTCTCTCTGTCTTTTCATTTTTTCATGTATTTCTTTGTTTTTCTTCTCTCTGTCTTTTTCCCTTAGGTATTTCTTTGTTTTTCTTCTCTCTGTCTTCCTTTTTTATGCCTCCGCCCACCGAAGGTGGGTGCCGGAGGCATTGGCCCGAATTCACAAAGGTGGTTTCAGTCAAATCCATGGTTTCAACAGTGGTTTGAAACCATGGTTTAGACCACGGTTTCACTTTTGCGATTCACAAAGGTGGTTTCAAGTGAATCCATGGTTTCACCCACGGATTTTACGTCATCATTTTGAGTCAACTGTTTGGGGTGGTCTGAAACCGTGGATTCAGGTGAAACCACGGTTTTAACCAATCAGAGTGCAGCATTGAGGCTACAAACATCATCGGCCGGCCGGCTGATCATGATTGATCGTGAACGCTGCGGAAAGAATTTTTTTCGCAACAAAAATTAAGGAGCTAGCATACTTTCCCGAGCCCAAGCTGGAAGGAAATCGTAAGTAATTTACCGATTCCGAGTAATATCTAATTTAGAAATTTCTTTTCTTCTTATCTGTTCGTATCGTGTTGCGCAGAAAAGTAAAAATTACTTCATAAAAGCATGCTGTTTGGAGCCTAGCGCCAGTGTGCAGCTGGTGGAGAAAAAAAAAATCGCACTCTGGTAATTCTTTAGTCCCGGGCGTGTATTTTGGTGTCCCTGATCACAACAAACAAAGACGAGTCTGAGACTGAAGAAAGTCGAGGTCAGCCTCATCAGGTAACCTGGCATTCTTGTAAATAGGCCTCGACTATTTAGTAGTATCCAGCATGTATTATTTTGTATGGATTTTCATCAAAATTTCACAATTATTGGGGAGTCGATGAACAAGACTTTGCACGTTTTACTTGTTTGCTAAAAATCAACGCCCACGCACGTACGGTCATGACGGTAGGCCTAGTCTATTTAATCCAATTCCAGAGTCCGACTCAAGGCCAGTTGAGTTAGGCTAATCTATGATTATGAATGAATGATTCAAAAATTAGGTGGTCAGCAACATGTCAATGTCCAGACTCTGCTCGAGATCCTGGTTTAAAAGCAAGATCTATTCAATCTTTCACCAAAATTGATTTTGAGTAAAATGAGACCAAGGGAACTATAATAAATATTAATAAATTCATCTTTGAGTCTGACCCCCGGACCCTGTGTGCTATGTTTATGTTTTGCTTTGCCTTCGACTGAAATTGTAATTGTATGTAAAGTCTAATTTCATAAACTAAAGCTAGAATCTAAGATGTACATATACATTGTAGAGCATGACGTAGGAATCTCAAATTTTGTGAACTTGTATACCCATCTGTAATGTCATGAATGTAAAATACCATTACAGGAAGGTTCACAAAAAATTAGATTATTACAGCTTCAGGATGCATCAATGCACATATAAAGCAAAGCGAAGCACAAAGGCAGGTTAAGCAGCACACATTAGATGGGAGGGACTGTAATGAGCGACAATATCGGAGACGGTATGATATCAAGGTTCCATTGATCCCACTCATAGGCCCAAACTTATGCGGGACTAGCAAACATTCACTGTTTCGGCAGTCAAAAATAGACATGAAATTTACTCAAATTTTCTTATATTTTGATCTTCCCTCAAATTCTAAATTTCTAACACCATTTTCCATACAGACAGCTGCCAGACCACAACGAGGTCTTGTAGACCGGAGGAATCAATTTGAATTGTATGATGACACTGCATTCTGCCTCATTAACATGCTGGAAGGGGATGAGGAGGAAGGAAAAAGTCCACTACATGTGATCTTGCAGGTATTGGCCTCTCTATTTTGTACACAGAATTTCACATTTTCTTCATTTTCAAGAAAAATTGAAATTCTTTTGAATTGTTGTTTGAGTATGACATGACTTCATCAATTCTGAAAGCAATTCTGAAAGCAATTTGGAAAGAATTGTTGATTCCTAATTTGAAATTTCATATTAATCATTTTTTAAAAATTTATACACAAAATGAATGGAGAGTTGTCCACGATGACATCACAGATGCTGGCAAAGATGCCAACTCAAGGATCCCCATGATAGGGATTTACTGTAACTTTAAAAAGTCATAACTATTGAATGGATTGTCCCATTTTGCTCCAACTTTCACTATTTACTCTTCTTGGTCATCCCCATTCACTTATAGCATACTGATGCCTGGGTTTCATTCCCCTTTAATTTTGTTGTAGCTTATAATTATTAAATCACAAATTGATTACATTTTTTCTGCAAAATTTTGATCTTTTTTTTCCTTACTTTGTATATAATATATTTCTCTTTTTTTTTCATAAATTAAAATTCAATATTTCTGATAAAATATTTTTCAGCCCACTATCTGTTGATACGTTGTCATTTACAGGGTCATTCCATAGGATGCTTGGTCACTGTGATGGGGCATCAATATCACAATCATCTGTTTGCAGAGACCAAAATGAGGCTTCCAAAGCCAACGCAAGGAGGAGAAAATCATGGCGTTCCCAACTATGAGAGAAGAGGTTGAATCCACCAACCAACGGACTAGGGTTAAAGTACAGTAACTTTGTTAGAAGAACGCAGTTACAAACTCGTTATAACAACGTTATCTCTCTGGTCCTACATCTTTGTAATATACTTTTTAAAACCCTAATATAGCAAAGCTTTGATATTTCCTTAATCCAGAAGAGCAGTGGTGTAAAAGGAAGGTGGGGGGGGGGGGGGGAGGAGGGGCATAGGAGGCACATGCTCTCCATTGCCTTGAAAAAAATATACACACATACAAAACCCTGTTTCCGCTTGTAGTCGTCTTCCCCCCCCCTCCGAAAAAAAAGTACAGAGGAGTTTGTTGTAACGAGGTTTGCCTGTAGTTACATACATAATTATGTTTCTTTGACATATGTAAATTGCAGTGTATCATAGTCAGATTTGTATTGAATATTTTGATTCATAATCATAATATCAAAATTTAAATATTTTCTGAAATTTTGTTAAAAAATATATTGGAATAAGAAGAGAAATACCAATTGTGTACAATCCTATATAGGGTTTCCTGAATTCAGATATTTAGATGAAGACTGCACATTGTCTTGATCGTGCAAAAATTGAGAAGAAAATAAAAAGTACATGTAGATAATGAATTTTTTGCAAGATTGAAAACTAAACTAAATTATTTTTGAAGAAGTTGATTTCCAGAACTAAATTATCTTTCAGTGTATTGTACATTCTTATTATAATTTCATAAGTACATTCTTATTATAATTTCATATTAAGTGAAATCTGGGAAATAGACCTGTTTACTAAGTGATTCAAATTTTATGCATATTTTTGAAACAAAGGTTCTTCATGACAACCTGAAAGCTTGCCAGACATAGCAACAAGTAATGTATGAAAACTGGATTCCAAGTATTGTAGTTCACTCATTAGAAACAGGTTAATGGAATACCTTGTTACTAGGTCCCCAGGAAAGAAACATCCATAAATTTGAATCACTTAGTAAACAGGTCTGTTGTCTTTTAAAATACCTGTATTATGTTCACCTCAAAATGTGAGTCATAAATATTACATGAATTTCATAATCATAGTATCGTTTATAAATGAAATAGTTCTTAAAACCTCTAAGAACTGTAATACTCTTAATAGATTTACAATAGACTTTTATGCAGGGGCGGATCCAGGATTGAGTATAAGAGGGGGCACACAAATGAAGGTTAGTCAACTTTTGGAAAAGGTAGACCCGTATTTTTTGGGTCTCAGCAGCTTTTCGAAAAGTCGCTCAATATGGGGGGGGGGGGTAATGGGGGTCCAGTTCCCCTCAATAATTCCTTGACAAGCAAAAAAAAAGTCTTCATTCTAATGACGGATCGTCTATGGTCGAAATGCATAGTTTTCTTCCAAAAGGGGGGGGGGGCAAGGCCCGGAAGTGCCCCCCTGGATCCGCCAATGTTTTATGTACATAGGTAGTCATATTATTTATTCCATGAATCAATGCAAAACTTATTTAACCTTTAACTATTAATGGAAAAAATATATGTATATACATGTTTTTAATGTATTTTATGTAACAGAAATATGACAAAATATGTAATATTAAATTGCTGAAAATAAGTTACTATACTTTGTATCGTAAAGGCAACACATTGGTAGTCATGTTACTTTCTGGCAAGATGTGAATGATGTCATGGTATTTTGTGTTTGGTGTTGATGTTGAGGCAATGTAAATATGCTTGATAAAGAATCTAACGGAGGATATCGCACTAACTTGCTAAAGAAATTGTTAATTTATGTTGATAATGATCTTGGGAGGCTATGATTGAAGATGGCAGCATGTTGGATTTGTTGATATGATGCTTTCCTCTTGTGAGATCATGGTGTAAGATGGGGGGGGGGGGGCTTTGTGCAGATGTTTGTGGGTGTGCGCATGTAATCATTACCAACCACTTTACTTTCCCATCCTATTGCATTAAAGATTCTAAATTAAAAAAGTCTTAAAATGTCACTAGCAAAATCAGGGGCTGATGCAGGGTTGACCAGTAGGGGTGGGGGCCACAATTCTGACAAAAATCTCACGTGACGAGGAAATAAAAAAGGGTCCCCATTATTTATGGAGCAGTGTTTCTTCCAAAATTCTGACAAGCAAAAAAAAAATCACACCCCCTTGAAAATAAGAGGGTGCGCCGACTTTGTTTAAAACAGTTTTCTATTGTCTTTTTCCAAAATGTTCAAATGGGGGGGGGGGGCGCCCCCTCCCATAATTATATATATATGATAGGCCTACTGTACTGTTGAAAAAAAATGAATTCCAGAATCTATAATTTACAATAATCCTCAGAACAATAAAGCCCCAATCCTTGCAAATACATGAATCGACTTTAATATTTGTCTCTGAATTAAAATTGAGAATAAACTATGTCATATACTGTACAAGTCAAGTACGATAAATTCAAAGAAAATTTACATTTCACTTTTAGTTTTGTAGACATGTGTGATCTTTAATAAGACACCATGTAGATGCCCAGAGTTGGCCATAAGCGTCTTATTCATACTATGACAAAATCCATGTCATTTTCTTCCTTAAATAGTTTTTGAAAAACAAATTTTCAAATAGAGCACACTTGAATATAAATTATTTGATTGCAGGCGAGTCGGACCCTCCAGATCCAGCTCGTACACTATCGCGGTCTACGTCTCTGCAATTAATAGCAGGCTACTTGTTGAATGAAGTAACTGGGCTAGCTAGCTGTGCGCGCGGACCGGACAACAACGCGTCGATCGATATGGCGCTTGTTACTACTCGGGAGAGCTAGAGACAAGCGCAGGAAGGATCATGCAAAATACGTTTATTAAAAAAAAAAACGACAATAAATTGTAAAGGAAAACTCGGTATACTGGTTGGATCAATCTTACTGAGCATGCTCAGTGCAGTGCAAAAAAGGGGAAATCCCTACCTCCGGTTGCAACCGGAGTTTCAAACCGTGGTTTCAACAGTGGGTCTGCTTGAAACCGTGGATTTTTGAGTCCACTGTTTGTGAATCACAGACTCGGTGAATCCGTGGTTTCAAAAATCCACGGATTCTTGAAACCACGGTTTCAAATGAAACCACCTTTGTGAATTCGGGCCATTATGTTTTCGGGTTGTCCGTCCGTCCGTCCCACTTCTCGTTACCGCAATATCTGAAGAATCATTTGAGGTAGGAATCTCAAACTTGGTACTAGTATGTATCCCCATACGAAGATGAACTGATTAGGTTTTTGGGGTAAGTAGGTCAAAGGTCAGAGTTCACAGAGGTCAATTTACATGAAATTACATGAAATTCTTGGTTTTTAGCACCGTTACCGCGATATCTCAAGAACTGTTTGAGGTAAGAACTTCAAACTTGGTACTAGTATGTATCCCCATGAACTGATTAGATTTTGGGGTAAGTAGGTCAAAGGTCAGAGGTCACAGAGGTCAATTTACATGAAATTCTTGGTTTTTAGCACCGTTACTGCGATATCTCAAGAACTGTTTGAGGTAAGAACTTCATACTTGGTACTAGTATGTATCCCCATACGAAGATGAGCTGATTAGATTTTGGGGTAAGTAGGTCAAAGGTCAGAGGTCAATTTACATGAAATTACATGAAATTCTTGGTTTTTAGCACCGTTACCGCGATATCTCAAGAACTGTTTGAGGTAAGAACTTCAAACTTGGTACTAGTACGTATCCCCATACGAAGATGAGCTGATTAGATTTTGGGGTAAGTAGGTCAAAGGTCAGAGGTCACAGAGGTCAATTTACATGAAATTACATGAAATTCTTGGTTTTTAGCACCGTTACCGCGATATCTCAAGAACTGTTTGAGGTGAGAACTTCAAACTTGGTACCAGTATGTATCCCCATAGAAAGATGAACTGATTAGATTTTGGTGTAAGTAGGTCAAAGGTCAGAGGCCACAGAGGTCAATTTACATGAAATTACATGACATTACTGGTTTTTAGCCTCGTTTGAAAATGAAATGAAATAAATTTTTGTCTCCTGTGCATTTTAAGTGAAATGATTTGTAATTTTGTTGGACCAATCCTTTTTAGAGTGTACATGTATGCCATACATTTCCGATCTGGTGATGGCGGAGGCATAAATTCCGACCGCGCGCGGTCGAATATTCATCTAGTTCCCTTATGTATTCCTTTGTCTTTCTTCTGTCTTCCTTTTTTCCTTGTGGATTTCTTTGTTTTTCTTGTGTCTTCATTGTTTTCCGTATATATTTCTTTGTGTTTATTCTCTCTGACTTCATTTTTTCCTTATATATTACTTTATTTTCATTCTCTATATTTTCATTTTTTTCTCTCTATGTATTTCTTTGTTTTTCTTCTCTCTGTCTTCCTGTTTTCCTTTTGTATTCCTTTGTGTTTCTTCTATCTGTCTTCATTTTCCCTTATGTATGTTCTTTTTTTCTTCTATCTTCTTTTATCCTTATGTATTTCTATGTTTATCTTCTCTTTGTCTTCCTGTTTATTCATAACCCTTGCGTCAAATACGGGAAAACAACTAATAAAATACTAGGAAAATCACTGTGGGCTTACGTAAAATCAGCAAATTTAATGCTAAACCGTTATAACACTTTCCCGTCAATTTACTACACTGTATGCAAAAATCAAGATTTTTTCTACATTAATTTTATCTGTAGTCCCACATATGTCAATGCATATATAGTTTCAGATTCTCCACAAAGGAGGCAGGCTAGGATCAAATTAGAGGTAGAAAGTGATTCTCCAATTAAATCTCGACCTATAATTCGAATTTCAACTATCTTGAGCATAAAACATGGAAGAAATACTGATTTTGAATTTGTTTGTTGTGTCTCTCTAATTGTGGAATTGTCCCTTACATTTTGTAGTACCTTTTATAATTACTCATATCCCTTGTTTCTATCTTCATATTTATTCAGATTCCTTCGGTCAAGAGATGTCTACTGACATGCAAGATGGTGATCATGTTTCTACATGTACATCTATGCCACCAAGATCATCCACACCACAGCAAAGTGAAACATATCAGACTAACATCAAACCTATCACAACAGAACAATTACAGAAGTGCATAGAAGAGATTCAATCTTCATATAAGATCAATCTTTGTCAGATTCCAACCAGTCCTCTCGATTCCGATTCCATTGTTGAATTAAAATGTATCTTCACTAATCTTTTCTTGCTGATAGAAGATAGAAACACAAAGAAGAAGATCCCTCTAAAGTATGAAGATCTGCTTAAAGTAGTAATAAATGGAGACCCTGCTAAACGTATCCTGATCCAAGGAGAAGCTGGAGTTGGGAAGACAACGTTTTGTGCAAAGATTGCATGGGACTGGGTGACAGGGGAACAGTACAAGGATTATATTCTTGTAGCTGTTGTACCTCTTCGTGAGGTAAAGAAGGGACGAACAGTTGGCCAGGTGCTGAAAACTTATTTGTCTGATGAAAATAGTGTGAGTTCAGAGCAACTTGATGAGTACATCATGACAAATCAGGATAAGGTATTGATAGTATTTGATGGGTTTGATGAGTTTGGAGAGGAAATGTCAAATGGAGAAAATCAAATAGTTCAGTTTCTGAAAGGTATAAAATACAAGTCTGGGACAGTCGTCGTCACTACAAGGCCTTGGAAGTCGCATGAAATAGCAAGCGGGCTGATCTTTAAGAAACTTTACTCCTTCGTTCGAATTGAGGGATTTAAGCGAAAGGATGTTAAAACATATGTCACAAAGTTTTACCATGATGACAAAACCTCTGCACAGTCTCTGTTGGAATTTATGGAGGAAGGCAGTTTGATAACAGAAACAATGGCTCCTTTTCCGATCTTTTGTTCCATGTTATGTCACATGTGGAAGGTGGAGGAAAGACGAGAAGTAATTCGTAAACTTCAGACATTCTCTCAGGTTTTTCAGGAAATGATAGCACTCCTGAAGGAACACTATGCATCCAAGCAGGCTGCAGAATTTGATAATGATTCGATAAAAGAAATGGAAAAAAAGATTGATGATCATTTCAAGAACATCAGCAAGATTGCATTTAATGGTTTGCTAAATAACCAACTTTCCTTCCAGGAACAAGTATTTGACTCATGTGTACGTGACCTGCGTGTTGCATGTGAAGTGGGTTTACTTACAAAAGAGAAGACAATGTCTAAGAAAGCTCATGGAGCAGTGAGAAAAATGGCTAGACTAGAATCCACTGTTTCATTTCCTCATAAACTCTTCCAAGAATACACAGCAGGAGTTTATCTTCATTATTTATACAGCTCAAATAATACAGAATTTGACAGACTTATGGACGACTGCATAATGCCGAAAAGCAGAGAGTTTGAGTATCTTTTATATTTTGCAGGATCATTTGATGAAGACATATGTAAAGACATTCTTACAAGACTGATAAAGTGGAAGGTTGATTTGGACTTAATTGTGGAAGTTGCATTTGAAGGGCACAGTGAGGAGGCTGCGCTTGTAATTGAAGAAATGCAACAAGAAGAGCATCGTTCATTGACTATCAAGAAAGGATCTTCATTGCACGCGATTGCTGGTTATATGTTTACCCTTAAAAATTTGGTAAGATGATTGAGTACTTTCCCTTCAATACATTGTAAATTAAAAGAAAATGTACTGTCGACATCGCATAAGTCAAATCTGTTGGGAACGAAGGAAATAACTTGACTGGCGGGGTCTGATGCGATTTTCAAAATATAGCCAAAAAATAGAAATCAAATTCTTACAAATTTTTAAACAAAAGTTTTTTTCTTTGAAATGAAAGAGCACTAATGAAATTTGCCTTGTAACAAATCCTGATCAAAAGTTTTTATTTTCAATGCTCTAGTTTGAATGGTCACCATGAACAGGTGGCTTCCTGTGTGTAAGGGTATGGTCCTGCATATCATAATGGATTCATGGAAAACCAGTTGTCTTGAACCATGGAACTGAGGGGAACCTGATCAAGTGAATAGTTCCATGCACTATGCTCTGTGACATGTATGTCAAATGTAGATGTGTGTAACCTTGAGGGTGTAGAGATTAAGTGGGCAGTAATGAGTATATTGAAAATGTGTGTTTGCACTGCATGTATCCAACTTCACCTGGAGGTTTTAGAATTGACATATATTTTGTATACATTTGAACTTTATTAGCCAAGATATGTCTTGTAACATTTGGTTATTTTGATATTGAAGGGGTATTTTATTATAACCTTCATTGATATTGACATCAATATTTTGTTTTACAATGCAAACAATGCAAAGCAAAGCATTAGTATAAGTATAAACATTAACCAAAGAACATTTAGCAGAAGGAAAGCCCTGAAATCTGTGGATTGACCTACCCAACTTTTTGACTTACATGTATCTGAGGTTGACTGTGCTTTTGATTCACTGAACTTGAAACAAAATACCATTAAACTATTATATACATAATTTACTGCAATAAATCATATATACCTACCTATTATGCCTGTAGTCTTGACTACGGGACCCCTTCGAGAATTTAACACACATGAGTCACAATATTGTGCGCACCCCCCGTAATCCTATTGTCCCCTTCGGCACTCACGCGCGTCAACACGCTACGGCCATCTTCCTCTTTCTTGCTCGCCCCCGACGAGATAGGACGTATAGTCACAGCGCTCCTGAAATCAGGTCGTATAGTATCTTTTAGGTGCGCTTTTTCGCACATTTAAAGCACTTTTAGGTACCTATTTTCGCTTAGATTATAGTACTTTGTGTTTTAGTAGTCACTCTTGCCGATTGCAAGGGATTTTTGTTTCCCTTTCTTGGCATTTATTTTTCTCTTTTTCGGTCAGCCCCACGTAGATATTTCTGTGTTTGCGGGTGTTTCCGTTTGTCACCGAGCCTTTGGGTTCGGTGTTTGTTCTTACGGTTTTTTGGCTGTGAAAATTCTTTTGTGCGTATCTCCCAAATTAAATTTACCCTTATTTTACTGCATTCAGTTGAAGTATTTCTTATTTTGAAAAGTATACTTTATTGTCTGTTTTATTGCAGTGGTATGGATTCGGAAGAAGAAGCAGCTAGGTCAAGGAGACCTGCTTCTTCCGAAGAGTCGTCTAGCAAGACGACTCGGCCTTCCAGAACTCTCCCGAGTACTTCGGTACATGGGGGAGGGAGGAGGGCTAAAGGTAAGTTGCCTAGTGGTGTTTCCTTGCAGAGTTTGCCAGTCTCGTAGCTTGCGGCTTCGGGACGGGTGGTGTTAACTGAGTCGGGATTGTCAACTCCGAAGCCCGTGGTTTCGGGGTGGGTGGCGTCAGATTCTAGTGGTTTGGATATCTAACGATTCCAATCCCCCGGTCGCTGAGACCAGAGGGGGGAGGCGGTTGTTTCCCGTACGGTAGCGTTCACTCGCTCTGATCCGTTAGGGGAGACACGCCCCACTACTGCAGGGCAACCCACGGGCTTAGTCCATGTTGGTCTGGGTTCTCAAACCCTAGCCCCCGGCAAACGCCATATGGGGGAACGAGTACTTCCTGGGCTGTCTTAGGTGCCAGCTGATGGGAATGCTCGAGCTAACAATTATGGACGCTCTTCGGAGCAACAGGTGTTTTCACCCGAGTGCGTGACTACTAGTGCTCCCCTATTGCTGCTTTCGAGCGGTCCAATAGCGGGTTCACACGCCTTTAGTAGTCATCGGGCACATACCGGGTCATCTCGGTCTGCCCACGCACTGGGAGCTTTTAGCACCCAACCCATGGCTATTGCATCTTCTTGCTTAGCCAATATGGGTGATTTGGGCGATTCTCTAGGCTTACGCCATGAGCGCTCCAATCCCTTTATGGGAAGTGAACGTCCCTCCGCGGAGGGATCGGTTCGTGTTTCCGAAGCGGCTTCGGAGATCCGAACGAATCCGATTAAGCGTTCTAACAAAAGGGTTTCGGCTACGACTCTTGTCGAGCCAGCCAAGAAAAAGGCTAAGAAGAAGGCAAAAAGTGGCGAGGCTTTGCCGGCCTCTTGCCCGTCTGGCCTGGCTAACCCAGCTAGCTCCTCTCAAGCTGACATGTTTGGCATGATGCGGGCTTTTGCTCAGAATCAGGGTTGGTCCTTTGTACCGGCTACTTCAACCCTGACTTCTGTCCCTATTCAGGGGTCTGACTTTGAGACTAATCAGCCTTTTGTGTTGGATTCGTCTTTGTCTGAGTCGGTTTCGCATGTGCCTCCTATTCCCGCGGCCCTTGGGGCGCCGCTGGGCGAGGAGACTTTCGTTGAACCATGCGGGGCTCTGCCTGCTGAGGCCTTTGTTAGCGTTCCTTTGTCTCTTTCCACTCGGGTGGAACCAGATTTGGAGGTGGCCTCTCAAGCTTCGGTCTCTGAATCGCTTGGGCAGGCGGAGTCTCAATCGCTCGCCCTCTGTGGGGTGGAAGCGATTGCTTTGTCGTCCAGATATCTCCCTGAATTTCAGTGAACCCGCGCGCAGGGTTCGACTTCGCGTTGTTTTAAGCAGCAGGATTCCTGCTGAGTCCTTTGTTGGCGTTCCTTTGCCGGGTCATCCCGGTCCGCCCTTGCTCTGGGCGTCTTGGCGCCCGGCCCATGGCTGTTGCATCTTCTTGCTCAGCCGATATGGGTAATTGGTGCGCGTCTTTGGGTTCAATACCCTCAGCGCACTTCTCCCATAAAGGGAGGTGAGCGTCCCTCAGCGGAGGGTTCGGTTCGTGTTCCCGAAGGGCTTCGGGGATCCGAACGAAACCGAACAAACGCTCTGAAAAGCGGGTTTGGACTTAGGCTCTTTTTGGGCCAATCAGAAGCCTAGGGAAGGGGCTAAAAGAGGCAAGGCTTTGCCTGCCTCTTGCCCATTGGGTTTAGCTAACCCTCCGGTCTCTCAAGCTGAGATGTTCAGTGTGAGATGGGCTTTGCCCAGACTCAGGGTTGGTCCCTGGTACCAGGCATCACATCCCCTGCTCTTGTCCCTTTTTTGGGTCGGACATCGAGACTAATTAGCCTTTTATGGTTTATTCTTCTTTGTCTGTGACGGGATCACATGCGCCTCCTAGTTTCGCAGCCTCGGGGCTCCGTCGGGTGAGGAGGCTTATGGCGGTTCATGCGTGAATCCGACTGTTTCGGCCTTTGTTCGTGATTCTTTGTCACGATCATTTCAGGCGGATCCAGTTTTGGAAGCGGCCTCTCAAGCTTCGGTTTCCGAATCGCTGGGGCATGCAGAGCCTTAGTTGCTCTCCCTTTGTGGGGTAGAAGCGATTGCTTTGTTCTAAACTTTCCCTGACTTTCAGTCAGCCCGCGCGCAGGGTTCGACTTTGCTTGGGTTCAGGCAGTGGGATTCCTCCGAGGGTATTACTCTTGCGGAGGATTTCAAGCTGGATTTTGGACGCATTGAAGCGGTGCTTCTTTTAAGCGTCATGTTTGGTTTGCAGTGGTCATAGTTTTCCACTGCAGCTGCCTCGGTCATGTACCGTCGCAGAGTCTTGGTTCTTACGGCCCTTTGGGTTAATGAGTCGGACATCGCACTGCTTCTCTCGGATGTTCCGTCTCGGGTCCTTTGCTTTTGGCGATTCCCGATAACAGGTCTATGTCTTGTTTACATGCTCATCCTAAGTCGATGCGAGCCTCTGTCCGCGTCTTGGTTGGTGGCTGTCTTCGTTCCTTTCTCCCCGCTTGGGAGGCCATCTCCGGGGACGCTTTTGTTCTCTTTGACGGACGAGACGGATTCTTCATAGATCTGTCCGCCCCGCTCCCCGGAGGTGCTATAGGAACTCGGTCACCTCACAGCTTTTGTTATTCCCAAGCGCTCGAGAAAACTTCAGTACATTTTCGGATGGAGACTCTCGCCTCCATTCTCCTGTTGATCAAGAGGAAGGACTGCGCGGTCTTGATAGTTTTCGAAGATGCATATTTTCCACTTTCCCATTCATCGCGCTTCGCGCGATCTTCTGGGGTTTTTCTTCCTCTCAGAGACTTATCGCTTTCCCACTCTTCTCTTCGGGCTGTGCCCAGTCCCTCGGGTTCTTACTCAGGTTGTAGCTGTGCTGGCAGCCTCTCTGAGGCGACGCGGCCTTTGGCTATTTTTGCTACCTGGACGATTGGCTTCTCCTAGCGGAGTTGCGCGATTGTTTGTTGGACGAGACTCGTTTGCTCATCAATCTTACTCAAGTCTTGGGTTTCCTAATATTTTGGGAAAAGTCAGAGTTAGTTCCTACTTGCAGCCCAGTTTTTTCTGGGGGCTGTGTTGGACATTTGGAATCAGTTGGCTCGGCCCAGTCGAGACAGGTTTTTCACCATTGTCTCGGCAGCTCGCAAGCTCATGCTGGCCAGAAAGGTTCTTGCGCGAGGCAAGTCCTTCCGTCCCCCCCCCCTTCCGTTGATCTCGGTTTCGACAGACGCTTCTCGGTTGGGGTGGGGAGGGCATTGCAATGGCAGCACGGTCGCGGGGGATTGGTCTCATCTTGGGACTCTTCCCCATATTTAATGGTTGACTTTTCAGTCGTTCAGTTCTGATCCTCACGGACAATGTCACTGTGGCGGCTTATGTCAATCTGCAGGGAAGCACTCGTTCTGCTTTCCTGAATGCCCTAGCAGCACAGCTGTGGAGGTGGTGTTGTCGCATGGCAATCACACCCGTGGCCTCTTTCATCCCCGGTCTGGAAAACCTTTTTGCGGATTTTCCGTCTCGGGGCAGGTGTCTTCCATTGGAATGGATGCTCCATCCAGAGGTCTTTCGCGGCATTTGCAGTTACCTGGATCCACTGGAAGTGGATTTTTTTGCGTCGGTTCTAAATCACCTACTTCCGATATATTGCTCCTGTGCTCGCGATTGGGGAGCTTGGGCTCTCAATGCTTTCTCTCTCAGTTGGGAGAATCTTCGAGGATTTGCCTTTCCTCCCTTCCAGCTGATTCCGCGAGTCTTGCGGAAGATCAGGGAAGATCGGGCTTGGGTGCTTGTGATAGCTCCCTTTTGGCCCAGGAGGAGTTGGTTCCGGAGCTAATGAGCCTTCTGGCGGCTCAACCGTTCCTTCTTCCGTTAAGAGTGGATCTGGTGTTGCAGCCCCTCTCGGGGATTCTTCACCACAATCCAGAGTCCCTTCTTTTGACTGCTTGGCCCTTGTCGGGGAATCTGCAAGACAGTCGGGTCTCTGTGATAGAGCCGCGGAATCTTTATTGTCCAGTCGTAGAGTTTCTACTAGGGAGATTTATAATTCCCGTCTTTCGGTCTTTTCTTTGGCGTAAAGAGCGAAATCAAACCCCTTATCGGCTCCTTTTGGTTCAATTGCGGATTTTCTAATCTCGCTATTTGACAAAGGGAGATCCATCTCTACTATCCGAGGCTACCGTTCGGAATGATCGGGGCCATTCATTCGGGTTTCTCAGATGGTTCGGGGATTTCCAATTCCCCGCTGTTAAGTGGTGTGATTCGGTCGTTCTTTTTGAAGCGACCTCCTTATTCTAGGTTAGTGCCGTCTTGGGGTCTGCCTAAGGTCCTGGAGGCCTTGGCGATACCTCTTTTCGAACCGTTAGGTGAAGCTCGCTTCATCATCTTACGGTTAAGACGCTCTTTTTGGTAGCTTTTGCCTCTGGGCAGAGGCGCAGTACTCTTCATGCTCTCTGCCTTACTCCTGGTCATGTTCGCTGGGAGAGAAAAGGCGTTAGATTGATTCCTAAGGCTTCTTTTATTGCTGAGAATCAGACAGCTGCCTCTGGCCCTGTTGAGATTTTTCTTTGTCTGCTTTCTGGGTTTTCGTCAGTGCGCGAGGACGAAGTTTGGTGTCCTGTTAGGGCTCTCAATTGGTATATTGATAAGACTAAGTCTTATCGTAAGGATGATCAGTTGCTCCTGATCACTAGAGAGTCTTTTTCTCCTGCTTCTCTTGATTCCATTTCTAGATGGATTGTCGAGGCTTTTAGGGCTGCTGGCACAGGGTCTCTTTTTCGACAGTAAGCCTTGTGCTCATGACACTTGTAGTGTCAGCACTTCTTGGGCTCTGTTTCAAGGTGTGGCACTTGATGATATTTTGAAGGTTGCTTATTGGCGTTCGCCCAATTCCTTCATTTCTTGCTACCTTAGGGATGTTCCCGCAGGTGAGGCTATGTTTGCGTCAGCCACCTTGAAGGCCGCTGTGTCTTTGTTTTCTTCGCTGTAATCCTATTCCCTTCTGCTTGAAACATGCCTCCCGGTCTTTGAGTTGGCGCTGGTCTGGCATAATAGGTAGGTATATATGATTTATTGCAGTAAATTTGTAAAATCAGCACTGATTTTCTTATTTACTATATAAATCTATATACCTACCTATGACCCTCCCTCCTTCCCCTCACCTTGCAAGCAACATGTTTCTACTTGGGATTGCTCGCAAAAGAGGAAGATGGCCGTAGCGTGTTGACGCGCGTGAGTGGCGAAGGGGACAATAGGATTACGAGGGGTGCGCACAATATTGTGACTCATGTGTGTTAAATTCTCGAAGGGGTCCCGTAGTCAAGACTACAGGCATAATAGGTAGGTATATAGATTTATATAGTAAATAAGAAAATCAGTGCTGATTTTACAAGTTTGTATTATTCATTTTTTATGAAATTCTTCAAGATATTTCATATTCAGTTAATTTATATACCATATAACAGCAAAAATTATGAAATTGCAATGGAAATTTACACTGTTAGAAGAAGGTACTATTTAATAATGCATGGATGAACCAGGGTTACATTCTGCAGATGTTAGCCTAATAACCTGGTAATTTTTACACACAAAAAACCTTTTAAAATGAGTTCATTCGCTCCGGGGGGGGGGGGGGCAGTTATGTCTCATTGAGGCCCCTTCTTTTTCAGGGTTGTTTTTTCATTCTGATTCCCTCATAAACTCTTCCAGGAGTACACAGCTTCAGTTTATCTACAGGATCTTTTCAACTCAAATCATGACAACTTTCATAGTATTTTGCGTAACACCATTTTACCCAAAGCTACCAAGTTCAAGTATCTTTTATACTTCACAGGGTCATTTGACAAAACAATTGCTAAAGACATACTGACAAAACTGATAGAAGAGAACATTAGTTTGGACTTAATTGTAGAAGTTGCATATGAAGGACACAGTGAGGAGGCTCCAAGTATAATCGAAGAAAAACTATGCATCGTTCCTTGACAATAAAGAAAGACACTTCCTTGCATCTGATCGCAAGCTATATGTTTGCTTTTAAACAGCTGGTAAGAAGGCCCCTTCGTTCAGTTTTATACATACAATGATTGGCAATTTTGTAGATTACTCGTTGGCCACAAGTAGAGAAAATAGTATGTATGTTTATGTAATCGGATATATTTCGCAGTGTTTAATTTAATGATTGTTCTGAAACAGGAATACATAATTCCTTTTAACAAGTACAAAGCCAAATTTGCCTCATTGTGTCCATGGTGGTTTTTAAATACAAGGGGTCATTGTCCATGATCTCAGATTTATATTTTTGGACATCTCGTTTATTGATCTACTTATCTGCTAAAAGTGCTTCACAAAGCTGTCTTTTACAAAACAAGCGACAACTTCTATGACAAGTCACTTTAAATATGTGTCATGTCTTTTTCAGTTGTAGGAAACTGCCATCACTAATTGTTTTGGGGCTTATCTCTGTATACATCTACATGTAGCACTGCAGTTGATTAAACAAGTTGTACATTTCTTCAAAAATCTATTCATCTCTCTGCTTTACAATGTTGTTTCATCATTGTGTAAAAAAAATATACATCATCCGCAACAATTCTAGTGATGAAAGTGTGATTGTCACATCATCTGAAGTACTTTGTAGTACTTTTCTGTTTCATTTTGTCCAATTTTGGAGAGATTCCGTGTAATAACATGTTTACAAAATTAACAATTTCTCCAGTTGGCTGTAAAAAAGACTATGCAGTGGGAATATTTTCAGCCAATAATATCAGTATCACTAGTCGCTGGTGTTTGCATTATTCAGCTATATGTGACGTGGTTATCAGTTCTGTGACATTTATAAAAGATAGCATACAAAGTTAGACTCTCTTGTAGGTTTTAGGCAAAGGGTACTATTATCTTCGGAATGTGAAGACTTTTATTGATTTACATGTAGACACATCTCCCTTTTTATTTTCTTAGTGCCCGTAAATACCTTGGAAATAGTGAAAAATTCATCAGAATTCAAAAGATGGGACATTTATAGTGATAATGAATACATACACTTAATATAGGGGGATTCAGAAGAATAAATCTGTAACTCAATTGTCATAAAGAGACCTTTAAAGCAACATTGAAATGAAAAGAGCAGAGTTAATTTGATTATCAGTCACAAATTTGCAGTGTGATGTACAAGAAGCTTCAGAGAACAAAAGTCACTTTTGTGAAAAGGTGCAGAATCCATGCTTGACAAGAATTGGGTTTTTGTTTTGGCTGGTATCGGCAAAGTTTAGAGCCAAATTTACTGCAATAAATCATATATACCTACCTATTATGCCTGTAGTCTTGACTACGGGACCCCTTCGAGAATTATCACACATGTGTCACAATATTGTGCGCACCCCCCGTAATCCTATGGTCCCCTTTGCCACTCACGCGCGTCAATACGCTACGGCCATCTTCCTCTTTCTTGCTCGCCCCCGACGAGATAGGACGTATAGTCACAGCGCTCCTGAAATCAGGTCGTATAGTATCTTTTTGGTGCGCTTTTTCACATAGTTAAAGCACTTTTAGGTACCTATATTCGTTTAGATTATAGTACTTGGTGTTTTATTAGTCACTCTTGCCGATTGCAAGGGATTTTTTGATTCCCTTTCTTGGCATTTATTTTTCTCTTTCACGGTCAGCCCCACGTAGATATTTCCGTGTTTGCGGGTGTTTCCGTTTGTCACCGAGCCTTCGGGTTCGGCGTTTATTCTTACGTTTTTTTTTTTTTTTTTTTTTTTTTTTTTTTTAGGCTGTGAAAATTTCTTTAGTGCGTATCTCCCAAATAATTTTACCCTTATTTACTGCATTCAGTTGAAGTATTTCTTATTTTGAAAAAAAGTATACTTTATTGTCTGTTTTATTGCAGTGGTATGGATTCGGAAGAAGAAGCAGCTAGGTCAAGGAGACCTGCTTCTTCCGAAGAGTCGTCTAGCAAGACGACTCGGCCTTCCAGAACTCCCCCGAGTACTGCGGTACACGGGGGAGGGAGGAGGGCTAAGGGTAAGTTGCTTAGTGGTGTTTCCTTGCAGAGTTTGCCAGTCTCGGAGCTTGCGGCTTCGGGACGGGTGGCGTTAACTGAATCGGGATTGTCAACTCCGAAGCCCGTGGTTTCGGGGTGGGTGGCGTCAGATTCTAGTGGTTTGGATATCTTGAATCCAATCCCCCGGTCGCTGAGACCAGAGGGGGGGGCTGTTGTTTCCCGTACGGTAGCGTTCACTCGCTCTGATCCGTTAGGGGAGACGCGCCCCACTACTGCAGGGCAGCCCACGGGCTTAGTCCATGTTGGTCTGGGTTCTCAAACCCTAGCCCCCGGCAAACGCCATATGGGGGAACGAGTACTTCCTGGGCTGTCTACATTGCCAGCTAATGGGAATGCTCGAGCTAACAATTATGGACGCTCTTCGGAGCAACAGGTGTTTTCACCTGAGTGCGTGACTACTAGTGCTCCCCTATTGCTGCTTTCGAGCGGTCCAATAGCGGGTTCACACGCCTTTAGTAGTCATCGGGCACATACCGAGTCATCTCGGTCTGCCCACGCACTGGGAGCTTTTAGCTCCCAACCCAAGGCTACTGCATCTTCTTGCTTAGCCAATATGGGTGATTTGGGCGATTCTCTTGGCTTACGCCATGAGCGCTCCAATCCCTTTATGGGAAGTGAACGCCCCTCCGCGGAGGGATCGGTTTGTGTTTCCGAAGAGGCTTCGGGGACCCGAACGAATCCGATTAAGCGTTCTAAGAAAAGGGTTTCGGCTACGACTTTTGTCGAGCCAGCCAAGAAAAAGGCCAAGAAGAAGGCAAAAAGTGGCAAGGCTTTGCCGGCCTCTTGCCCGTCTGACCTGGCTAACCCAGCTAGCTCCTCTCAAGCTGACATGTTCAGTATGATGCGGGCTTTTGCTCAGAATCAGGGTTGGTCCTTTGTACCGGCTACTTCAACCCTGACTTCTGTCCCTATTCAGGGATCTCGCCTTGAGTCTAATCAGCCTTTTGTGGTTGATTCCTCTTTGTCTGAGTCGGATTCGCATGTGCCTCCTATTCCCGCGGCCCTTGGGGCTCCGCCGGGCGAGGAGACTGTTGTTGAACCATGCGAGGCTCTGCCTGCGGAGGCCTTTGTTAGTGATCCTTTGTCTCATTCCACTCGAGTGGAACCAGATTCGGATGTGGCTTCTCAAGCTTCGGTTCCCGAATCGCTTGGACAGACGGAGTCTCAATCGCTTGCTCTTCGCGGGGTAGAAGCGATTGCTTTGTTGTCCAAATATCTCCCTGAATTTCAGTCAACCCGCGCGCAGGGTTCGACTTCGCGTTGGAAATTTAAGCAGCAGGATTCCTCTGAGGGTATCGCTCTTGAGGAGGTTTTCAAGCTGGAGTATGACCGCATTGAGGCCGCGCTGTTGATTAAGCGCTCTAATGCGGTCAAGGGTAAGGCCTTTGCCTTTTGTTCTCAGGACCAAGACAGCTTTTTTAAGGCTAAGACTCTGTCTCCTGAGATTTTGGAGGTTGGTCGTCGCTTACGGGCGACTAATCCGCTTACCTCCGCCGCTTTCAAGGCGGAGGATAAGATCTGGTCTAATATTGAAAGCCAGGTTAGGTCGGGGATGCGTTTGTCTGCGTTTCAAGGGTTTCTCTCCGACCTTAGGTCCAGGGCGGAGGAGTTGAATGTTACCGATGGTGACAAGCTGATTATTGACGACCTGTTGCATACTCTTTTTTGTCTGCAGTGGTCGCAGCTTTCCACCGCAGCTGCTTCGGCTACGTTCCGTCGCAGGACCTCGGCTCTCTCGGCACTGGGTGTTAGAGAGTCGGGCATTGCTCAACTTCTCCGAGATGTTCCGTCTCGGGGTCCTTCGCTTTTTGGTGGTAAATTCGCTACGGTTTTTCAGAGAGAGATCGATGCGCGTAAGCAGATCTCGGATATGACTAAGCAGTTTCACACTAGCTCTAAGTCAACGCGGGCCCCTGTTCAGCGTAGACCTGCTGGTCCTGTTTCGGGTCAACGCAGTCGCGTGTCTAGGGTCCCGCCTCCTGAGCCACAGCCAGCTCCTTCTCGTGGGAGAGGGAGTCGTGGCAGGGGCATTTCAAGAGGTACTCGTGGTAAGGCGATGGCTTCGCAGAAGGCCAAGCCTGGGTTTTGATGTTTTTCCCCGAGCGCTTGTTCAACCGAATGTGGTAGGTGGCCGTCTTCACGCGTTTCTCCCCGCTTGGGAGGCCATCTCCGGGGACGCATTTGTTCTCTCCGTCGTGCGAGACGGATTCTTCATAGATCTTTGCGATTCGCTCCCCGGAGGGGCTATAAGAATTCGGTCACCTCCCATGTCTGCCCTGTCTCGATCTCATGCTTCAAAGGAGATCGAGTCTCTTCTGGAAAAGAGGGCTATAGAAAGGGTAAGAGACAGGCCGTCTCTTTCCCTTTCTCCAATATTTGTTATTCCCAAGCGCTCGGGAAAACTTCGTTTGATACTGAACCTAAAAAGGATAAACAAATTTATTCCTCCGGTTCATTTTCGGATGGAGACTCTTGCCTCCATTCTTCCGTTGATAAAAAGGGAAGACTACGCGGTCTCGATAGATCTCAAGGACGCGTACTTTCACATTCCCATTCATCGCGCATCTCGCGATCTTCTGGGGTTCTCCTTCCTCTCGGAGACTTATCGTTTTCGGGCTCTTCCCTTCGGGCTGCGCCCGGCCCCTCGGGTTTTTACTCAAGTTGTAGCGGTGCTAGCGGCCTTTCTGAGGCGTCGCGGCCTGCGGTTGTTTTGTTACCTGGACGATTGGCTTCTCCTTGCGGAGTCGCGCGATCGTTTGTTGGACGAGACTCGTTTGCTCGTCTCTCTTACTCAAGACTTAGGTTTCCTAATAAATTGGGAAAAGTCAGAGTTAGTCCCCACTCGCAGCCCAGTTTTTCTGGGGGCGGTGTTAGACATAAGGAATCAGTTAGCTCGGCCCAGTCGAGACAGGATTCTCACCATTGTCTCTGCGGCTCGCAAGCTCTTGCTGGCCAGAAGAGTCTCGGCCAGACAGTGGCTTCAGTTTCTAGGTTATCTAGCCAGTCTAGTCGATGTTTTAGAGGACTGCCGGCTCCTCATGAGACCCTTTCAGAGACATCTCCTCAGGTTCTTCAAGCCGGGAAAAGACTCTCTTTTGGTCTGGATTCCAGTACCAGTAAAGATCAAGTCTCTTCTCGCTTGTTGGACGAGCGAGGTGTTTCTCGCGCGAGGCAGGTCCTTCTCTGTCCCTCTTCCGTCGATATCGGTTTCGACGGACGCCTCTCGGTTGGGGTGGGGAGGACACTGCAACGGCAGCACGGTTGCGGGGGATTGGTCTCATCTTGGGACTCTTCCTCATATCAATGTCCTGGAGTTTATGGCAGTTCTGTTGACCTTGCTCCATTTCAGAAGTCGACTTCTCAGTCGTTCGGTTCTGATTCTCACGGACAATGTTACTGTGGCGGCATATATCAATCGGCAGGGAGGCACTCGTTCGGTTGCCCTGAATGCCCTAGCAGCTCAGCTGTGGAGGTGGTGTCGTCGCATGGCTATCACACCCGTGGCCTCTTTCATCCCCGGTCGGGAAAACCTCATTGCGGATTTTCTGTCCCGGGGCAGGTATCTTCCATCGGAATGGATGCTCCATCCGGAGGTATTTTGCCGCATTCGCAGTTGCCTAGGTCCACTGGAAGTGGATCTATTTGCGTCGGTGCTAAATCACCAGCTGCCGAAGTATTGCTCCCGTGTTCGCGATCAGGGAGCATGGGCTCTCGATGCTTTCTCCCTCAGCTGGGAGAACCTTCAGGGATTCGCCTTTCCTCCCTTCCAACTGATTCCGCGGGTCTTGCGGAAAATCAGGGAAGATCGGGCGAGGGTGCTTGTAATAGCTCCCTTTTGGCCCAGGAGGAATTGGTTTCCGGAACTTATGAGCCTTCTAAGGGCTCAACCGTTAGTTCTCCCGTTAAGAGCGGATCTGGTGTTACAGCCCCTATCGGGGATTCTTCACCACAATCCGGAGTCTCTTCATTTGACTGCTTGGCCCCTGTCAGGGAATCTGCAAGACAGTCGGGTCTCTCTGATAGAGCCGCGGACTTTTTAATGTCCAGTCGTAGGGTTTCTACTAGGGAAATTTACAATTCCCGTCTCTCGGTCTTTTTCCTTTGGTGCAAAGAGAGAAATCAAACCCCTTCTAAGGCTCCTACTGGTTCAATTGCGGATTTCTTAATCTCGTTATTTGACAAAGGGAGATCTATTTCTACTATCCGAGGCTACCGTTCGGCGATCGGGGCCATTCATTCGGGTTTTTCGGATGGTTCGGGGATTTCCAATTCCCCGCTACTAAGCGGTTTGATTCGTTCGTTCTTTCTGAAACGACCTTCGTTTTCTAAGTTAGTGCCGTCTTGGAGTCTGCCTAAAGTCCTGGAGGCCTTGGCGAAACCTCCTTTTGAACCGCTAGGTGAAGCTTCGCTTCATCATCTTACGGTTAAGACGCTCTTTTTGGTAGCTATTGCCTCTGGGCAGAGGCGCAGTACTCTTCATGCTCTCTGTCTTACTCCTGGTCATGTTCGCTGGGAGAGAAAAGGTGTTAGATTGATTCCTAGGGCTTCTTTTGTTGCCAAGAATCAGACAGCTACCTCCGGTCCTGTTGAGATTTTTCTTTGTCCGCTTTCTGACCTTTCTTCGGTGCGTGAGGACAAAGTTTGGTGTCCTGTTAGGGTTCTCAAATGGTATATTGATAAGACTAAGTCTTATCGTAAGGATGATCAGTTGTTCCTGATCACTAGAGAGCCTTTTTCTCCTGCCTCTCTTGATTCCATTTCTAGATGGATCGTTGAAGCTATTAGGGCCGCTGGCACAGAGGCTCTTTTATCCGACAGTAAGCCTCGTGCTCATGATACTCGTAGTGTCAGCACTTCTTGGGCTCTGTTTCAAGGTGTGGCGCTTGTTGATATTTTGAAGGCTGCTTATTGGCGTTCGCCCAATTCCTTCATTTCTTGCTACCTTAGGGATATTCCCGCAGGTGAAGCTTTGTTTGCGTCAGCCACCTTGAAGGCCGCTGTGTCTTCTTTGTAGTCTTTGGTGTAATCCTATTTCCTTTGCTCGAAACATGCCTCCCGGTCTTTGAGTTGGCGCTGGTCTGGCATAATAGGTAGGTATATATGATTTATTGCAGTAAATTTGTAAAATCAGCACTGATTTTCTTATTTACTATATAAATCTATATACCTACCTATGACCCTCCCTCCTTCCCCGCTCCTTGCAAGCAACATGTTTCTTCTTGGGGTTGCTCGCAAAAGAGGAAGATGGCCGTAGCGTATTGACGCGCGTGAGTGGCAAAGGGGACAATAGGATTACGGGGGGGGTGCGCACAATATTGTGACACATGTGTGATAATTCTCGAAGGGGTCCCGTAGTCAAGACTACAGGCATAATAGGTAGGTATATAGATTTATATAGTAAATAAGAAAATCAGTGCTGATTTTACAAGGAAAGGCTTTAAAAATTCACATTCTCACACTATTAATAAAATACAGTTAATGGAAGAACAGGCTTTGTTCTCTGTATTTCCTTACATATCCTATCAACATTTTATTCTTGAGTGAACATTTAACTACATTTTTATATTGAGTGTTTTAAAATATAAAGCATTACTTTTTGGTAATATTTTAAATTTAAACTGACATACTTTGGATATCAGAAAAGTATGTCAGAAAAAGAATATCGCCAAGGATGGTCCATACCAAAAGATCACATAATTAGTTATTCCATCAAATCAAAAGCACAACTGAGTCGACACATGGAAATAACTTCAAACTTAATTTGAAAATGCAAACTTGTTATGTCTTCATCTTGCAAAACAAAGCAACAAAAATCATTGATGAAATGGCAATTCACTTCACTTATCTTATAAAAAATGTTCATGTAATGTTCTCTTTACCATTCTTCTGTCATGCATCAGTGCATCCATTTCTTCTATGATTTGTCTTCACAGGACCACAAGGTCGGCTGGTGGTGTCACATTCATTTTTGCCTTGGCAATATTCATTTTGCTTTGGCAATAGTTTATTTAAAGTTTGCCAGCTTATATTTGAACACTCAAAAAAGAGTAATTTAAGTCTATGAAGTAGTTACATGTAATTGCTCAGGACAAAGTTTTGATTGGATTCATATATGTCATATTATACAGAGAACAAATCCTGTTCTATTATTAAAGGGAAATCCAACCTTAATGGCAAGTTGCTCTGAAAGACAAAAGGAAAAATCAGAGCAGCAGATTGGTTTGAACGAAATCGGACAAGCAATAAAAAAGTTATGAATTTTTGAAAGTTGTATTCACTATACCTATGGGAATTGGTTGAATAGGTAATGTCCCTGTGATGAAGTTGTGGACAACTCTCCCATTTGCTCCAACACACAAAATGACTAAGATGTCATTTTTTCCAAAATGTTTTACTCAGTAAGATCTTTTTCTTTAATGAGGACCTATAATATGCTATCTGCAATATATTTTGAGTACTGTCCCGGGGGTAAATGCGCATCAGAGAAAACCGCAAATTAATAATTTTGTGTACGACAAACGGCCAAATTGCCAATTTGAGATTTGCATAGATGTAGTGATCCCATTTTTCAAACATCCATAACTGTCTTATTCCTTGTCCGATTTTTTTTCAAACTTTCACCATCCTGTTTTTCTTGTTTTTCTGCTTTCATACAAATCGTTATTACCAAGGTTGGATTGCCCATTACTTGTCTTTTCATGATCAGTATACAAAAATCTCTCAACCTTTTCATGATCGACTCTCCAGTTTGTGGATACTAGCCAGAATAAATACCAATTCTTGTCAAGTCAGGATTTTGCACCATTTCGCCAAAGTATGCAGCTATTGCTCACTCAAGCATGATTATGAATCGTCATATTTTTGGTGTTATTTGAAAGAATGACTGTAAGCTATCCACAGGTATGAACATTTTTTGGATTTAATATTTTGTGATACATGTATGTTTATTTGGAGAGATCTTTTCGAACTGTCAACTTTTTTTGGGGGGGGGGGGTGGGACACACACTGTATACAAAGCTGTTTCAAGATGAGAAGCTGGATATTTTCTTCTGGTAGAAGCAAATTCCTATGAACATGGTCTGTACCAGAGGTACTATTTGAATTTTGATTAATCATGGGCGGCGGAACTGGCGGCGGAACTGGCGGCGGACCTGGGGATGGAACTGGGGGTGGAACTGGGAGGTGTTTTTGGTAGACACATTTCATACAATCTCAGAAAAGAGATTAAAAAATAGTAATTATTCAAGTGAAATCAGTCATGATTAATCAAAATTCAAAGTCGTTTATCATAGTTGGTTCTTTTGAGAACATTCTATTTAATAGTCCATGTACAATCTTATCAATTTCTGCAGGAGTCACTTTGCATCCGTAGAATACCTCAAAGCAAGATATTATCAAGGAACCTGGCAGAGAAGGTGTGCTCTCTACAAACACTGAAAGAACTCAGGCTACATGAGTGTAAGATACCAGTTTCATTTAGTGAGAATCTACTTCAACACTCAAAAGATGTTTTGGTAAGTACATCTTATTATTTACAGCAATAAATCGATGTATCTACCTATTTGCTAGTTTCCCAAACTATGCCGTCATTCGAGAAAACCTAAGTCTAAAACGCGCAGCCCCTGCCTGCGCGCGCGTACTCCCCGTCCACCAATCCAATCGCGCCACCGCCATACTCTTCCTCTTCCGTTCTCGCCCGTCAGAGAAGTGACATCTATGAAGCTAAGTCTTAACCTAAATTGCGAGATTTTTACCTCCAAAAGCGTTTTTGGTTGCCTTTCGCAATAAAAATCCCGTTCACCATGTTTTCACACTCATTTTGGTGTATCGGATTTTTCCTGAGTCAACCTCCTTCACGGTAAATTAATGAAATTACTTTGCCGTTTTTCCTCACTTTCGTGGCTTTATTCACAGACGGTGTACTAGTACACTGCGTCGGGCTAGCCCCCGTGTCTGTAGGTGGTTGATTCAACGCGCTTAGACAAGCGGTCTTATCATACGTTGTGCTCCGTAATAGGAGTTTATTCCCACTCCGTCTTGTGAGTTGGTTGTTACCTTTATATAGATCTATACTGTTTTGTAATAATAATAAATTTATTACTATAAATGGATTTCTATATTTGTTGCTTGTCTTTAATTTCAGCCATGTCGAGGTCTCCGTTCGGCTGGCGTTCCCCAGTATTTAATACTTATAAGGGGACTCGCCCAGCCTTGGAAGGGTTGGCTGCGAGAATTTAATCTCGCACCAACATTATAACTTCCACGGAGCTTCGACTAAGGTAAGTTAGGGCCTACTTCGTGTACGGCTCGCCCCGTTATGAGTTCGCCGTCTATTTTGACGACCAACTCATGCGGGGAAAACCGAGAGAGTGAGTGCTGGAACACGGCCAATACCTCTCTCGAAGATAGAGACTTGTATAACGGTGGGAGTGAGTGCCTCCGGCCAATACCTCTCACCGATAAAACTGTGGGTGTTATCCCTGCCCACAGTTCGTCTCGCTCGAGCATCATTCCTCGCTCTCTAGCCATAGGTGTGATTGCTCAGGGATCGGCTCCTTTTGTCTCTCCGCACGCTTCTACAACAAGCAAGGCGGGTAAGGGAAAAAGAGAGTCGTGATCCTCCAAAAGTACTCCCTTCAGGGCCTACTACGGAGGCGGTGCCCGTTTCTAAGGGTAAAGGGGGCGATAAACATGCCCACCTGCCCAAGAAGCGTAAGCGCCAGAGTACTGCCCAGCCAACAGGCGAGGCGGACTCTCTCCCCTTGACACCGACTGTGTGTTCACCTCATGTGTCAGGGGGGACCAAGAAGAAGAAAGTTAGCCCCCAAGGGGCGACCACTTCTTCTGAGTTAGGCGTCTCCCATGAACTTTTGAATTATCTCAAGATCATTGTGGAGCGGAGTGGTTGGTCAGACTCTGTGTCTGTACTCCCCACCACGCCTGACTCCAACCCCTCCCCCCAAGGGGGAAGGGGGGATACCTGTACCCGACCCGACCCAGGTCCGGGTCGGATACCGGATCCGGTTCGGATACCGGTTCCGGTTCGGATACCGGATATCCGGTTCGGATACCGGTTCCGGTTCGGATACCGGTTTTGCCGGATATCCGGTTCGGATACCGGTTTTGCCGGATATCCGGTTCGGATACCGGTTTTTACCGGATATCCGGTTCGGATACCGGTTTTTACCGGTTATCCGGCTAGGAACACTGGTTTTCCCTTGTTTACCACCACTGCTTCTAGTGGGTTGGGATCCGGTTCCTTTTCTCAGGTATCTGGCTCATTGTGTTTGTTTTCCAACACACTAGAGCCTTACCGCCCCACTTCGGGCGTCTCTCGACCACGTTCAGCTTTGATCGTCCGGTCGGGGCTACTCCCATTCCAGCGGCACTTGGTGCTCCGCCTGGGGAGGAATCCTGGGACTGCTTACACCGCCCTTCTTGGGATCAGGTTTCAGTCTGGATTTTCGGAGGATGATGCCTCTTCACAGGCTGAGATTACACCCCAGGCCTTTGGGTCCTTGGCGGTAGAGACTCAAGCCCTGCTGGAGAAGTTTCTTCCCGACACTTTTACAGATTCGGGCTGATCCGGGACATCCGTCTCTCCTTTTTCAAGGTGAGCGTCCCTCCAAGGGCATCCCTCTTACGGAGGACTGTAAGCGAGTCTTCAATGACTTCGCCTCACAGCCTCTTGCACCCTTAGTAGGGTCCGTCCCTCGGCCGGGGATTTCACCTTCTCTAAACAGGACACTCTCGAATTATATTACGAGAAAGTCCCGTTCCAGTGACCTCCTACATGTAGGTGGTAGGCTTGGTGTCCACTTAAGAGTACACCTTGCGCCAAAATAGAGAGGTTCCCGTCCTTATTGGAAGTTCATTCCAGGACTGGCCTGAGGCTGACTGCCTACTTGGGTACGCTCCTTTCCCTTAGCGCTAGGAGCCAGCACCTCGAGATGTCCGACTCGGACATCCTGTGCTAGACGAAGCCCCTTGTCCAAGGACAGGCTCGTAAAACCGTCCCTCGGCTGGGTTTTTCACCTTCTCTCGACAGGACACTCGATTAAATTACGAGAAAGTCCTGTTCCAGTGACCTCCTACATGTAGGTGGTAGGCTTGGTGTCAACTTTAAGAGTACACCTTACGCCAAATAGAGAAGCTCCCGTCCTTAATGGAAGCTCATTCCAGGACTGGCCTGAGGCTGACTGCCCACTTGGGTACGCTCCTTTCCTTTCGCGCTAGGAGTCAGCACCTCGAGATGTCCGACTCGGACATCCTGTTGCTAGACGAAGCCTTGTCCTGGACAGGCTCGTTGTGGTTGGAACTGTCTGTGTCGACAGCAATAGCCACCAATGCTAGGAGGAACTTACGCTTTCCTCTCTGGGCATTGCGGATGCGGACATACCTGCCCTCCTGGCCAGGGTCCCGCACTCCGGCCTTCACCTCTTTGGAGGTAAGGGGCCTGATGTGATTCAACTTGAGGTTGATTCACGCAAGCAGGCGACGGAACTTCTGAAACGCCTTAAGCCGCAGGCCCAGGCTGTCTTTCCGCCTCCTAGACGCGGTGGCGCTTCCAGCTGCCCCGTGCACAGGTGCGCCCCGAGCGTTGGAGGAGAGGGTTGGCGGCCGTCTTCAGTACCTTCCCGCCTGGGAAGGAATTACCGACGACGTTTTGTGCTCCCCTTCGTGCGAGGAGGCTTCTGCATACTTTTCGCAAAGCCCCTCCCACACGGAACCGTCCGCCACAACCCTCCTACACTATCGCCCCCTTTCTAGAGCACATCTCCACCGAGATTCAAGAGCTGCTGGAAAAGGGCGCGATCGAAAGGGTAAGAGACCACCCCAGTTGTGCCTCTCCCCTATCTTATATTCCCAAATGCTCGGGGAAGCTCAGAATGATCTTGAATATGGAGGTCATCAATTCCTTCATACCAAGAGAGGTTTTTCCACAGGGAAACCTTGGCCTCGATTCTCCCGGCGATCAGACCGTCAGATGTGGCTTTTTCGGTAGACTTGAAAGATACTTTCACATACCGATACACCCTTCTTCAAGGGACCTTCTAGGTTTCTCCTTCAAGGCGAAACTTTCCGGTTCGAGGCCTTAAATTTCGGCCTGAAACCGGCTCCTCGAGTGTTACTCGAGCAGTCTCTACCCTAGCCGCTTCCCTCAGGATCGCGGTCTGAGACTTTTTCACTTACCTGGACCACTGGCTCCTGGTGGCGAGCTCTGTGTCAGTCCTTCAGTCGCACATGGCCCTACTTCTCCGTACTACGCAAGAAGTACGATTCATAGCCAACTGGGACAAGTAGGAGTTGACTCCTACCCGCAGACCCATTTACCTAGAGTGCGGAAATTAGACATTGTGAACCAACTTACCCGCCCCAGTCGGGAGAGAATTCACGCAATTGTCTTTCTAGCTCGATCTCTTCGTCTCTTACGTCGAGTTCGGGCAGGCCGATGGCACCAGTTCTTGGACCACTTATCGAGCCATAGGGATGTCCTCAAAGACTGTTGGCTTCATATGAGGCCTTTTCCAACTTCATCTTCTGAAGTTTTCAAGCCCAGTGTAGACTCGCTCAAGGTGTGGATTCCTCTCTCCGAGGAGATCAAACGCCTACTTATCGCCCTGTTCGGACCAGGTGGTCTCGGGGGACTGGTCACACCTGTGCACCTTGCCCCACTTATTGTGTTGGAATTGATGGCAGTCCTCATGTCTCTCCACCTTTCGAGAACATGTTTGTAGGTCGCTCCGTCCTGATTTTGACGGTCAGCACCTCTGTTGCTGCTTACATCAACAGGCAGGGCGGGACTCTTCCCGCTACCCTGAACGATCTAACCGCCAAACTTAAGAGTGGTGTCGGCCTCACCGAGTGATTCCGATCGCCTCCTATGTTCCCGGGCGGGACAATCTGATTGCAGATTTGCTGTCCCGGGACATGTGTCCCCCCTCCGAGTGGTCACTGAATCAAGAGGTCTTCGACTACTTCAGTTCAGTCTGCGCCCATCTGGAGATAGACCTGTTTGCGACAGCTCTGAATCATCGCCTCCCGAGTTTGCTCTCGAGTGCGAGATCCGGAAGCTTGGGCCCTCGATGCGTTCTCCCTTCAGGGAAGAACTTCTGGGGTTACGCCTTTCCGCCGATCTCCTTAATTCCTCAGTTCCTGGGGAAGATTCAGGAGGATCAGGCGTGGGTTTCTGCTCATAGCACCTTGCTGGCCGAGGAGACCTTGGTTTCCTCTTCTTCTGTCTCTGCTGGACGGTCGGCCTCTCTCCCTTCTATGGAGAGCAGTCCTCAGATCAGCCCCTGTCGGGGATCCTCCACCATCGTCCGGCGGCTCTACATTGACCGCCTGGCCGCTATTGGGGAGGAAGCGAGGACTCTCAGAGAGAGCCTCCCAGTTCATAGTCCAGAGCAGAAGAGTTTCTACCCGAGCTGTTGTCAACTCGAGTTTAGAAACCTTCCATGCTTGTTGGGGAGAAGGGGTTTGTTTCCCCGTTTCTGCCCCGGTGGGTGCTTTTACAGCAATTTTCCTTATTACTCCTTTCGATAAGGGCAGGGCCCTCTCTAACTTAGTGGTTACCGGTCCGCTATTTCTGCGGTTCACCTTGGTTTTTTTTCTGATGGTTCGGGAGTTTCAATCTCTCCCTTCCTGACTCATTTGCTGAGGTCTTTCTTTTGACACGCCCAGCATATCGCCAGTTGACTCCTGCGTGGAGCCTTCCTTGGTTTTGGACGCCTTGGCCAAACCGCCCTTTGGGCCGTTCTGCAAAGCGTCGTTACACCATCTCCCGATTAAGAACACCTTTCTCTCTCTACGGCCCCCGGGCATATCAGATGGGAAAGGCAAGGTGTACGTCTTGTCCCTCGACCTTCGTTAGTGCCAAGAATCAGACGGATTCTTCTGGCTTAATCGAAGTGTTCTTGAGTCCTCTGTCGGAATTCTCTTCCGTCATGGGGGATAAATCTTGGTGCCCTGTTAGGGCTCTCAAATGGTACTTGGATAGGACTACGGTTGTTTTTGTAAGGATGATCAGCTCTTCTCTTTTTCCATCACCTTTCTTCCCCAGCATCACGGGAGACTATCTTCCGTTGGATTGTCGAGGCTATCCAAGCTGCGGGTTCGGAGGCTCTCCTGTCTGGGAAGCCTCCCAGAGCGCATGACACTAGGAGTGTTCTACCTCCTGGGCGCTTTGTCAGGTTCATCCCTTTGGAAGACTTTTGAGGGCCGCCTTTTGGCGTTCCCCTACTTTCTTCACATCCTTCTATCTTAAGGATGCTCCTTCGGGTGAGGTTGGATTTGAAACCTCTGGGTTGAGAGCTGCTTCGTCGTCTCTGTCTGCCCCGCGTTAGTTACTCCCGTCCTGGGACATGCCACCCGGGTTTTTATCCGTGCTATTCTAGCAAATAGGTAGATACATCGATTTATTGCTGTAAATCAAGAAAATTATAACTAATTTTGTTATTTACTAGATAAATCTATGTATCTACCTATGTCCCTCCCTCCAGCCCCTCTCCTTGTCTGACATGTCCTAGATTCTGTCTCTGACTGCTCGGAAGAGGAAGAGTATGGCGGTGGCGCGATTGGATTGGTGGACGGGGAGTACGCGCGCGCAGGCAGGGGCTGCGCGTTTTAGACTTAGGTTTTCTCGAATGACGGCATAGTTTGGGAAACTAGCAAATAGGTAGATACATAGATTTATCTAGTAAATAACAAAATTAGTTATAATTTTCTTGTTTGACATGAAGTTATTTAGATATTAACGAGTTTAACTCTACATGTAAATCTCTTTAGTTGGTAAACCTGACACTTGGTCTGAAGTCTGATTTACAGAACTAACAAAAGTCTCAAGCCTATGGTGTAAGACTACTGATCCTGAGTACCATCCCAGCAAACAATATCTCACGCTTAAAGATGATTTTCAGGAGAGAAATGAAGAAATGCTTTGGGATATTGCACTTTTTCTTGTGTAGGCTTAAACTATTTGCTTACTTTCTAATATCTTGGTCGTAAAATTTATTATGAAATGTTCAAAAATGGCGTTGTACTTGAGAGCAAAATCCAACCTATGGTTGCAATAAATGAAAGATTATTAGTAGAACTTCAAAGCTTCAGTGGCCCTTAAGTGGGCCCTTAGTCACACCCTTGACCTCTGCCGAAAGAAACTGCTTTGTGCACATCAATAATTGTTGATGACCTGGTCTCGCACCAAATCAGTTGCATTTAACAAAAGGAAAACTGATGAGACCTTGGTCTAACTTTTTTTGTTAAAGCTCGATTATTGTTGTTTTTGGTTTTGACAGCGCTGTCATTCAACCCAGGGTCAGCCTTAAATAGCAGAATACTGTACATGTGTGTAATTCTTGTACAATGTCAGATTATAATAGAACCAAGTATTGTGGTCTAGCCCATGGAATGATGAAAGCTGATTTCCAAGATGCTTTTTTGTCTCGGTGCATAACAATTAGATATTACATCTAGACCAGATTTATAACTGTTTTTCCCAGTTTGGATTCTTTCTTTACCAAGATATTCAGAATTACTGAAGGAGGAATAAGTACTTGATGTTATGTTGTAGAATTTAAAGATTGTTCTTAGTCACTGAATCGGTGAACAGTGTTTTCTTGGTCATCTACATGTAGCTGTTTTTTTTTTCTTCCTTTTTTTGAATTAAGAAAAAAGGAACAATATAAACTGGTTTGTCTAGCCTAAAAAATGTGTTTTTCTGCTTGAAATACAAATTTCTCCTTTGGAAATTCATTTTATTTGGGGAGGTGGGATAATGTTTGAACAGCTTTTCAATGTTATTTGAAGTTTATACATGTAATTATGTGCTCTGTAAGTTTGGAAACACCATCATCTGAAGGAGATTTTCAAGATTTATTGGATCCGCTGTAACACTGGAAACTTAGCAGTACACGATAGATCCTAAAAATCAACAATAGTTACATGTATAAGTTGCATGCCCACAGTGTATTAAAAAAACTGAAAATGAAGGAAATATTATTTTGTGCTTTGCCTTAAAATAAGCAAGGAAGAAATAAATGACTTGCTCCACTGCATTGCCCTAATGTAAAATCTTACAAGTCAATAAAATTCTGCTGTTGCTTTATGAGCATGACAATGTTGGATTCATTTTAGGAAGGTAATGGAGTAAATACTGTTGGTTATATTTTTTTAATATACTGTACTGCATACTCAGATTCTAGGTCTCTGATTGGTCAGAACTGAAGGCATGAAATTTGCTACTAATTAACTGCAGGATGGTATGGGATGCAATAAATAGGGATACGTGCAGTGAGACATGCACACTGATTTTGGATTGGTAAATTTCCTTTTGAATATTGCATTTTGACAGTCATATTTTGTCAAAATATCTCCTTTCGAGAATCTGTATGTGGGATGTGGTATATAAAACAAATATTGACTGCTTAATTTTTTTTGGGGGGGGTTACAGTTGAAACTAGCTCCTCAGTGATCTTGAGACCGCAATATGCCTCAAGATCACATTAGGCAATAGCTTTAACCGTGGCCCTCAAGATAGTCATTATTTGTATAATACATGACTGGTATATTAAATATTAAATAATGTTCATATACAAATGAAATTTCATTTTAGGCAGATGTTAAAGGTGATTAGTTACACAGCGGTGTGTTGGCAACCAAATTCATATTATGAAATTTACACATGTGCAATAAAAAAGCAACAAATTAAACACCTACAAGTCCATTATTAACATAACTCTCATTATTATCTATCAAAAGGTGGAGACCTTCCTTCTGCAAGACGTGATGCTAACAAAAAACAGTGCCATCAATTTGGCAAAGTGCATTTGTTTGCTACCTCATCTAAAGAAGTTTCAGCTTACCACAAGTGCTAGGGGGGTTACAAGTGGTTCGTGGGATGACTTTTGTACGGCCTTGTCCTCTCAAGCACCTACATCAAAGGTATGTTAAGAGGAAGGGTTTATTGTTATATAGTTTCCATTTTCTATTTCAATTAAATGTAGGTCATTTTATATGTGGAATGGAGAATAGGTTTGTTTAAAAAATGGAAAGTAGAAGAGATGTTAAATTTGAGTGATTTAAACTTCATATATTTTCCTGGGGAAGCTAAGGTTGAGAGTTTGAGGGCATGGCAAGATGTTAATCTACATTTGCCTCTTTTGACCCAGGTGTATTAAGTGGGTAGTTAAGTTGGCAGTATTCATTATTGTATCCCCCGGCAGTATGCCGGAGGATACTTTGGATTCAGCAGCGTTTCGCCGCCGCCGCCGCCGCCGCGTCACATTCTTGTGTGCGCTCTAGCGGTCACATTTCTCGACGAATTTCTTTCAGACTTCCTATGGACGTGTATCTTGGTAAAATCTGGACCCCTATAGTTTCTGGTGATGCTGCCCCCAGTGTTCCGTCTTTTATAGGGTAAAAGGCCATATTTTTGGGGAAAGTTTGTGTGCGCTCTAGCGGTCACATTTCTCAACGGATTTTGTTCAAATTTTGTATGAAGGTGTCTCTTGGTAAAATCTGGAACCCTATAGATTTTGGTGATGCTGCCCCCAGTGTTCCGTCTTTTATAGGGTCAAAGGTCATATTTTGATAGATGTCTTGTGTGTACTCTTGTGTGCGCTCTGGCGGTCACATTTCTCAACGGATTTTGTTCAAATTTTACATGAAGGTGTCTCTTGGTGTAATTTAAAAACCTATAGTGTTTGGTGATGCTGCCACCAGTGTCCCGTCTTTTATAGGGTCAAAGGTCATACTTCAGGACATGTCGTGAGTGCACTCTGCAGGCCACATTTCTCAATGGATTTTGTTCAAATTTTGTATGGAGATGTATCTTGGTATAATCTACACATGTTTAATTTTTCGTGATGCTGCCCTCATTGTTCCGTCCTTTATAGGGTCAAAGGTCATTTTTCCATTTCTTGCACTCTTACTTCTGCATTTCTTGACGGATTTCGTTCAAATTTTGCATGAAGGTGTCCCTTGGTGTAATCTAAAAATCTGTAGTTTTTGGTGATGCTGCCACCAGTGTCCCGTCCTTTATAGGGTCAAAGGTCATTTTTCCATTTCTTGCACTCTTACTTCTGCATTTCTTGACGGATTTCGTTCAAATTTTGCATGAAGGTGTCCCTTGGTGTAATCTAAAAAACCTGTAGTTTTTGGTGATGCTGCCACCAGTGTCCCGTCTTTTATAGGGTCAAAGGTCATACTTCAAGGGATGGCGTGAGTTCACTCTGCAGGCCACATTTCTTGATGGATTTCTTTCAAATTTTGTATGGAGATGTATCTTGGTATAATCTACATATCTTTACTGTTTGGTGATGCTGCCCTCATTGTTCCGTCCTTTATAGGGTCAAAGCTCATTTGTCCCTTTTGTGCACTCTTACTTCTGCATTTCTTGACGGATTTCATTCAAATTTTGTATGTAGGTCCATTATAGATTACACCTCTACAGTTTCTGGTGATGCTGCCGCTAGTGTTCCGTCTTTCATAGGATCAAAGGTCATATTTTAGTGGATGTCTTATGTGCGCTCTGAGGTCATATTTCTTCCGAATTTTCTATAAAAATGCATTATACTCTAATCTACACAAATCGTTTTGGTAATGCTGCTCCTGGTGTTGACAATATTCCGGGCCACTGGCGGCAATTTCTACACCATCCTTTTGTTTGAGGGAGGGGATGGGGGAGGGTCTTTGTCCCTCCTTCAAATCGCTGCCAGCGCCGGGGGATACATTTCGCATTGCGCGGCACGAGGAATGCACATTTCTAGTTTGAAGTGCACTGTGCTGGTATTGATTTGCCAGAGTTGAAGCGAGGGTTTGAATTTCCAAAGCTCTTTCAAAGTGCACAGGGATGTTAATTTGTAATGTCATATGTGCTATATGTACAAGAATGTTATTTTATTGTTAATATGGCTCTTTTGTTCACCCTTCATTATTATTCAGAACAATCTCCCCTGCCCATACTCATCCCATATCATCCTCATTGGTTCACCTGTCACCCTTGGTTCTTCTATTTTATGGATTCTTCCATTTTCTGTACTTCTATTACTTTAATTGATATTTCATTTTCATGTATTTAAATATATATTTTAAAAGCATGGAAAAGGAGGTCTGCTGTGCACTGAGGCCAATAAAGAAGAGCACTTCTGTACTTCTTCTTGTCAACATCTTTAATACTTCTGTTTTACTACACTTATTTTAGGTTTTTCTGATATTGATTTGGTGCTCTCACTAGCTGATTATTTTGACTGAGTTTGATTCTTTAATTTTATGATTGATTATGAGGTGTTTCAGCTTGAATTTGTGAAGTGTTACATTACGGTCATTATCATTTCTGTTTCCAAAGCTCAATCCAAAATGAGTTAATATGATGTTTCAAATCATAATTTCATGCAAATCGCATTATTTGTTATTCGAGAGAAAGTACAATGGATTTTTAGCTCACCTGAGCCTAAGGCTCGAGTGAGCTATTGCGAAGGAAATTTGTGCGTCGTCCGTCGTCCGTTAACTTTTTACATTTTCATCTTCTACTCCAAAACCCATGATTGGAATTCAACCAAACTTGGTAGGAATCATCCTTAGGGGTAGGGGACCCAAAGTTGCTAAAATGGTAAATGTGGCCCCCAGGGGGGCCCAGGGGGAGGGCCCCCAAATGTAAAAGCTATGTAAATTTCAAACATCTTCTTCTCCAGAACCAGGCATACATGTAGCTCAGACTTGGTATTGTGTATGGAGATACCTCTATAGATGAAGAATGGATGTTGTTCATGAAATTTCTCTGAGTGGCCCTATAGGGGCCCTGTGGGGGTAACATACTGGAGGGGGGGCGCTGCCAGGCAAAATGTACATTCTGATCTTCTTCTCCAAAAAACATGATCGGAATTCAACCAAACTTGGTAGGAATCATCCTTAGGGGTAGGGGATCCAAAGTTGCTAAAATGGTACATGTGGCCCCCAGGGGGCCCAGGGGGAAGGCCCCCAATTGTAAAAGCTATGTAAATTTCAAACATCTTCTTCTCCAGAACCAGGCATAGCTCAGACTTGGTATTGTGTATGGAGATACCTCTATAGATGAAGAATTAATGTTGTTCATGAAATTTCTCTGAGTGGCCCTATAGGGGCCCTGTGGGGGTAACATACTGGAGGGGGGGGGCGCTGCCAGGCAAAATGTACATTCTGATCTTCTCCAAAACACATGATCGGAATTCAACCAAACTTGGTAGGAATCATCCTTCGGGGTAGGGGATCCAAAGTTGCTAAAATGGTACATGTGGCCCCCAGGAGGGCCCAGGGGGAGGGCCCCCAAGTGTAAAAGCTATGTAAATTTCAAACATCTTCTTCTCCAGAACCAGGAATAGCTCAGACTTGGTATTGTGTATGGAGATACCTCTATAGACAAAAAATGAAAGTTGTTCATGACATTCTCAGGGTGGCCCCATAGGGGTCCTGCGAGGGCGAGGTTAATATGCAGGAGGGGAAATGTACATTCTTTGCATGATTTGTTGTATGATTCAACCACACTTGGTGGGAATCATCCTTAGATGTAGGAGATTCAAATAATACATGACATTGTAGACCATGGGGTGGGGGGGGGGGAATTATGTTAATTTCTAACATCATCTCATGTACATCCTCCTAGTTGTTTCAATTTCTAACATATCTCCTGGTGGTGCTAGAGAGAACATGCACCAGATGTGAATTGATCCACCTCAGGTGAGCGTCGTGCCCCCTGGGGCTCTTGTTATTCATGTGGCAGAAATCTTCCTTTTCTAGCTTTGATTTGTTATCCGTTAATGTAATGTACTGTGTCCCTGTTCCACACTGATTAAAGGCATTATACCACTACATGTGCCTATACAGTGGAGGTTTGCTTTGGCAGTTTTTTCTGCCTCTGCCTCTGCCCACTGAAGATAGTGCTGGAGGCATTATGTTTTGGGGTTTTCTGTCTGTCTGTCCCGCCTTCCTGTTGTCACAATATCTCAAGAACAGTTTGAGGTACATGTACAGTGTTGGTCAAAGGTTTTGTTATACCCTGGATTATGAGATGAGGTTTTACTTCATTTGTATTTCCAAGTAATGAGCCTGTGTGGGCTCTCAAAAGCACTGTTACATGTTTGGATACAATATGAAGTTAACCTATATAAAATGTATTTTTCTTTTGTTTTGATGATTTAAAGACTCAAACTGGCAAAAAACAGCCTAGTAAAACATGTATGTTAACATACTTTTTTGTTCACAATTGATAGAAAAACGTAGCATACATTAAAGATTCCCCAAATTTGCTACAGCTTGTTATTTCTGCTACTTTTTGAATTTAATATTCACAATTTTTTGCATTATTAGTTTCAGAAGAATGTAACTTGAAATACAAAACCAGTATTCTTACGGAAACTGTTCAAAGATGTGTCTCTGTCATCCTTTTTCAACTCGTCCCACATATAAAGCCATTTAAGGTTATGGTTCTGAAACTAAACTTACAAAGGGTTTGATTTCATGTTATATCACATTATTTTGTAAGCACTGATCCTGCATATTATGTAGCTAGAAGGACGACCTCTGTTGTATATATATATATATATATTTGCGGAGAAGTTACAGTATGAGAGGTCCATGATCAGAGACTGACTAGGTTGCAGTGCTTATTTTGACAGGCTCTACTGTTGTATCATCCAGGTTGGTCAAGAATTCCATCAACCTTCTGTAAAGCACCAACTTAATCACCATCAAAACAGTTCTAGACTACTTAGTTTACACATTTCCCTCATCCATGCTGTACAGTAGGGACAATGCAAGCAGAACGTCCCATATTACACATGTGAGTTCAACGCGAAACTTGCAAACCTGACTTCCTCAGTGAAAGATGCCAGTGTTCTTCCTCTTTGGAAAGTGCATAAATGGAAAAACACATTGTAGCAATACACTTGCAGCAAGTTCGGTCCGCAGCTCCTCGTTTTCCTTCCGTAGCTCAGCGTTCTGACGCAGCAGTGTGCAGACCAGCTCGCTGTCCGGTGTCCACAATGCAGACATTGTCAAATCGCTAGCGGAAAGGAAAAGAACAAGAGGAAAATACTTAACCCCACAATGACAACAACATAAAATATATATATATAAAACGTCGTTCGGCTGGCCGATATTAGGAGACGGATTACAAATCGAAACAAAGCCAATACGGGAAAGGGTGGGGGGGTGACAAAAGAAATAATGTCATTTTTAGTGCAAGACTGGAAGAACAAAACAAACGAAAAGATGAAGACGGCAAAATGTTCTTGTAAGCATTTTAATTCAGATAGAGCTTCAAGGCCAGTTTCTTTTTTACTTTGTGAAAAATACAGCTCCCAATATAAATGTCACAAATATACATGTATTTACCCGAATTTAAAAGGGGTGGCGGTAAGAAAAAAAGAAAGATCGATGTCTGTATATTTTCCCCCTACCCAAACATATGAGCTAGGCCGGAAGATTAAGACGAGCGGGATTCCTAAAGTGAGATTGTGGGAAAATAAGAGTGGGCGTTTCGGGTACTTTTTCAATTCGGGAACCCGAAAAGTTAAACCGTAACTTTATCCTTTAACACACATTAACTTCGTCATTAACTCATATAATCATTATATCATCCAGGGGCGGATACAGAAAGGGGGGCGCACACTGAGGAACCCTCCGTTTGACAAAGCCAAACGGCCATCTAGGGGGTCCGGGGGCATACTTTGTCAGAAAAAACGGGGGGCGCACGCCCCTTGCGCCACCCCCTGGACCCGCGCCTGTCATCATCATCTTGATAATCATGTTGTCAAAACAATTATCGTCATCAATATCATCTTCATCAAACTCATCATTCATCAAAAAATATAATCAAAGACAACATTTTCTTCCCTGTCCGACCCTAACTTCATCCTTTAACGCACATGATTATCATCATTACGGTCATCAAGTCATATAATTCAAATCAATTCATCATGATCATCATAATTATATCGTGACATCATCATAGCATCATAATCATAATAATAATTTACAATTCTTATAGCGCATAACACTTTGCGGAGCATGTCTGTACGCGCTTATTCATATTCATCATCTTATCATTATCTTGATAATCACATCGTCAAAACAATCATCACCAATATCATCTTCATCAAACTCGTCATTCATCAAAAAATATCATCAAGCCAAATTTTCTTCCTTGTCCGACCGTAACTTTATCCTGTAACACACATGAATGACATGATCATCTTCATATCGTCATTAACTCATAATCATTATATAATCATTATAATCGTGATAATCATGTCGTCAAAACAATTGTCGTCATCAATATCATCTTCATCAAAAAATATCAAGCCAACATTTTCTCTCTTCCCGACTGTAACTTCATCCTTTAACACACATGCGGTTCGCTTTTGAAACTCGATCTGTTTATACTAAGCGCCTTTCGCCCAATGCCGCCGCTTTGTGAAAGGAAAAAAAAAAGGGCACGAACCTTCGTTTGTGTCCCAAAAATGGGCTGGCTGGCATATTTTTGCGCGTGTCAGACTTGTGAATAACAAATGAGGTCACAAGCCCAATTTTATGAATGGAAATGTTGATCGCGTGCACTGTAGACATTCTTTTCTTCCCCCTGCTTTGCTTTTCACTTTCGCATGAACGAAGGATATCATTGTGGATTATCGCTCATGTACTCTTAAGCTGATTTCAATAATATGTTGCTTCTTTGCTTAAGTTTTTCAGGAAATTGTGACAGTGTCGGATCGTGCTCGTTGATGCTAAAAACATCTGTTAATGTACGAGTTATGAGATGCCACGTGCGAGTATGGAGCGACTGTTGAATATGCATGAGTTTGTAAACTTCACGCCCGTTTACTCTTGACTATGACGTATCGTTCACTGCCTGGAAGGGGGAAGGGCACTCAAATGCAAATTATGTCAATGGTTCGATAACCAATGAGCAATCTCCGAATTACGGCAGTGAACGTTTGTACGAATATGGAAGGTTATGTTTATGTTATGTAATAAACGACTCATTCACAAACCAATTAGGCCACGTGCGCAAAAAAAAGGCAAGGCGAGGCACCATGTGATCTGCGCGTGCAACGTATCATGACAAGTGAGAAGCTACGCGGGCTGCTGCGAAATGCAAAACTAAGTACTTTTTTTTAATAATAGCAGTATTCGTCTCTCTTTTTTATAGCCATGATCAGACATGATCGTCAATGAAACGCAGACGAAGTATATTTTTAGCAGTATTATAGCGATGATCCTAACTTAGTACGTCAGGCGTCAAGAATAATATCGACATGTAGACTCTACTGTCTTGACAAAAAATATTGCCGATCCGTAAAATTAGCAAAAAAAATGCAACGAAGCCATTTCATAGCTTCGCAAGTTTATATAAGTTCCAGATTGTATTGCTTTGTTTTTCCGGTTTGGAAAGAGGTACGAAATGGGCCGTCGGGAAACGTCCGGGCTTTTAAATTGGGCCGTCGGACAGCGTCCTGAAATTTGAATTGGGTCGTCGGGCAGCATCCGGAAAATCGATAAATGCGCCGTCGGCGAGCGTCCAGAAAATCGATAATAATGAATAATGACTGCAAAAGGATAATGAGGTAGGCAATGCATCCGCTATCGTTCTAACAACGTTTCCAGACGAGGGGCGACGGGAAGCGACGCCCCTTTTGTCTGATTGTCAGTGACTGCGTCGCAATGCAGTTGCGACCTATAGGCGAATTTTGACGGCTTCCCTAAAACATGTATGTTAACATACTTTTTTGTTCACAATTGATAGAAAAACGTAGCATACATTAAAGATCCCCCAAATTTGCTACAGCTTGTTATTTCTGCTACTTTTTGAATGTAATATTCACATGTATTTACCATGCTTGCATTATTAGTTTCAGCATGTGACTTGCATGTGATATGTCAGTTGTCAGTATCCAACCAAAACATTTAACATATGAAAATAAACTATATAGTGTATACACTGTAGGTTGTTGAATTCCATTTTGAGTGAAACTTGTTCAAAGTAATTCTAAATAGTGCAGTTGTTTAGACCAGAAAATGCATACAAACTCACAAGAACTTGTTGAAAATCACATTCACTGAAAGACACAATATGTCTGTATACATACATATACATGTACATGTACATGTTGGAAGCTACTGTTGGAAGCTACTTGAAGTAACTAGATTTCTAGGTAGATGCACATTATAATATTCGCCTGATTCTATTTAGTAAACGAAGAAGCTTGACTGGGGAGGAATTTTTAATTTGCAAACAAATCTTTCGGCATATGAAAATAAACTATATAGTGTATACACTGTAGGTATACTGTATTTAGTTTGACTTTGGCTGATTGTAAGAACAGGTTAAAGATATAATTACAAGGGGGTAATAAATTTGTATTAATCATGAACCGATAATATGGTGAAGCCACTCTTATATCACTGGGTTCAGAAAAGGTTATATAGTATTAACAAACATATTACTTTAAAGTAGAACACTCAAGAAAATCACAAATATGGCAATTAATGTATCACTAGAAATTGGGAAGCTTACAGATGGCAATCGTATAAATTTTATGTCAACTGCGTATATGATGATTATAAAAACAACATAAATAAAAGCTCTTCTCAGCATGTGGAATATTCGAGGATTCGCCAGAAATATAGCGATGTTTTGATGTCGTCATACGAGGGATCGATCCTGCTTAAGCAGACGACGTCCTATAATGAATGAACGTAATTGCAATGCAATTATTTATCAAATTATAAAGAGTTTGGTACATTTAAACATGACCTTATTTCACACCATTCTAAAAGGGAAAGTGAACTGATTCTGATAACTAAAACCGTTTGATTGTAAATACACAGGAGAAGGGTCAATGATCAATGAAATAAACCCCATTTTCAAATTGAAAAGCCCTGCGAATAATAGCTGGATGGTATTCGTTCCCTCTTGAAACGCCGAACATGCCGCGGTGCAAGCAGCTGAAAATACAATGGCGTCTTATTTTGTTTACAAGTGACTGATTCCTTTATTTTTTTAACGCTGCATTTTTCATCAAAATAATACCATACACGAAGTTAAGAGTGAGGCAACAGACTAACATTAAGACTGACGCTAGTCAAGTAAGAGAAATAAGTGAAGAGGAGATGACAAAACAGGCACTGAAAAATGTGTATAATGTTATGGGACATCGTCTGCTTAGACAGGACTCGCCCCTCTTGTGTCGTCACACATCTCAGCAGCGTTCAAGGAGCTTTTCAGCTGCTATATCGGGGGCTGTATTTTACCGTTTTATAATTGATAATAATCATTAATTCAAATGTTTCCAAGCTTTAAATTTGGATAACCTTGTTTAATTTATGTCATCTATGCAATAATAAGTATTAAGCCAATATTTAAAATCATCAGTGTTCTACTTTAATATTCTCCATTTTGTCTCTATTGAAATATGGAAAAATTTATATCAGATACATCTTCAGTTTTACTTGATGTTTGCTAGATATATGGACCTAAAAATGTCACATTTTTATGCCTCCGCCCACATAAGGTGGGTGGCGGTGGCATGATGTTTTCGGGTTGTCCGTCCGTCCCGTTTTCGTTCTCACGATAACTTAAGAACCATTTGGCAGATCAACTCCAAACTTGGCTCATGTATGCATATGGGAGGGACAATGATCTGATGAGATTTTTTGGGTCACAAAGTCAAAGGTCACAGAGGTCATATATATATGAAAATGGCTTGCTCTTGCGATAGCTTAAGAACCATTTGGCGTATCAACTTCACACTTGGCTCATGTGTGCATTTGGGAGAGATGATTATCTGATTAGATTTTGGGGTCAAAGGTAAAGGTCACAGAGGTCATTGCATATATGAATTTTGATGTTCTTGTTATAACTTAACCATTTGGCGAATCAATTTCAAACTTGGCTCATGTATGCATATGGGAGTGATGATTTGGGTTGATTATGGGTTCACGAGGTCAAAGATCAATGGTCACAGAGGTCATTATATACCTGGAAATAGATAGTTCTCATAGTAACTCTAGAATGATTCAATGGATCAACTTCAATGATTAGGGAATTCAGGCATATGGCAACTCTGCTTGTGATCTTTAACCCATGAACCACTTGGCATATCAGCTTTAACTTGGTCAAATGAAATGACAACATTCTTTAGAATAGAATAAATTTGAACATGAATGAGCGATAAATTTCTTATCTGGCAAGGGCGGAGGCATAAATTTCAACTGCACGCGGTCGAGAACTCATCCAGTTCACTATTGCTTTTCAAGCTGTTTGCTGGAAGGTCATTCTAATGTTTCCTTGTATATTTTCCCTTTTGTAACAGGTTGAATTTCTAGAACTCAGAGTAAATATTATCAATGAGTCTTCATCACAAAACCTACTTGCTAGTGTCTGTGCCATGCCAAGTCTCAAGAATCTCAAGCTATCAGGGAACCTATCAGATGAATTCTGCAGTACACTCAGAGAAGGAGCTTCGTCTCTGAAGGTAAAAGTACTTGTCTATAGCATTTACCAGTACAGAAAATATTTGAAATGCAAAACCAGCAGGCAACTCTTTACATTTAGTCAACATTTTTTTTTCTTCAGATGCAGTGAAACCTGTCTATAAAGACCACTCAAGGGAGACAACAAAAGTGTCTTAATAAGCAGGTGGTCTTTATGGACAGATTCATTTAATATACATATCAATGGGAAATGCTGTTCTAGGGAAACAAAAATTGTGGTCTTTATAGACAGGTGGTCTTTCTATACAGGTGGTCACTAAAGCAGGTTTGACTGTAGTGGCAAATCTGATGCAAGAATCCAGTGTTTCTATATATTTGAAATAAGAATGACTTTGGGGCATCCTGAAACAAAACAGGCATACATGTACGTATTTCTGGTTGGTGAATTCCATTTTGAGTGAAACTTGTTCAAAGTAATTCTAAAAAGTGAAGAAGATAGGTTGTTGTTAAAACGAGAAAATACATACAAACTGAAAAGAACTTGCGAGAAAGCACATTCACTGAAAAACACAATTCATGTCTGCACACATAGGAAGCTTTGATCACGTTATGCATACATGTGTGTTTGGATGACTAGCTGAATTTCATCATCTGTCATTCCACCTCAGTTACTCAATATTCATAGCAAAACTTTTACTAAACTTGTGTGGAAGAGAACATATATTTATAGTTTTTAAGACTGAGGGTATGTTTCATCTGCCTCTGTGAGGACTTATTTTCCAGTATTATTAGAAGTCAAGATTCCCTTTAGGTACATTATATTGCAACTTTCACCTCCTTCCACTTATTTTGACTTTATGCTGATTGTAAGAAATGTTAAAGATATGAATTTATAAGGATGAACAAATTTCATTAATCATGAACCAAATATATGGGGAGTCCCCTCTAACCCCCCCCCGATATCTATAGATCTTCAGTTGCACTTGATATTTGCGAGATATGGGACCCCTCCCCCCCCCCCCCCCCCCCCCCCCCCAAAGAAAAAAATCAATCTTTCTTCGGTGGTATATCAGGTTGAAAAAAGATGATACAATATTAACAAAAATAGTCTTCTCCCATTTGTCATGATCGATATACGAAAAATATCTATAGAAATTCAGTACCACTTGATTTGCTAGATGTTATGCTAGTCCAGCTTAATATGGAAGATACATGATAGTGCTTATTTTTGCTATGCAAGAGGTTTGCTGTGTAACCAGTTCATGATTCATTGTATATTTTCTATTCTTTGACAGGTTGAATCTCTAGATCTACTTGTAGATGACATCAGTGAGCACGGATTACAAAGCCTGGGTACTAGTATCTGTTCTATGCCATGTCTCAGAAGTGTGAGAGTAGATTCACAATTATACTACGGGTATAGAACAGAATTGAAGGTAACAATCTGAAAGTCAAATTCAAAACACAAAGAGCTCATACCTGTACATGCAAGTACATGTAATATGGATCACAAAGCCTAGGTGCTAATATATGTTCTATGACTATGCCATATGTATTGGAAGTGTGAGGATTAAAGAGAACTGAGGATCTACATGCATAGTCCTCTTACATGTATAACTATGCAGAATAAACATTAAATGTAACAATCTGAAAATACAAACAGATCAATGCAATACCACTGTACATGTAATTCCTTGAATCATATTGCAGAGTAAAGGAATCTCCTTCCTTCCTCTCTCACTCAACTGATATTTCACAAGTTTCTTCCTTTACGTTTCCTAATCATTCTCTAAATATAATCGCATCTTCATAGAGAAGCCCTCCATATAACAGATATGTTATTAATACAATTTCATATGAACTAAGATTTATTGTTCCCTAATCTACATGCATGTAATTATGCAGATAGAATTCAATGTAAAAGGAACAAAGAATAAAAAGAAAGTATAGAGCATGAAGCGGGGTGCACATTTCTATTCAATTGACTCTTATTGTACATCTCCCTCTGTGTTTCTTATGTTGAGTGTATTGTCATCTGTATTGTATATTAATGTAAACTGCATATTATGATACATGTATAATTATATTAGTTTGGTCTCTGGAACAACATGTTTCTAAGCATTGCATTTTAAAATGAAAGCTAGGATAGTGATTTTAAAAAAAAAACCTATCAATAATAAGCGAGTCTAAAACTGTCAAACATATTCAATTTTAGCATACTAATATTTTATATTTTGGCATGAGCCTGATTAACAATTCAAACCAATAATTTGTTTATTCAGATACAGTTTCATGCACAAAATAAATGTTTGGTTTGTATTTTGTAATATCCATTTTTGGATAATTATTTTTGAAAGTAAAGACACATTGCTAATTTTCAAATCCTATTTCCCCTTTGAATACTATAGGCAACACTATTGAAGGATGTACATGTAGATGGATCATCATCATCATCAGAGGTTATCTCATCAACCTGTCAGATTGCCATCAAGCTGAAAGTAGAGCTGCTCATTTCATTTGTGTCTTCACTAGCATCATCACATCCTTCAAAGGTAAGTAATTCCATAAAGTATTAAACAGGCCTATACAGAGCATGTTTGGTCTCTCGTGCAAAATTTAACTTAAATGTACATCAACAGCATACCTACATGTATATTCATAAATCTATAATAAAATCAATTTATATTCATGATTACTATATTTTTGCTTTAAGCAAAAATGAAAAGCTGTTATTCCTTCCTCTGACTCAAAAGAATATAGAATTAAAATGCTGAAACATTGAATTTTACTCTCGGTAATTAATTTTCTTGTTCACTTGCATCTTTCTCACATTTTTCCTATAAATACGATGCAGCATTTTCTAAATCCATTGATGTGTGATATAGATATTAATGAATGCGTTTCAAATAAATTATTACTCTGCAGGCACAATATGATTAACCCAAATAAATCTGGCTTCAGTCAACTCTTGGCACAAATCAGCTTACTCATATGGTATACAAAATGGTGCACATAGGCCTGAAGACTCTATTGTCATACACATATTGATTGTTATAAACATATTGAAGGCCAGGATGGCAAATTAATGAACTTCCTGTCCATTGAAATCAGCAAACATTTTTTGAATAGAATCAAAGGATTAAGCCTTGGACTTGTCCAGGGCATAAGTTATGTTATGTTTCTATTATTCCCTCTTACATTGAATGGAAAGCCTATTCAATAATGCGCTATGCTTTATCATTGTTGGGAATGAAAGGAAAGGCTTTGACGCCAATTGAAAATGTTCACCTCTTTAAGACAGAGTGCTGTAATACACTGGGTAAACTAACAAAATAAAAGAAGAGTTCCTTTTTTCAATAAGAATAAACTTCCCTTTCTACAACAAATCAGATAATAATTACAGACCACTTATTTGCAAAAAGATGTTTGTAAAACATAATATAAATGTGCTTTTGGCATATAAAGATTTAGTACAAATTCCATGAGAGTATTTTTTTACAAAGTAGTTTGCATTCTAAATAAGTTGTGCTACTTCATGTGCATCACTTAAAGAGAAGGTTGAGTTCTGGGAAAGCTGAAAAATAATTTGTAAACTTTCTCATTCCTTTAATGTCAGTTTGGAAGAACATAGTAGAAATGTCCCCTGAAAAAGATTGCTCTTCAAATCCTCTCGTATTTGAAATATCACAAGAAATAGCTGAACATTCATGCCACATGTGTGTGCAGTCCAATATTCCCACTTCTTTGTGCAGTGCACATGCTTTTTAGCAAGACTGGGTCAATTTCTTATCATTTTAATGATTCCTACACCTCACAGTATACACTAATGGGGTGTTGCAAGAAAGTTGCGATTGATTGCAAGTTGCAACTGATTGGTACTGACCAATCAAAATCATTGTTGCAAGCACATCTTCTTGAATGGGCAGACCCTGAACCATTCAGAATGGTTGTTATAATTTGCTTTACAATTTGCAATTGATTGCAACTTTCTTGCAACACCCCATAAGTCTTATGTAGACGTGATCAACCTATGGCTATCCCAATTTACTGCAATAAATCATATATACCTACCTATTATGCCTGTAGTCTTGACTACGGGACCCCTTCGAGAATTTAACACACATGAGTCACAATATTGTGCGCACCCCCCGTAATCCTATTGTCCCCTTCGCCACTCACGCGCGTCAACACGCTACGGCCATCTTCCTCTTTCTTGCTCGCCCCCGACGAGATAGGACGTATAGTCACAGCGCTCCTGAAATCAGGTCGTATAGTATCTTTTAGGTGCGCTTTTTCGCACATTTAAAGCACTTTTAGGTACCTATATTCGTTTAGATTATAGTACTTTGTGTTTTAGTAGTCACTCTTGCCGATTGCAAGGGATTTTTGTTTCCCTTTCTTGGCATTTCTGTGTGTTTGCGGGTGTTTCCGTTTGTCGAATTTTCACAGCCAAAAAACCGTAAGAACAAACACCGAACCCAAAGGCTCGGTGTTTGTTCTTACGGTTTTTTGGCTGTGAAAATTCTTTTGTGCGTATCTCCCAAATAAAATTTACCCTTATTTTACTGCATTCAGTTGAAGTATTTCTTATTTTGAAAAGTATACTTTATTGTCTGTTTTATTGCAGTGGTATGGATTCGGAAGAAGAAGCAGCTAGGTCAAGGAGACCTGCTTCTTCCGAAGAGTCGTCTAGCAAGACGACTCGGCCTTCCAGAACTCTCCCGAGTACTTCGGTACATGGGGGAGGGAGGAGGGCTAAGGGTAAGTTGCCTAGTGGTGTTTCCTTGCAGAGTTTGCCAGTCTCGGAGCTTGCGGCTTCGGGACGGGTGGCGTTAACTGAGTCGGGATTGTCAACTCCGAAGCCCGTGGTTTCGGGGTGGGTGGCGTCAGATTCTAGTGGTTTGGGTATCTAACGATTCCAATCCCCCGGTCGCTGAGACCAGAGGGGAGAGGCGGTTGTTTCCCGTACGGTAGCGTTCACTCGCTCTGATCCGTTAGGGGAGACGCGCCCCACTACTGCAGGGCAACCCACGGGCTTAGTCCATGTTGGTCTGGGTTCTCAAACCCTAGCCCCCGGCAAACGCCATATGGGGGAACGAGTACTTCCTGGGCTGTCTACATTGCCAGCTAATGGGAATGCTCGAGCTAACAATTATGGACGCTCTTCGGAGCAACAGGTGTTTTCACCTGAGTGCGTGACTACTAGTGCTCCCCTATTGCCGCTTTCTAGCGGTCCAATAGCGGGTTCACACGCCTTTAGTAGTCATCGGGCACATACCGAGTCATCTCGGTCTGCCCCCGCACTGGGAGCTTTTAGCTCCCAACCCATGGCTACTGCATCTTCTTGCTTAGCCAATATTGGTGATTTGGGCGATTCTCTAGGCTTACGCCATGAGCGCTCCAACCCCTTTATGGGAAGTGAACGTCCCTCCGCGGAGGGATCGGTTCGTGTTTCCGAAGCGGCTTCGGAGATCCGAACGAATCCGATTAAGCGTTCTAAGAAAAGGGTTTCGGCTACGACTCTTGTCGAGCCAGCCAAGAAAAAGGCCAAGAAGAAGGCAAAAAAAAAAAAAAGTGGCAAGGCTTTGCCGGCCTCTTGCCCGTCTGGCCTGGCTAACCCAGCTAGCTCCTCTCAAGCTGACATGTTCAGCATGATGCGGGCTTTTGCTCAGAATCAGGGTTGGTCCTTTGTACCGGCTACTTCAACCCTGTCCCTATTCAGGGGTCTTCGGGGATCCGAACGAAACCGAATAAACGCTCTGAAAAGCGGGTTTCGTCTTAGGCTCTTTTTGGGCCAATCAGAAGCCTAGGGAAGGGGCTAAAAGAGGCAAGGCTTTGCCTGCCTCTTGCCCATTGGGTTTAGCTAACCCTCCGGTCTCTCAAGCTGAGATGTTCGGTGTGAGATGGGCTTTGCCCAGACTCAGGGTTGGTCCCTTGTACCAGGCATCACATCCCCTGCTTTTGTCCCTCTTTTTGGGTCGGACATCGAGACTAATTAGCCTTTTATGGTTTATTCTTCTTTGTCTGTGATGGGATCACACGCGCCTCCTATTCTCGCAGCTTCGGGGCTCCGTCGGGTGAGGAAGCTTATGGTGGTTCATGCGTGAATCCGACTGTTTCGGCCTTTGTTCATGATCCTTTGTCTTGGAAGTGGTCTTTGTTTTGGAAGTGGCCTCTCAAGCTTCGGTTTCCGAATCGCTGGGGCAGGCAGAGCCTTAGTCGCTCTCCCTTTGTGGGGTAGAAGCGATTGCTTTGTTCTAAACTTTTCATGACTTTCAGTCAGCCCGCGCGCAGGGTTCGACTTTGCTTGGGTTCAGGCAGCGGGATTCCTCCGAGGGTTTTTCTCTTGCGGAGGATTTCTAGCTGGATTTTGGACGCATTGAAGCGGTGCTTCTTTTGAGCATCATGTTTGGTTTGCAGTGGTCATAGTTTTCCACTGCAGCTGCCTCGGTCATGTACCGTCGCAGAGTCTTGGTTCTTACGGCCCTTTTGGTTAAGGGTCGGACATCGCACTGCTTCTCTCGGATGTTCCGTCTCGGGTCCTCTGCTTTTGGCGATGCGCGATAACAGGTCTCTGTCTTGTTTACATGCTCATCCTAAGTCGATGCGAGCCTCTGGCCGCGTCTTGGTTGGTGGCTGTCTTCGTTCTTTTCTCCCCGCTTGGGAGGCCATCTCCGGGGAAGCTTTTGTTCTCTTTGACGGACGAGACGGATTCTTCATAGATCTGTCCGCCCCGCTCCCCGGAGGGGCTATAGGAACTCGGTCACCTCACAGGCCCTAGCTCGTTCTCGTGCCTCATCAGAGATTGAATCTCTGTTGAATAAGTGGGCTATAGAAAGGGTAAGAGACTGGCTGTCTTTTTCCCTTTCTCCGACTTTTGTTATTCCCAAGCGCTCGGGAAAACTTCAGTACATTTTCGGATGGAGACTCTCGCCTCCATTCTCCTGTTGATCTAGAGGAAGGACTTCGCGGTCTTGATAGTTTTCGAAGATGCGTATTTCCACTTTCCCATTCATCGTGCTTCGCGCGATCTTCTAGGGTTTTTCCTTCCTCTCAGAGTCTTATCGTTTTCGCACTCTTCCCTCCGGGCTGCGCCCAGTCCCTCGGGTTCTTACTCAGGTTGTAGCCGTGCTGGCAGCCTCTCTGAGGCGACGCGGCCTTCGGCTATTTTTGCTACCTGGACGATTGGCTTCTCCTTGCGGAGTCGCGCGATCGTTTGTTGGACGAGACTCGTTTGCTCGTCTCTCTTACTCAAGACTTAGGTTTCCTAATAAATTGGGAAAAGTCAGAGTTAGTTCCCACTCGCAGCCCAGTTTTTCTGGGGGCGGTGTTAGACATACGGAATCAGTTGGCTCGGCCCAGTCGAGACAGGATTCTCACCATTGTCTCTGCGGCTCGCAAGCTCTTGCTGGCCAGAAGAGTCACGGCCAGACAGTGGCTTCAGTTTCTAGGTTATCTAGCCAGTCTAGTCGATGTTCTAGAGGACTGCCGGCTCCTTATGAGACCTTTTCAGAGACATCTCCTCAGGTTCTTCAAGCCGGGAAAAGACTCTCTTTTGGTCTGGATTCCAGTACCAGTAAGGATCAAGTCTCTTCTCTCTTGTTGGACGAGCGAGGTGTTTCTCGCGCAAGGCAGGTCCTTCACTGCCCCTCTCCCGTCGATATCGGTTTCGACGGACGCCTCTCGGTTGGGGTGGGGAGGACACTGCAACGGCAGCACGGTTGCGGGGGATTGGTCTCATCTTGGGACTCTTCCTCATATCAATGTCCTGGAGTTTATGGCAGTTCTGTTGACCTTGCTCCATTTCAGAAGTCGACTTCTCAGTCGTTCGGTTCTGATTCTCACGGACAATGTTACTGTGGCGGCATATATCAATCGGCAGGGAGGCACTCGTTCGGTTGCCCTGAATGCCCTAGCAGCTCAGCTGTGGAGGTGGTGTCGTCGCATGGCAATCACACCCGTGGCCTCTTTCATCCCCGGTCGGGAAAACCTCATTGCGGATTTTCTGTCTCGGGGCAGGTATCTTCCATCGGAATGGACGCTCCATCCGGAGGTCTTTTGCCGCATTCGCAGTCGCCTAGGTCCACTGGAAGTGGATCTATTTGCGTCGGTGCTAAATCACCAGCTGCCGAAGTATTGCTCCCGTGTTCGCGATCAGGGAGCATGGGCTCTCGATGCTTTCTCCCTCAGCTGGGAGAACCTTCAGGGATTCGCCTTTCCTCTCTTCCAACTGATTCCGCGTGTCTTGCGGAAAATCAGGGAAGATCGGGCGCGGGTGCTTGTAATAGCTCCCTTTTGGCCCCGGAGTAATTGGTTTCCAGAACTTACGAGCCTCCTAAGGGCTCAACCGTTCCTTCTTCCGTTAAGAGTGGATCTGGTGTTGCAGCCCCTCTCGGGGATTCTTCACCACAATCCAGAGTCCTTTCATTTGACTGCTTGGCCCTTGTCGGGGAATCTGCAAGACAGTCGGGTCTCTGTGATAGAGCCGCGGAATTTTTATTGTCCAGTCGTAGAGTTTCTACTAGGGAGATTTATAATTCCCGTCTTTCGGTCTTTTTCCTTTGGCGTAAAGAGCGAAATCAAACCCCTTTTTGGCTCCTATTGGTTCAATTGCGGATTTTCTAATCTCGCTATTTGACAAAGGGAGATCCATCTCTACTATCCGAGGCTATCGTTCGGAATGATCGGGGCCATTCATTCGGGTTTCTCAGATGGTTCGGGGATTTCCAATTCCCCGCTGTTAAGTGGTGTGATTCGGTCGTTCTTTTGAAGCGACCTCCTTTTCTAGGTTAGTGCCGTCTTGGGGTCTGCCTAAGGTCCTGGAGGCCTTGGCGAAACCTCTTTTCGAACCGTTAGGTGAAGCTCGCTTCATCATCTTATGGTTAAGACGCTCTTTTTGGTAGCTTTTGCCTCTGGGCAGAGGCGCAGTACTCTTCATGCTCTCTGCCTTACTCCTGGTCATGTTCGCTGGGAGAGAAAAGGCGTTAGATTGATTCCTAAGGCTTCTTTTATTGCCGAGAATCAGACAGCTGCCTCTGGCCCTGTTGAGATTTTTCTTTGTCTGCTTTCTGGGTTTTCGTCAGTGCGCGAGGACAAAGTTTGGTGTCCTGTTAGGGCTCTCAATTGGTATATTGATAAGACTAAGTCTTATCGTAAGGGTGATCAGTTGCTCCTGATCACTAGAGAGCCTTTTTCTCCTGCTTCTCTTGATTCCATTTCTAGATGGATTGTCGAGGCTTTTAGGGCTGCTGGCACAGGGTCTCTTTTTTCAGACAGTAAGCCTTGTGCTCATGACACTCGTAGTGTCAGCACTTCTTGGGCTCTGTTTCAAGGTGTGGCGCTTGATGATATTTTGAAGGCTGCTTATTGGCGTTCGCCCAATTCCTTCATTTCTTGCTACCTTAGGGATGTTCCCGCAGGTGAGGCTATGTTTGCGTCAGCCACCTTGAAGGCCGCTGTGTCTTTGTTTTCTTCGCTGTAATCCTATTCCCTTCTGCTTGAAACATGCCTCCCGGTCTTTGAGTTGGCGCTGGTCTGGCATTATAGGTAGGTATATATGATTTATTGCAGTAAATTTGTAAAATCAGCACTGATTTTCTTATTTACTATATAAATCTATATACCTACCTATGACCCTCCCTCCTTCCCCTCACCTTGCAAGCAACATGTTTCTACTTGGGATTGCTCGCAAAAGAGGAAGATGGCCGTAGCGTGTTGACGCGCGTGAGTGGCGAAGGGGACAATAGGATTACGGGGGGTGCGCACAATATTGTGACTCATGTGTGTTAAATTCTCGAAGGGGTCCCGTAGTCAAGACTACAGGCATAATAGGTAGGTATATAGATTTATATAGTAAACAAGAAAATCAGTGCTGATTTTACAAATTGCTTTGAGACAGTTTTTTCACAATGTAATCACATTACCAGGACTCAACTTTATCTTTGAGAACAATATTAAACGTAGCAAATAATGTGGCTATCCCGGGTTCACCACATGGTAGGAAAAGAGTTAAAGAATCTCACATTTAAAATGGCAGAACTTGAGCAGCACCATCTTACAGTGATTGCTGAAATAAGATTATAATTTGAAAATGAATTGCATTGTACATTTTAAAGTTTGACAAACTGCTTGTTTGGATAATAAGACACATTTTATATTTCAAACTATCATTTTTGACTTGGCATTGTGGAAAATTGTGTGCAGGTACATTTTAAGCTTTTACAAACTAGAATGAGGCATGATGGGAAATTGAGAGGCACAATTGTGTGTAATTGGGTTTGTACAGACGTGTATCAATCAGATATGATTATTTACAGACACTTATCAAATCCTGTTGAAAGATGGCGTTATTTAGGAGCTCCAGTTTACTGTCACTTTAATATACATGTATTAAAGATAGATCTAGCAAGTCACTGGAAACATCTTTTTGTTTCTTTGCATTCCTCTTTCCTGAGAGGTCGAATCTCTAGAACCACACATGAGGGAGTTAAACTGCATCACACCACCTCAGAGCATTTTATTCCTGATTTATAATTTTCTCTTTTCATATCTGTTCCTCTCATGTATATTGGCACAATCATGTTTATGTCTTTTCTAAAGCCTTTTATCAGTGTTGGATATACTGTACAATGTAGAGTGTTTCATCTGATCTCAGAGATGCATGTATAATAAAATAATACTCTGTAATATCTACCAAAGTAGACAGAAGTGCTTTATACATTTTCTTTTTCCTTGACAGGTTGAATCTCTTGAACTTATTGGTCATAAGAGCAGTAGCATGATCAGTGAGCCTGCATCACAAAATCTGGGTGCTAGTATCTGTGCTATGCCTTGTCTCAAGAATGTCAAACTGTCTGTGAACCTATCAGATGGATTCTACATTGCACTCAGAAAAGGAGCTTCATCACTGAAGGTAACAACTTTCATATTATCTTTGTAGATGCACTAGCTCCATAATCTACATGTATCTGTACAAGTGATGGCTAATAATTCACCTGAGAATTAAAATATTATATTTCTTGTTTTTGGAGTAAGCCATGTACATGTAGTTTCTTACTGAGTGAGAAATATGTACTTACATTGTTAAGTGTGGTCCCATGGAAAAGATTTTAACTAAGAATAAAACAGAAAGATTTACCCTGGGTTTCTTATTTCTGTTTAATAGTTTCTTGTTTCTTCCTTATTTTCCCTAATGTAGAGATGATATATCCATTTTGTAAGTCCATTCATGTGCGGCAAAGACGGTTAGGTATGCAATACAGATGAATTGCTAGTCTGCAAGCGGCACAAAATAGTTTTTTTTTTTCTAAAGCCTTTCATCAGTGTTGGATATACTGTAGAGTATTTGATAGACAAATATACTCAAGAGATGCACTCTGTAGTATCTAACAAAATAGACAGAAGTGCTTTACATGTTTTCATTTTCTTTGACAGGTTGAATCTCTTGAACTAAAGGTCAGTGAATCTGCATCACATGATCTGTGTGCTAGTATCTGTGACATGCCATGCCTCAAGAATGTCAAACTATCAGGGAAATTATCAGATGGATTCTACAGTGCACTGAGAGAAGGAGCTTTGTCACTGAAGGTAGCAACTTATTGTAATCCTAGACCACGTTTACACAGAGTGAACTCGAGTTCAAATTCGACAGCGAATTCAATTGCGACCTTGGATTAGCATAAATTATTTTTCGGTGGGCTGTTTACACCAAGCGTTGGACGAACTCGAATTCAGAAGGAAAGTGAATTCGACTTGATTACGCCCTCGCTTGGTGGGAATATCGTGATTATCAACTTCCGGGTTAAATTTGTGAAAACCCCCGAGTGAGTTCAAAATGGCGGTAGCGAGTATTGTAAGCGCAGTCATTTTGATCTGGTTTCGTATGATTTTACGTCGGAATAGGAATATCCTGATCAATAATTATATGCGACAGCAACGTGTAAGATCTGCTCGTCGAGCAGACCGTTTAAGAAGATGGCGGGAAGATTTTTTCTTCAATCCAGCCACTTCTTTTTCTGGGGGCCGGGGGGAGGGGGGGGGGCGGAAGACTGCAAAAGGCAGAATTTACAAGATACTTCAGTGATTTACTGGTTAAATAACATTTTTAACATTAAAATAGTCACTGCAACGCAATGCTTCATTCATAGTGTAATTTTCCAATATCTTTGCCTGAATAAACCTATAAACTTGACAACTCTGTTAAGCCTCCATGTCAGTTTTTCACACATTTACCTTTTGTACATGGGTCAGAATCGATATGTGACCCGCTCCCACAAACCTGCCGTAATGGATAAAATATTATTTTAAAGATTTGCTTGTAGCTAAATTGCTCAAATAGCCAGTTTTTTCTATTGATTTGGATATATTGTCTGAATTGTCCTGGTGACTTCGGCGGGTTTTGTAGGATCGTTCGTGCGTTGTAGTTCACTTGTTGGATGACGCTTATTTACCGACGCGTTGCTTAGCAATACCGGAAGTGACGTATGACGGGGTCACTGGCTGGATATTTGCTAGTCGACTTTCAATTACGTGTCCGTTCACACATCAAATAGCGAATTTAAATTCGATAAAAGTCGAGTTTGAATTCGATAAATGTTGCTCTGGGTCGTCATTCGAATTCGAGTTTTGAACTCGAGTTCTAATTGCGACTACCCTGTTTACACACAAATGAACTCGAGTTCAAATTCGACTAAAGTCGACTTCAGTCTCTGTGTAAACGGGGTCCTATATTGAATTTAATTGAATTTATTGATTCATCTGTCATTGTATTAAAGAGAAATTGTTCTTTCATCAATTGAAGAATAACAAAGGACATTTTCCAACATCATGCATAACAATGAGGTGTACAAATATATATTACAACATGAACCAAATATCAGAAGGAAATGCAAACAAGGGTGCAAGTATCTGTGCCATTCCGTGCCACAAGAATCGCAAAATATCAGGGAACCTATCAGGTGGATTGTAATTTGCACTAAAAAAGAAAAGGAGCTTCATCACTGATTGTGTGGATAAGACCAGAGTTTTACTTTATCCCGGCATCTGAAAAAAGTAAACGGAATGCACTTTGCAAGGTATGTGATCATCGACGATGGGATATTTTGATCGCTCACGGCGCCAGCGGTCGTGTTGTTGAAGTTGAACGCAGGAAGTCAAAAGAACTTCACATCGTAAACATTGCAGAAATCATGGCTTTCAAAATAAAGTGGATTATTTGCTGCTTATTCAGCTCATTTTTATTCATGAAAATGCTCTGCACATAATACACATTAAATCACATTTGATGGTAGATCTATTGATAAAAATGTGTATTCAGAGCCTGTTTTGGTATGATCTTGTGCTATATACATGTAGAATCATCTTAATACAGATTCTCATTGAATATGAGGTTAAATATCTCACCACAAAATGCACTAGATTGGACAATTCTGATCCCCAAATTTGAAAAATCTCCCTACCACACCCTCTCCCCACTCGGGTTGCTTTGCTCTCTCACTTTGGTTCGCGAAAGTTTTTCAGTGTTTTTCATGTCTGAATGTAGGTCACTTTCAGGGATGGGGTATAAATAGCACACTCAGACTTTGGTTTTAGTAATTTCAGTCAGAGTTGCTTTTCAGTTGGATCTGGAGTTAGTGTTAGTTTGGAAACAGTTCAGAATTAGTTGTAAATTGAGAGTCGCTTAGTCGATTTGGATAGTTCTTTATCAAAGTTTCTTCTCGCCAGGCTCGTCTAGTTTAAGTTAGCTGCTTTTCCAAATTTCTAAGTTGGTTGCCAGTTAATTCATAACCGCATTTTAACCCTCATAACTGTTAACTGTATATTTCTTCTTGCCTTTGAACTGGTTGTGTTGATAAATAAACTTTCTGCAACGTAATTCCACTCTTATGATTATCAATATGACTTGTGGGAGCAATGCTATCTCTGTTTGACAAAAGAGATGAGAACTGAGAGAGTTGAACAGTGAATTGAGTGGACATTTTATGAACTGTGATAGCGAGAATAGGCGATGACTAGTTTGCTCACGAGGATCGACCAACTCAAGAATTAAAGGAATGAGAAGGAGTGAATAGGAAGTGAATAATATCAGATACAATTCTAAAATTTGTCACATTACTGGAATAAGAAATCATAGCCATAATTTCTTCCTGAATAAGAAACATGTACATTTGCATTCAATTTCACTGAAGGTAAATGGAAAGCTTGGCAAAATGTAGCGGCACGATAAGATGCATCCAGAACACAAAAGTCATAATACATGTAGTTGATATTGGTGAATTAAAATTTGGAATTTGAGATACCTGAATGACAGTTTCAGTAATATTAAGCCTAATCAAGGTAGTAGTGGTATTCACAAAGTCCACATGTACAAACAATATGGTTCTTCCTTTATGCCATGCAATATATTGATTTTCAACAATTATGCATTTTGTGTTCTGGATGCATCCATTTTGCAAGTCCATTCATGTTTGACAATGTAGTACAAGTAAAATGTTACATGTAGTGTGCATTCAGAATAAAGTAAAAGTCCATATCATGAATAGGCAACCAGTTCATGCCTCGCAATATCCTTAACACATTACTCGGACTGATGTTTTGGGGGTCGTAAGAATGACCCAAATCATCTCTCTTCTAAAGTGTGTATTACAAAAAACACAGCATTCATTCACACAGGTAAGGAGTCATGCATGTACTTCTTTTGAGAAAATTTTGAAGGTATGGAAGTTCAAGTATAGAACATAAGTATTCTGTGTCATTAGATTTTTGTTTGAAAATATTTAATTTGCGCCACTGCGTGTACGAGAGCTCCGTAATGTATATGTGTATTTAATACACAGACATGTACAGTGCTTTTGTACATGATTATTGCTTGCGAAGATTAAGAAACGGCACCAACAAATGTTGCAAAGCACTTTTCTGCAATCAGTATCTATTGATTATCTACATTGTATATATTTGTATTCTCTCCTCTAGATCAATCAGATGCATTTAATGGGAGCTACTCTTGACAGTTCTCATCTCTTAATAAAGTAATATAATCTCACATTTAGTAGATCTCGGAAAGTTCATGTTGATTGTTTTTAGACATGAATAAATCTCTCCATTTACACATGTTATCTTTATAGATTGTTGTGCTTCATTGTGGAACATGTGTTCATTTCGTTTCTGATATCATTGTCTCTGTTTTTAATCCTCCCTCTTGTCATTCCACATGTTTATTCCTTTTCTTAATCATTTAATTTTTAAATAGGGCTTACAGTAGATCACTTGATATTACTCAGTATGAAGCACAACTACAATTAAAATGTCAGAGAAATAATAAGACAATATTGAGCAAAATAGTTCTTTCATCTTGACAGGTCGAATCCCTAGAACTACATGGAATCAAGGAGGCTGCATCACAGAACCTTGGTGCTAGTGTCTGTGCCATGCCATGCCTAAAGAATGTCAAACTATCAGGGAACCTATCATCTGATGAATTCTTCACTACACTCCGAGAAAGAGCCTCTTCACTGAAGGTAACATCTTATACTAATGGGAAGCTTGGCAAAATGTAGTGGCACGATAAGATGCATCCAGAACACAAAAGTCATAATAGTTGATATTGGTAAATTAAAATTTGGAATTTGGGATATTTGAATGACAGTTTCAGTAATATTAAGCCTAATCAAAGTAATAGTGGTATTCACCAACTCCATGTACAAACAATATGGTTCTACCTTTATGCCATGCAATATTGATTTTCAACAATTATGCATTTTGTGTTCTGGATGCATCTTTTTATCCTTTCTTATTTTCTTATTTTCACTTACAGAGATGATATATCCCTTTTGCAAGTCCATTCATGTTTGACAATGTAGTACAAGTAAAAGGTTACATGTAGTATGCATTCAGAATAAAGTAAAAGTCCATATCATGAATAGGCAACCAATTCATGCCTCGCAATATCCTTAACACATTACTCGGACTGATGTTTTGGGGGTACTAAGAATGACTTGAATGATCTCTCTTCTAAAATGTGTATTACAAAAAACACAGCATTCATTCACACAGGTAAGGAGTCATGAATGATTTCTTGTAGCACATCACAGGTCATAAACATGTACTTCTCTTTAGAAAGTTTTGAAGGTATGGAAGTTCAAGCTGTCTCATTAGATTTTTGTTCGAAAATATTTTGCACCAGTGTGTTTTTTTATTCTGCGTGTACGAGAGCTCCGTAATGTATATGTGTATTTAATACACATACATGTACAGTGCTTTTGTACATGATTATTCCTTGCGAAGATTATGAAACGGCACCTTTATCATGTTCAACAAACACAAAGCTTTTCTGCAATCAGTATCTGTTGATTATCTACACTGTATATATTTGTATCATCTCCTCTAGATCAATCAGATGCATTTAATGGGAGCTACTCTTGACAGTTCTCATCTCTTAATAAAGTAATATAACCTTACATTTAGGAGACCTCGCAAAGTTTATCTTAGCACCATTTCTGATATCATTGTCTCTGTTTTTAATCCTCCCTCTTGTCATTCCACATCTTTATTCCTTTTCTTTAAATAATCATTTCATTTTTAAATAGGGCTTACAGTACATCACTTGATATTACTCAGTATGAAGCACAACAACTATTAAAATGTCAGAGAAATAATAAGACAATATTGAGCAAAATAGTTCTTTCATCTTGACAGGTCGATTCCCTAGAACTACATGGAATCAAGGAGGCTGCATCACAGTACCTTGGTGCTAGTGTCTGTGCCATGCCATGCCTCAAGAATGTCAAACTATCAGGGAACCTATCATCTGATGAATTCTTCACTCCACTCCGAGAAAGAGCCTCTTCACTGAAGGTAAAATAATGGGAAGCTTGGCAAAATGTAACGGCACGATAAGATGCATCCAGAATACAAAAGTCATAATAGTTGATATTTGTGAATTAAAATTTGGAATTTGAGATACCTGAATGACAGTTTCAGTAATATTAAGCCTAATCAAAGTAATAGTGGTATTCACCAACTCCATGTACAAACAATATGGTTCTACCTTTATGCCATGCAATATTGATTTTCAACAATTATGCATTTTGTGTTCTGGATGCATCTTTTTATCCTTTCTTATTTTCTTATTTTCACTTACAGAGATGATATATCCATTTTGCAAGTCCATTCATGTTTGACAATGTAGTACAAGTAAAATGTTACATGTAGTGTGCATTCAGAATAAAGTAAAAGTCCATATCATGAATAAGCAACCAATTCATGCCTCGCAATATCCTTAACACATTACTCGGACTGATGTTTTTGGGGTCGTAAGAATGACCCAAATCATCTCTCTTCTAAAGTGTGTATTACAAAAAACACAGCATTCATTCACACAGGTAAGGAGTCATGCATGATTTCCTGTAGCACATCACAGGTCATAAATATGTACTTCTTTTGAGAAAATTTTGAAGGTATGGAAGTTCAAGTATAGAACATAGGTATTCTGTGTTATTAGATTTTTGTTCTAAAATACATGTATTTAATTTGCACCAGTGCGTGTACGAGAGCTCCGTAATGTACAGACATGTACAGTGCTATTGTACATGATTATTGCTTGCGAAGATTAAGAAACGGCACCTTTATCATGTTCAACAAATGTTGCAAAGCACTTTTCTGCAATCAGTATCTGTTGAATATCTACATTGTATATATTTGTATTCTCTCCTCTAGATCAATCAGATGCATTTAATGGGAGCTACCCTTGACAGTTCTCATCTCTTAATAAAGTTATATAATCTCACATTAGTAGATCTCGGAAAGTTCATGTTGATTGTTTTTAGACATGAATAAATCTCTCTATTTACACATATTATCTTAGATTGTTGTGCTTCGTTGTGGAACATCTGTTCACTTTGTTTCTGATATCATTGTCTCTGTTTTTAATCCTCCCTCTTGTCATTCCTCATGTTTATTGTATCCCCCGGCAGTATGCCGGAGGATACTTTGGATTCAGCAGCGTTTCGCCGCCGCCGCGTCACATTCTTGTGTGCGCTCTAGCGGTCGCATTTCTCGACGAATTTTTTTCAAACTTCCTGTGGACGTGTATCTTGGTAAAATCTGGACCCCTATAGTTTCTGGTGATGCTGCCCCCAGTGTTCCGTCTTTTATAGGGTAAAAGGCCATATTTTTTTGGATAGTTTGTGTGCGCTCTAGCGGTCACATTTCTCAACGGATTTTGTTCAAATTTTGTATGGAGGTGTCTCTTGGTAAAATCTGGAACCCTATAGATTTTGGTGATGCTGCCCCCAGTGTTCCTTCTTTTATAGGGTCAAAGGTCATATTTTGATAGATGTCTTGTGTGTACTCTTGTGTGCGCTCTGGCGGTCACATTTCTCAACGGATTTCGTTCAAATTTTGCATGAAGGTGTCTCTTGGTGTAATTTAAAAACCTATAGTGTTTGGTGATGCTGCCACCAGTGTTCCGTCTTTTATAGGGTCAAAGGTCATACTTCAGGGCATGGCGTGAGTGCACTCTGCAGGCCACATTTCTCAACGGATTTTGTTCAAATTTTGTATGGAGATGTATCTTGGTATAATCTACCCATGTTTAATTTTTGGTGATGCTGCCCTCATTGTTCCGTCCTTTATAGGGTCAAAGGTCATTTTTCCATTTCTTGCACTCTTACTTCTGCATTTCTCGACGGATTTCGTTCAAATTTTGCATGAAGGTGTCCCTTGGTGTAATCTAAAAATCTGTACTTTTTGGTGATGCTGCCACCAGTGTCCCGTCTTTTATAGGGTCAAAGGTCATACTTCAAGGGATGGCGTGATTTCACTCTGCAGGCCACATTTCTTGATGGATTTCTTTCAAATTTTGTATGGAGATGTATCTTGGTATAATCTACACATCTTTACTGGTTGGTGATGCTGCCCTCATTGTTCCGTCCTTTATAGGTTCAAAGCTCATTTGTCCCTTTTGTGCAATCTTACTTCTGCATTTCTTGACGGATTTCATTCAAATTTTGTATGGAGATGTATCTTGGTATAATCTACACATATTTAATTTTTGGTGATGCTGCCCTCATTGTTCCGTCCTTTATAGGGTCAAAGCTCATTTGTCCCTTTTGTGCAATCTTACTTCTGCATTTCTTGACGGATTTCATTCAAATTTTGTATGGAGATGTATCTTGGTATAATCTACACATATTTAATTTTTGGTGATGCTGCCCTCATTGTTCCGTCCTTTATAGGGTCAAAGGTCATTTTTCCATTTCTTGCACTCTTACTTCTGCATTTCTTGACGGATTTTGTTCAAATTTTGCATGAAGGTGTCTCTTGGTGTAATCTAAAAACCTATAGTTTTTGGTGATGCTGCCACCAGTGTTCCGTCTTTTATAGGGTCAAAGGTCATACTTCAGGGCATGGCGTGAGTGCACTCTGCAGGCCACATTTCTTGATGGATTTCTTTCAAATTTTGTATGGAGATGTATCTTGGTATATCTCTCAACACATTTCTTTCAAATTTTATATGAAGATGTGTCTTAGTGAAACCTACACATCTAATTTCTACACCATCCTTTTGTTTGAGGGAGGGGATGGGGGAGGGTCTTTGTCCCTCCTTCAAATCGCTGCCAGGGCCGGGGGATACATTTAGCATTGCGCGGCCCCAGCAATGCACATTTCTAGTTCCTTTTCTTAATCATTTTATTTTTAAATAGGGCTTACAGTAGATCACTTGATATTACTCTGTATGAAGCACAACTACAATTAAAATGTCAGAGTAAAAAATAAGACAATATTGAGCAAAATAGTTCTTTCATCTTGACAGGTTGAATCCCTAGAACTACATGGAATCAAGGAGGCTGCATCACAGTACCTTGGTGCTAGTGTCTGTGCCATGCCATGCCTCAAGAATGTCAAACTATCAGGGAACCTATCATCTGATGAATTCTTCACTACACTCCGAGAAAGAGCCTCTTCACTGAAGGTAACATCTTATACTAATAGGAAGCTTGGCAAAATGTAGTGGCATCATAAGATGCATCCAGAACACAAAAGTCATAATAGTTGATATTTGTGAATTAAAATTTGGAATTTGAGATACCTGAATGACAGTGTCAGTAATATTAAGCCTAATCAAGGTAGTATAGTGGCATTCACCAACTCCACATGTACAAACGATATGGTTCTACCTTTATGCCATGCAATATTGATTTTCAACAATTATGCATTTTGTGTTTTGGATGCATCTTTTTGTCCCATCTTATTTTCTTATTTTCACTTAGAGAGATGATTTATCCCTTTTGTACATGTAAGTCCATTCATGTTTTACATTCATGTGCATGTACATATAGCTGAATATGTATGTAGTACAAGTAAAGTATTACAGTGTAGTATGCATGCATAATAAAGTCCACATCATGAATAGGCAACCAATTAATGCCTCTAAATATCCTCAGTAGATTACTATGTTTTGTTACTAAGAATGACTTGAAAGATCTCTCTTCTAAAATGTGTATTACAAAAAACACAGTAAGGAGTCATGCATGATTTCCTGTAGCATATCACAGGTCATAAAATGTACTTCTTTTAAGAAGATTTTGAAGGTACGGAAGTTGAAGTACAGAACATAAGTATTCCTTGTCATTAGATGTTTGTTTGAAAATATTTTACACCAGTGTATATTTTTAGTCTTCATGTACGAGAGCTCTGTACATGTATATGTGTATTTAATGCACATACATGTACAGTGCTCTTGTACATTATTATTGTTTGCAGAAATTGTGAAACAGCACCTTTATCATGTTCAACAAATGTCGCGCAGCACTTCTCTGCAATCAGTATCTGATTATGTATACTGTATATATTTGTACCATCTCCTCTAGGTTAATCAGATGCATTTAATGGGAGCTACTCTTGGTAGTTCTCATCTCTCAACAATTGCATTGATGTCAAAGTTGACATCACTCACACTCTATGAGGTCAGGATCAACGATAACAGGAAACTCTATGAGGTATACTTGTTCTGATGTTATGTACATGTACATTATGTCTTGAATGAAAGCTACAGGTTACTTGTGCAAAATCTGTTCAAAAGTATATCTTAATTTCATTGATTATGCTGCATTGTATCTTATGCTTTTTTAGAACTGGGTACTTCATTAAGAGAAGTCTACTTGTGAATACCATGCATAGAGTAGCTTATTCTCTACCCCCAAATGTGTCTTGTCTAGTACCTAGCAGAAGTGCATGAATAGATGCATGGCCAGCTAATGTACATTTCTATTTTTTAGAATTAAAATTTGGACCTTTATTAGTATTAGTACAGCATGTACACCTCATTTCAGTCTGTACATAGTCTAAATTGTTAATGGTGATAGGTTTTATCTTCTTTATCTTTTCTTTATTGTATCATCCCAAAAGTAAACTGACCAAACTGTCCTTCAGCCAGGGACACAATGATATGTTTGATTCATTTTGCTTCCAAAGAGGAATTAATAGAGAGATGGGTTGACCAAGAAAAAATTTGCTTGTTCCTGAATTAGAATTCAAATAAGAATTACATATTTTGCATTATGAATAACTTTCTATCCTATATATGAAATATTGTGCAGTTCATTAAGATATACAAAAATAGTCATTTCAGGCTGTATACACTACATGTATTAAGGAGGTCAGGATTTACCCTTTGCAACTAATATCTCATATCAGGTGACAATTTAGAGGTCACTGCCTGATCCGTGATGAAGTAAATTTTACAAAAATTTTCCAACATTAGTAGAACCTAGTTATTTTAAATGATGAAAAGTACTGTAAATTTATTCAACCGTGATATACATGTAGGAATGGCCCATGACAAGATATTAGTAACTGAAAGTGTGAATGTCACTTACATTTCATCATAATTTTTCAACTTCTTGATGCCAAAATCATGGAGTTACTAAAAGCAGAACAGAGTTTAATTGTATAAATGTTTTTAACACCAGGAACTTTCCTCAGTGATACACATTTAAGTGGAAAGAAGTTTCTATGAAGTGCAAAAATTCAGGGTTGTGATTCATCTTCATTGATCTGTGCAAAATCTAATAGAAATACTCCTTGGTTTTGAAGTCTTTGGAAATTTGAAAATCTGAAGTACAGCAAATTCTTTACATTTCATTATTTTTGAGTACAGATGTCCCTTCATTGTATTATTTGTATCGTAATTCTAATGTATAGTGCTGTCTCATTTCTCAGCAGTATGGCAGTGATCCACCCAATACACCTTCAAATACTTCATTGACTGAGCTGAATGTGGATCATGACTCCTTCCTCTCATTGTGTGGTATTGGTCTTCTGGAGAGGTTTCCTCTTGTGCAGAAGTTGACTCTTGCTTTCCATGGAAACCAGACTCCATTTCCACAAGAGCTGCTTCACCATGTATCAATGCCTACTGTGACTGATCTGTCTCTGTATGGATATTTACATAGATTTGATGTTGCACATCTTGCCTCTTTATCACTGGAACCATTCCCAAATCTCATTAACCTCAGTCTCATCAACATCTTTATAGGGACTGTTAATTGCAGGAGTATACTGGAATCTCTGAGGAGGAAGGAGACACTCAAAACCATAAGGTTAGATTTGGTTCTGATAACTGATACATGTAAATATCAAGATTTGAAGTTTGATGTGGTGATTGATATTGATGTGAGATTAATGGTTTATATTGTATGTAATTTCTTCATTGAAAAGGAACTCTTAGGGCTTGTAATTTGTCATCTTAGATCATGTAATTTTGTACATTTTGTTTCTCCCAATGTAAATCTTATCTTTGTGTGTTCCAGCATGATGAGTGAAATTGAAGGCATGTAATATTATTTATATATACAGCAAATTTGAATTACGGTGCACAAAATCTTTCTGTGTACATATTGAATTGATATCGTAAATTAGAAAAATTATCTCCTTTTAAAAATCACATAACTCACTTCTCTGTGTTGAATTGCTGTCCTAACAAGTAGGCAGTGCATAATACGTTGCTGTAAGCACATTGTTTCATGAACACTATACTTGCATAACTAAAAATCTGTATTACGGGCTGGTCATATTTGTCCAATAACGATAAAGATAAGTTTTTAAATTAAAGGTACACCCTATTATATGGCATGTATGGCGAGTGCACATGAGTATGCTCATGTCTGTTAATAGTAGAGCAGCTCTAGGGTGTACCTTAAATGAAAAATCTTGTTATCGTTATGGTTATCGGACAGATGTGACCAGCACTTTATTTGGAATTTACATCCTAAGGCCTATGCACAGTAGAATAATTAGTAATCATGAAGATGTACAATCAGAATAGGTTATTTTAGGAGTATGTACATGTACATGATATTCATGAAAATATGAAGGACACAATATATTTTTAATTAGCCTAGGCTAGGTTACACTATATGTACTGGGATAAAGGTTTGAATTTGAGAGAAAACGAATGTTAACATACATGTTCACTCTTTTTAAATGTACATGTATATGCGTGTACAATGTACTTTAATGCATTGTTGCATTGAAAAAATGAACAACTAGAGACAGGCTGTACATTGAGCTTGCAAAATATTAAAAGAAAATAGGGAGCAAAGTATTTTAATGATGAAGAGAATTAATTGGAGAAGAAAATAAGAGTGGATGATATGCCATTCTAATGAAAATAAAGATTCCACCGTTAATTCATAAAATACTGGTCCCTTCAATTATCAGTGTCATACCTGCTGGAAATGTTTGATACATGGAAATGAATATATCTGCAATAGACGGCAGATTTTCATGTGAAAAAAATCAAATAATACATGTAACTGTATCTACATTTGATTTGAACTGATTTCAAAGGGTAATTTGGTTTGGTAGAAAGTTAGAAACATGAAATTGAGGTATTTTATTAATTTATTCTTTACTTATTTATTCTAAAAAATATTATGTATATGAGAAATTGCATTGTTTTGTAATGTCTTTGTTTCTTGCATCCTTCATTTATATACAGCATAAAGGACTGTTGTACTGATGCGGATTTAGATCCACTGTGCAATGAGATCAATTCTGAAGGGAAGCTAACAGTGACTGTAGAGCATGGAGGAACAGAGGTAAGAAAGAGAGACCAATGCAGCATTTATAACATTGTTAATGATAATATCAGGTTCACTAGATTGTTTCTCTGTGCTCTGAAGGATTTTTATAGGCTGGCTTTCCAGGAGAGAACATTTTCTTTATAACCATAGACTATGGCATAGAAAATTGACCGAGAGCAGCTGTTGAAATTTCATACCAAAACTCTGTTAGGAAGTACTACAATAGTTTTTTTGATGATTTCTTGTATTTCATGTGCAGTGTATATGTGCAATTCACATCTCTGCATCATTTAATCATAAATTTTCTTTAATATTGCACATATACATGTACTTGTATATGTGTACTTATGTTTTAAATCAAAGATAATTGTGGTAACATATTTCTTGTACCTGAATATTGCTTAATTTATACATGAACATGATAAATATGCTGGTAATTCAAGCTTTGATTATTGAAACAAATTAAGTACATTTAGCATATTGCTAGACCTTGTCTTACAACCCACTGAAATAAAAAGACATAAGATGTCACTTTGTTGTTCATGTAAGCTTTTCGTATAACATTTGTACTTGGAAACTTTTATGTAATTGGACTGAACCTGTGAAAAGCCTCAATAGAGTTATGATTTCTGCAGAGTTGATCAACAACCTCTTAGCAGATGCCATTCCTTAATCCGCAAATGATAAACATATCTATCTGTCATCAACTTCACACTTCATTATAATATTCCTTTAAATAATGTAGGATTTTAATCAATGCATGCAGCTGCCACTGAGAAGTTGAGAGTTTATTGCATATTCATTATCACTGATCATATATTCTATCATTGATTCTTGTTCCTTTCAGTTACTGGAGCTGGTTGACTTATTCAAGAAACTGTAAGTGGATGAAGAGAATAGCTTGACAATGGAGGTGTGAAAGTACATGTAAGAAGGGAGCACCACCCCACTTGACTCTAGGCAAGGAACATAGAAAATCAGTCAGAAAGAGGTACTGAACAATATTCCAATCTGTGGGACACTAAGAACTTAAATACATGTCAGTGTTGTATTGTTTCATACCTTTGTGTACCTATGATGGATTTGATCTGCTTAATAGACAACACCAGATGAGATTCTCATGTTTCATAAGCAGCAGCTGTTTTGCTTAGTTTAAATGCCATAATGAAAGCCTACATGCTAAAAACTGTATGATTTTTTTATGAATATTATTTTTGAGTAAAATAAAACATTAATTATTAATGAACATGTAATATAGATTAGTGTAGGTTATCACATGTAGTAGTAATAAACATGTATTTAGTTGTTTATCAGGAGGTGAATACAATATTTTGTTGTTCCCAGGTTAGATTTTGTTCCCTGCCCAGGTGATGAAAACAACCCAGTCTCACACTTAAATAAACGAATAGTCATAGTACCAATCACCGTTAATAGGACACTAATAATTTCTTGGTACTACAAAATTTCAATATGGCACGAAAAAGAGACATGATAACGAAGCTCTTCGACCTGCACTTATCCCGGGGGGGGCACTCACATATATATGTTACACATGTATGTGCCGCTGTGACGTCCCCCATTTTCAACCTTCTCGTGTCGCTCCCATGATATGCGATTTTCAGATTTTCACTAACCGCACCTCGATTGGCTTCGGACTTGCTCCCTAGAATATGAGAAAACAATGCGCACAGCCCATTGTCCGGGAACGGTCGCTCCGTAGCCTCCCAGGCCAGCGCAGCGGGGGAGCTGGGCGGCCTAGTGCCCCCTAACTGAACGCGGTATTACTAGTGCTAGCGGCGGCTCAGCGAGATCAATCTGCATGCGACATCGAGTCAGTGCAGTGGCGCAGCATGTACAGCGTTAAAAACAGCGCTGCGACCGCTGACTCAGCTCATGCACCGTATGTGTACCAGAGTAGTGAGATCGCGAGCAGCTAAAATTAGCTCTGCCCATGAGCCCTTTCGCTCCTTAGACCCTCAAAAATGAGCTTCCTCAATTAACCATTTAGCTCCTTAGCCCCCTGTTTTGAGATTGGCAGCGGCACACCCACATCCAAAAACAGGTTGAGTGCCCCCCACCACCCCCCCCCCCCCCCCTCCCGGGGCACTCATCAGGTTATCATGCAGGTATATAACAAATTACTTGAAATCAACTATATTATACCCGGACGCAACCTAGACGCCATAATTTCAGAACAATCGCAAAGCTTGGACGAACTCCTTTTGTCTGCACAGAAGAGGTTCATGCGATTGAATGTAAGCAGCTTCCAGAAAGCGTAAATGCGCTGAGCTTCTGGCCCGGGACATAATTGAGAATTGATTGTCGGCATAGCTTTGTGCGCAAGCTGGATTGTTCAGCAAGTGGAGACCAATCGCTGAATCGCATGCGAAAGGTTACGTCCAGGTTCACCGAGTATAATATAGTCGATTTCAAGTAATTTGTTATATACCTGCGTGATAACCTGATGAGTGCATGTCGAAAAGCTTCGTTATCATGTCTCTTTTTCGTGCCATATAATATGACACTCTTGGTCAATTTAAGGGACATTTATAATGACGCCATCTTTGTTTGCAATCTTGGCCGAGTTTCCCAAGAAAGCTGAATCAATCATAATTATTTGTGTCAATTTTTGCATTAAAAGTATGTCTTGTTTTTCAAGGTTATTTAATGGAAATTGTAAAACAGTGGCGTTATCGTGAAATAAATCGCCCCTCATTCACTCCTCAGAGTTACGGTTTATTCCACCTCAAACACTGCCGAAACCAATATCATGATTGCAAACGTAGATGCCGCCAATATAAATGTCCCTTAAATTGACCAAGAGTGTCATATCAACGGTGATGGTACTATGACTCTATTCGTCTATTTAAGTGTAAATGCAACTTGAGAGTCTCCTTTGGGTACACATCTGCTCTTTCATATTCAGTAAACAGTGTGAACGATTGACATGTAAGTTATGCTTTTGCAATAATAACTGTTTTGTGTGTTAATTGCCAGTTGAGAAAATGCAACCAACTGACCCTGCTCAATGACACCTTCCAGTCATATACCCCTTGGTTTTCCAACATGTTTGGAAGAGTACCTTCAGAGACGAATCACTTTTGAATGTCAGAGTACTCCTTGAAATACAAAATGCTCATAGGACAGTATGGTACAGTATTCGTGTATACATGTAAACTTTGCTCTCCCCTCTCTCTCTCTCTCTCTTCTATTTCTATCTCACTTTGGCCTAAAGATTCTCCCACTCTCAGCATCTCCCCCTATCCCCCCCCTATGTCCAGACGTAGTCTCAGCGGAGCATATCCCCGAACGAAATAGACTGCGTTTTCGGTCTACTTGAGAATATTAGCACAATAGTTGATATGTCCATAGGGTGACCAATGCACTACCAAGAGAGCTAAATCTGAAGTGAGTTCGTCTTTACCATAAGACTAATGTTAGCCGTAAACATTCAATGTACCCTAACCATAACTTCATGCATTGGCCATCCAATGTACATTATTCCTATTGGTGAAGTATTTTAAGTTAGGCTGATAGTTTTTTTCAAGAAGTTTAAAGAGATATAGCACAATTATTCATCCACTTTCATGTCTTACCAAAAAGAATAAACAGTAGGGCCTTCCCTTTATTCTAAGTATAGTTATAGTTGTGGTTTCCATATTGAGTGCATATGAGTTAAAGGCTATATACTTTTGCTACATTGTATATTGCATGTACAGATATATGGCCAACTGAATTGTAGTGATATGGATGTTAAATATATTTGGAGTCTTTAATTGTACAGAAGGAATGTAGTTTCTGCATGAATGAAGTCACTGTAATAAACTGACTCTTATTTAATTCTTGTTGTGCCTTATAAAGTTAAGAATATCAGGAAAAAAAACATTGATTCAATTTGTTAATATTTATATATTGTGCATACATGTGCCATCTGTGATACGGTCAAACCTGCTTTACTGATCACCTCCATAGAAAGACCACTTGTCAAAGTATTTCTCATTCAAACCTGTAATAAAGGAACATACATAGTCCCTCTGAGAGGACTTGAAGACGTTGGTCCCCTGGTTGCTACAAGCATACACATGCTCTCTTAGCAGTCGGGTTAAATAAACCATCAAACATAATAAAGACCAATTATTATATTAAATAAACCTTCAAATAAACCATCAAATAAACCATCAAACATAATAAAGACCAATTATCTTACCTCCCTTGAGTAGTCTTTACATGCAGGTTTCACTGTACTGGCAGATGTCTTAATGTTATTTTTAGTGTGATGAAAAAGAAAATGCCCATTGTCTTTGAAGAGATGATTCGTTCTACAAAACTGAACAAGGACATACCGTACAAAAGCTGTTCATTTTGCACTCATAGGAGTAAAATGGAAGAACTGTCTTCTTTTAATTTGTTGTCTACATGTATGTGTAAGTGTGTTACAAAACAAACTTAAAAAACTTTTGTCATATTTACCTACAGTTTACTCATTTCTTCCTTTTTTCAAGATAATTATTGCAGGTGTTGTTTCATTTTATTCGTCTTCAGAGCGTCTATAATAATTTTTAAGAGTGTGTGGTGTTTAAGTTTCACTCGTCATTGTGGCGTCTTTGATAAATCGTTTTAGAGTGATTTTTATATACTGATCCTTGCACAACATATGCTGCAGTTAAAATGTTAGTATGACTATTATATGATTTATCTGTTTGAAATTTCATAATATCTAATGATATTTTCGTATCTTCCGAAATCAGATAGCTGTCAGATCATACAATGTAGGTTTGGTTTTAAATGAAATAGCAGTCTACTGGATAGATTTATGCCTGCTATCTTTGAATTCATGTTCATTTCAAAGTATTAATTGATATATATCAAAGGATATGCAAATAATGACTTTGTTGATATGATACAAAATGAGTCAGTGATTCTATCAATCTATTTCTATTCAAACTTCAATAAAATTTCACATCTAAAGATATTACAGATATTACAGATATTACAATTTCTCAGAACATTTATGTACATGCATGTATATTTTTGATAAACATGAATATAATAAGACAACATAGGTGTATGCTATATAATCTATGTGAACATATATGTACATGTGGGGTCATGGATATATTCTTGTACATGTATTCCATTATGATTTTCAAGAGACATACTTTTTATGTCATATGTTATGCCTACCATATCTATATTCATGCTGATGAGAAATTTGATAGTTGTCACTCATGAGTTGGTAGTATTAAGATTATGTCTCATTTACTGATGTACTACTGTTTATATAATAAACCTTGTGCACTGAGCTGATCAGCCAAACAGAAGAATTCAGAACAGGTAATGGATGATACATGCACCATAGTGTCACGGTTGATTCATCTTTGTAATATGTATACATGCAGAACGTTTTTTAGGATTTCTTGTAAAAATATATATATTATGAAAAGGAAATCAATATGACAATTTTAATGTAAAACCTGTACATACATGTATCATAAGATATCAACATACATGTCCATGTGTTTTTATAAGATTGTTATCTTGTTTTATATGTATAGGTACAAAATTACCATTATATATACTGTACATGTATAATTTTATATATGATCTGTGTGAATGTAGGTTATGTTTATTGGTTGTTGCAGTTGTTATACTTGTTTATATACTTTATATATTTCTTTTCTTTCTTTTTTAGTAAATTTTGTGTTTGTTCCCTATGGTCATATGTAAAAAATGTTTGCACATCATCTTTTAGTCATCTTGGATTATTGCTAGTAGCTTGCGGGGAATTTAAGTTGAGTATTGTACAGTTATGTTTGTTTGCCTAATCTCGATGGTATGCATTTCCTCAATTTGAAAATTCAAATGGATTTCAAATTAAAAAGCATCAAAGCTAGAAATAGCATGCCACCTATCCAGACAAACTCATGATGACAAATATATCTTTAAATCAATGCTCGGCAATTTCAGTACAAGAAAATCAAGAGAATAGATTTTGTAATATCTGTCTCATGAATCCATTCAAATTCATGCTGATATGACTTTTACGGTAATACTTTGCTCTAATTTGAGCTATATTATGTTGAATTAAAGGAGCCTTTTTCTTTTTATTTGTGTGTGAAATTCAAGGGAGACATAAACAAATCCAGGAGTCTACCAGCCAGGTTATAATTGCCTTGCATTTTATTGTTTTAAGAATTAGATCTGGAATTGCTGTCAGTGTAATAAAATTATTGTTTCCTTTTCTGAAATTATATCATGTATCTTATTTTTTTTAATATTTATATAATACAAATAGAACTGTTTTGTAAATACATGTACTTGGTGTTTCTTTTACTCATTCACATCAAAAGTGCTATGTGTCATGAAGTGACTTAATATAATATTGCAAGGTTTTTGTCGGTATAATAGCTTGTATATATACAGTAAAATAGAAATTTCTAGAAAAGCACACTCTTTAGTCTAAGTGACCTTATGGTCTCTCAGTACTGCAATATTTTGTATTTTGTTGTAAAAAATAAATCATGAAACAGAGGTTAAATAAAATTAATTTGTCATAACTGCGTCATTTCGTTTTGAAAGGGATTACAGTAGCAGTGAATGGATATGTAAAGGTCTTATGGACATATATGTTAGGACCATGCAGGCAAATGGGAGCTTATCTGTTGGCACATTCCCGTTAGCTACCCCCTTCACCTCCCTGCCAAAACTAGCTACGCCAATTGAATGAGTGCAAGTGTGAGAGAGCTGAAGACTTTCCGTTTTCTGTGAGACCAGAATGTTTAATTGATTTCACATCAATCACTTTTTTGACTGGATGAGAAAGGGATGAATTTGATATCAATTTTTAAAACATAAAAAAAAATATATATTTTTATGAATAATACAATATGAATATTCAAATCAATGAAATACATGTAATTGTATTTTACACTCTCCAAATGAGATTGAAATACGTGTATCAGAAATTATCATAAGGATACATGTATTTGAGGGTCCTATTTAGCCAATAGAGAAGCTAGAAAAGTTCTGTTTTTTTGTTGATTTGGGATCCATGTGGTTTCTGAACAATTTCAGCTTTGTTGCCGAAGAAGCAACTTTGGGCAATTTGCATAATTTGCATGAATCTGAAGGGCCGCCAGTAACCACATTTTAGCACCCCAAGACAAGCTACTCAGAATCTACATACTAATTGTCTATGCACTGATACCGAACTATATATACAACGAAAGTTGGTGTTGTGTGATACCCACTGGCGTAGACAGGCCCCCCCCCCCCCCCATTCAGCCACTAAAAAAAAGCGAGAGCGAAAAGCGGGGGTAGTGAGAGAAAAAGGCCTACAAGCCGTTATTAGGCTCTAAAAAACTTGCTAAAACGTCAAAGGGGGAAATAACTCTCCTCTCCCTGCACCCACCCCTTTTACCATGGGTGTCGATCCCTGGGGGTGGGGTATATAGCCCCCAAAAAATTGAGATGGAGGAATGGCCTGTTTTATCACCCCCAATATTTTTTGATAAAATACATAAGAATTATGATACATTAACTTAAAACTAATAATTATCTAAACTCCGTCAAATACCATCACAATCTTTAATGATTAGAAATAAGGAAATAAGAAATGCCATAATTTCAATGCGAAAATATCGAAGAAAATTCGTTCGCTTGCATTGTTATTCTCCAAGTTCCGTCCATTGGGCCAGGCGTAGATCCGTGCATTCCTTCTTCTCATTAAACAACAGTTTGGGATGCTCTAAAATGGAAGTTTTAAAGACAGATTTTTGAAAAATTCCCTGATGTATGAGGGGGATACCCACTCCCACCCCCGCGCGGTCTCTTCGCTCAGTGAAGCACCGGGAAGCACTTGGAGGGTGCGCAAAAAACGCAAAGGAGAGAAGAAAAAAATAGGGGAAATGAAGAAAAATCATAATCTTTACGGATCACGCGCCCCCAAATTCCAAGGGTAAATGCACTATAGAAATCTAGTTTTTGAAGGTTTGAAATGCGAACATTTTCCAAAGCTCGGTCGCTTTTCTCCCTCGCATAATTATTTTCTTTCACGACCTCGTAATTTCGCTACCCCAGTATAGTTCTTAAATAGCTTAAAGGGTTCATAAAGTTTGAAAAAATAAAGATGTAATTGCTTTGCTCGCTAAATCATGTAAGTTTCATATGACTCCTGCTATATATTGCGCCCCGAATATAGGATAAAGTTTATAAAACAGCATTTGCAAAGGTTCAACTTTTGAAAAAATCTCAACTTCAGGTCGCCTTGCTGAATTTCTCAACTCTTTCTCAACTCTTTCTTAAGCCTATAGGGTTTTCGTCAGTTCTGCTCCCGATTGTAGAAGTGAGTGAATAGAAAACCGTTAATCAATGTATCAAATTTGAGCTTCTCTACCGCACAACTGCGGTGGTCAAATGCAAAGTTTCCTGGGTAAAATACCCAAGAAAATGCGTTTTTTAGGATTAAAAATTTGGGGGAGCGCATAACTTCATTTTTTGCCCCGGGCGCTAAAATCCCGAGATACGCCGCTGGCTTCCCTCCCTCGCATGTGAAATGTTACGTCCAAATAATTGAAAAGCAGTCCGGGCGTCGAACTATAACTTTCCGCCTAAAAAAATGGTTTGCTACAAGTCGTTATCTTTCTCTCAAAGTTTACGCGCGGGAAAGGGCACCCCCCCCCCCCCCTCCCTGCATCAAAATAACTGAAAAGCAGCCACGTCGAACTAACTTTCCGACTCAAAAAATTGTTTTCTACGAGCCGTTTACCTTTCTCTTAAATTTGCTAAAACGTCAGAGCTTTCGCACTACGCGCGGGAAGGGGGGAAACTCTCCATCCCTGCACCAACCCCTGTCACATAATACAGTGCAGTATTGCATCCAAATAAATGAAAAGCAGTCAGGGCGTCGAACTATAACTTTCCGCCTCAAAAATTTGTTTGCTACGAGCCGTTTATCTGTCTCTTAAATTTGCTAAAACTTCAGAGCTTTTGCGCTCCGCGCTGGAAGGGGGAAACTCCCCCTCCCTGCACCCACCCATGTTACAGACAGTGCAGTATTGCGTCCAAAATAACTGAAAAGCAGCCAGGGCGGTGAACTAACATTCAGCCTAAAAAAAAGATGCTAAAACGTCAGAGCTTTCGCGCTTCGCGCGGGAAGGGGGATACTTCCCCTCCCTGTACCCACCCCTGTTACATGCAGTATTACGTCCAAATAACTGAAAAGCAGCCAGGGCGTCAAACTATAACTTTCCGCCTAAAAAATTGTTTGCTACGAGCCGTTTATCTTTCTCTCAAATTTGCTAAAAACGTCGGAGCTTTCGCGCTTCGCGCGGGAATGGGGAAGCTCCCCCTCCCTGCACCCACCCCTGTTACATGCAGTGCAGTATTGCGTCCAAATAACTGAAAAGCAGCCAGGGCGTCGAACTAACTTTCCCAGCCATTATCTTTCAAATTTGCTGTAAAACGTAAGAGCTTGCGCGTTGCGCGCGGGAGGGGGGGGGAGGGACTCCCCCTCCCTGCACCCACCCCTGGGGAGCACTTTTTCGTGCTCATTACCAATTTGCACTCTTCGCGTGCCCACAACTGCCCCCTAAAATGAAATCCTGCTATGCGGTTGGACCCTTCTCGTCTGCTCCCCCCCCCCCCATTATTGAAAAATCTTGGCTACGCCTGTGATGATACCTCTCCTGTGGGGGCAACCTCGCTAGTCATAAGGACCAGTGGCTCTCAAGGAATGCTATTCATAAAACGTGTATTTCTTATACCTGAAGGTCGCTATTCATAAAGCGAAAAAGGGGTCACTATTGGGCGTTGTGGCGTGCGCCTGTAATCCAGCTACCAGTGGAAGTTATAAACTGATTCAGCGGACCCAGGTTCGAGACTGAGTCAAGTCTTTCGGATGGTGACGTTAAAGGTCGGTCCCAGACGTAAATAATCATATCTGATTGATACACGTCTGTAAAAACCCAATTACACACACACACACTATTCATAAACTCATAAGGACCATCATTCATAAGGATTCCTATTCATAATAGGAGAAGAGGGCTGCTATTCATAAAGAAAAGGGTCATTACTCGTAAGGACCGCTATTCATAATAAGTCATAAGGGTCGCTATACATAATACAGATAGAAGGGGGTCGCTATTCATAATAGGAGAAGAGGGGGCTATTCATAATCAGGGAGGAGGGTCGCTATTCATAATCGAAGAAGAGAGTCGCTATTCATAAACGAAGAAGAGGCGTAACTTGTAAAGCAGTCTGGGAGTCGAACTATGCCAATAACGTATTGCCTAAAAAGAATTGTTTGCTCTCTCAAATTTTCTACAAAATGTCATTATTTTCTTTTCCCCCCGCCTGATTTGCGGTGCACGTTCCCCATACCCCCTCGTAGTTAGTACTAGTTACCCCCCTGTTTTTGTTTTGTTTTTCAATATTTGGCCCCAGTTCTATATACATTTGAAAGAAGTAATCAACTTTCGGTGGCCTTCCTAAATTCCTTGATTATTTCTCACTTTTTCCGTCAGTGTTATTTGAGAAAGAAGTTAGAAAAGGGACTTTTGTCGGGGTTCGCTCGCTATTCACAATGACCGCTATTCATTTAACACGCGTTATGAATAGCGATCCTTAAATGAATAGTGGTCCTTATGAATGGAGGTCCTTATGAATTGCGAGGTAATTTGTCTATAGTTTCCTTGCTAATTAGAAGGACCGCTATTCATTTAGTCACGCGTTATGGATAGCGGTCCTTATGAATGAGTGGTCCTTATGAATAGCGGTCCTTATGACTAGCGAGGTTACCCCCTTATCAATGTTCAATATTTGGATCTTGGCCTAGATCGCAGTGGTCATTTGCGAATTTTCCTTGGTACATTGAATAAGATATGACGTTTTTGCAGCTTATAAAATGCCCCCAATCGCTTTGCTCCCTAGCTTGTACAATACCGTAGATAACTTGGAGGGGGATATAGGCTAGGCGTACGAAGGGCTACAGCCCCTTGAGGATTTTGAGAAGGGCAATATTGGTTCGACTATCAACTCATTACGGGTAGCGAGGTGCTCATATTTAGATAGTTTAATACTGGAATACATGTAATTTTTGTACATTTTCACCACAAAAGTGTCGAAATTTTTCCTCTCTCGCTTCGCTCGCTCATACATTGAAAAGAGAAACTTCAAATTCGGGCAAAAATCTTCAGCCCTCCCCAAATTATGCATTTACGCCTATGGGGAGGGGAGGGGTTGAAAATGTGTTTTGCCCCCACCTTTTTGTTGGGGCGATGCCCCCCCCCCTCATTTCTGGCGCCTATGAACGCATCCTAGATCTTAGTTAGGTTTAAATGACGTCACAATTTATGGCAGGTTTCTTTGCAAAAGCCGCGCCCTTCTGGAGAAATCTAGATGAGAAATATAACACAGAATCATAGAAAATGATAAGGGAAGAAATAAGAGAAAAATACTGAAAACATAAAAGGAGGAAAGAGGAGAATATGTTAGGATAAGAAAGACAGAATAGAGAAGATGATAAAACAAAAAACAAAGAATTAGAGATAAAGGAAAGATCAAAAGAGGAGCTGAAAGGAGAATAATAAAGATATACACGGGGTACGGTACACCAAAAGATGAAAAAGATGAAAGAGATGAAAGAAGGAAAAAATAAAGGAAAACATAAGGAGAGAAAAAAACAAGATGATGGAAGGATAAAACAAAGAATAACTTTTATTAGGGATAAACAGCAAGATAAGATAAAGAAAGGGAACAAAGAACAATATATGAGAGAAGATCCAAGAAAGATCAAAATACATAAAGAGAACAACAAAGAAAGATCAAAACAAAAAAGAACATGAGAGAAGACAACAAGAGAAGCTGAAGAAAGATCAAAACAAAGAATAACATAAGAAACGACAGAAAGAGAAGATGAAAGAAATCCAAAACAAAGAATAACATAAGCAAAGAAGGAAAGAAAAGAGAAAGAAGAAAATAAAGAGAGACGAAGGGAAGGATAGAAGTAAAGATGAAGGGGGAAAATAAAGGAAAGATAAAGATATATTTTAAATGATATGTAAGCATGGGTATGAATCCCAGGATGGGGAGGATGTGTGATATATTCTCCAAACAGTTCAGGAGGGGGTGGCCTGTAGGACTGGCCTGTATCATCACCCCCCCCCCCCGCAATAATTCACCTTCAATAAATGACATGATCAAATAATATAATCAGGAGGAGGAGGATGATGACCATGATGATTATTATTCATAGAATCACGATTGATCAACATGGTCGTAACTTTTGTCATGATTTTTGTGAAGATTATGATTAGGAAGACCGAAATAAAGATTTCAAAGAAAATAATGAAATTAGGCAAGTGAGTAATTACTATGAAATCACACTCAAATTCTCTGAAAGGTGATTTTAACTCGGGGAAATTTGAAAGTCCCAACCGTGAGAGGGCATACTTCATTCCCACGTCCAGGGGCACACTGTAAGAACGGTAGATGCCAATGAACTGTACGTTACTAAAATCACACATTGTGAAAATATTGCTACGAGTGCTTGATATCCCACCCCAAATAAAAACAATACATTTTTATGGCAATTTCTAAGCCCGTATCCGGACAACCACCCCTACAACTAATCCCCAGGACAACTGCCCCCTACGACAATCCCCCCTCCCCGCGCAACTTTCCCCTCAGCTCCCCCAAATGGACGATTGTTGGAACTTGAGATAGAGGCCAAGGATTAGGGTCTCCACATTTTCGGACAGAGAACAAAAAAAATCATGAGAACAATGGTCCTCGGAAGCCGGACAATAGTCCTCGAACGTCGAACAATGAATTTGTGCCTTATTCCGTCGACTGTCTGAGGATGGAGGACCAATATTATAGAGGAACAATACTTGTCCTCGGAAGTAAAGCCATGCAAGACTCTGTGTGTGTGGAGAGGGGGAGGGATCCTCTTCTCTTATGTATATGTATTGATAAGACATTGTTTTTAATTAAGCATTGGAAAAGCGCGTTTCAATGTGTGGGGAGCATTGATAAATATCGTTCACTTTTTAGAAAAATAGGGATATATTTGACAAAAGCTGGAAATGCATTTTAAGGCTTTCTCTTCTCCGATTAAATATAGCAGCCCTTTTCTCCGATTATGAATAGCGACCCTCTTCTCCGATTATGAATAGCGACCCTTTTCTCCGATTATGAATAGCGACCCTCTTCTTCGATTATGAATAGCGACCCTCTTCTTCGATTATGAATAGGGACCCTTATGATTAACGACCCTGATTTGGTATTATGAATAGCGATCCTTATTATGAATAGCGGTCCTTATGAATAATGAACTTTATGAACAGCGACCCTTATGTCTTATTATGAATAGCGGTCCTTATGAATAATGAACTTTATGAACAGCGACCCTTATGTCTTATTATGAATAGCGGTCCTTATGAATAATTTTTTTTTATAAATAGCAGTCCTTATGACTAGCGAGCGGACCCCCTCCTATGGGAGTTTTGTGGGGCGTAGAAACGATTTCAATGTCCATTTTGCAATTTCAAGTCAGTGGAGTTAAAATGGGGAAATTTACTGCTTTCATTTTAGAATTCGTTGTCAGCGCGCATAGACAATTAGTACGTAGATTCTGAGTAACACCAGGGACTTTTTAAAAAATCAGCGTATAAAACTTGCATTATAAAGCATCCCAAAATCATTTTTTAATGAAAAGAAGGAATGCAAGGATCAACACCAATGGACGGAACCCCTTAATTGAGAATAACAATGCAAGCGAACGAATATTATTCGATATTTCGGCATTGAAATATGGCATTTTCTTATTTCCTTATATACTACTAATCATTAAAGAATGTGATGGTATTTCAAGATCAAATATAGTGGGTTAGGATAATTATTAGTTTTAAGTTAATGTATCATAATTTTTATTTATTTTATCCAAAATTATGATAATACAGGCCACCCCACCTCAAATTATTGGGGGATATATACCCTCACCCCCCCCCCCCCCGAGTCACACTCATGGAAAGAACTTTTCTAGGTTCATAAAATGTCAAGTCGACTTGTGATTTTCGAATATAGGCCTCTTTATCTCTAATAAGTGTCCTTTTCTCCTTCTGATAAGTGCAATTTTACTTCATATAGGTGCCTATTTTTCTTTCTCATAGGTGCCCTTTTCTGATGAGTGCCCTTTTTGAAATATAATGATTACCCCCTTCTCCCTTTATAAGTGCATTTTAATTTATGATAGGTCCCTTCTAATAAGTACTTATTTTCCCCTTCTGATAAGTGCCCATTTTCAAATCTCATAAGTGCCCCCTCTTTACTTCTGATAAGTGCCCTTTTCCTATCTAATATGAGCCCTTTCCCTCTTCTCGTGAATGCCTCTTTTCATCTCATATAAGTGTCCATTTCCACCTCTGATAACGCTCCTTCCTCTTCTGATAAGTGCCCCTGTTACTTATATTTCCCACTGTTTTGTTTTAAAGAGGCATATATCTAGCTTCGAAGGATCGGTGCGGCTCCATGCAGTAACATGTACCCATATACTACAAATACAATATAAGGTAGACATAATTTAGACCAAGTATAAAAGCAATATTTTCTGACACTTTTCCCAAAACTAGCACGCTACTCTCGCTCGCGCTCATAGTACATAATGAAATCAAGCAGATCGTATAAAGTATGATGATATCGATGTAACCATGGTCATCCTAAAGAAAAACGACAGGATTAATGTACAAATTAAAAGATCAATAGGCTTTCCCTCCAAATTAATTTGCTGTTGTCATTTTCATTATATCGCTGTAAACAAGCAAAAAAAAGTGTGAAATATTTTACTTGTTCGCTCGCTCGCACATGAATCATTAGACCATTACACACAACTGTTAATTGGGGAAGCTGAAGCACTGTCCAGAACCACTATTTTTGCTTTATGTTCACCCTTTGTATGTGCCCTTTTTTCTCCCAAAGTGCCATTTGGGGGTGGTGCCTCCCCCCCCCCCCCCCACTTTGAAAGACGCTCCGCCGCCCCTGCGTAGTCCATTTGTACTATGAATGGGATGGTAAATTTAATGTGGCACTTTCATTTTCTTTGAAAAGCAATTTAACTGAAAGGTAACTTAAAACTTTTGTGTACAAAGGAGTTTGACTAAAACCCAAATAACTGTTTGCAAGAACCGTGTGCCGACGGTCTCCTAGTCTGTAGCCGGAGAAGCACAACAATTAGTGAAGCATATAAGTAAAATTTTCAAAAAAAAAACTTTACCCCCTTAATTATTCCACTAAATGAGTGTGCCAATGACCGTGACACTCGACCCGTCTGACGTACAGGTGTGGCTAACACTAAGTATCTGATTCCTCGTGGGGAGAAATAAAGGTAAGTCATATGCCCCCGCATGTACACAGGGACGTTGCTAAATTATTTTAAATAGAGGTTCCGACAGTTAAGCAGGAATTTCCTAACAATTAAAACCGTGAAGAATATTCCTCAGATTTTCAAATTAATCAATAAATATGTAAATTTAAGTCCTCAGATACTCCACTCTCCGTCTTCTGGCTCTGGACATTAACCAGTGATTTTTTGATGATGGTCGCTCATGTTAAAGATAAATGTGAGTTCTGGGCTTATAAAGAGTTGCGATCGGTTTGAATCAATCGCAATTTTTATATTAAAGACGGGCCCTGGTCATGCGAATGTATTGTTATTCAATAAACTGTGGATACTCGTGTATTGTGAGGTCTTGGAATCATGATAACAAATTTACTAAATCTTTCTAAAACTCACATTCATTGCAAAGCACTTTACACAGAACATATATGGGTATGTGAACCACACACACAATTTGTGGCATAAGAATTTGGTCTAAAGTTGTTTCTATGATTTCTAGTCCTATTTAAAATACCATGAATACAATAATATTTGCAGAACGTTCCTTTCCATAGAACATTGTTAATATTGTTCTTCCACATGTGCATAAAAAGAAGAAGAAAGCTCACAAATTATTCATCGCCTTTACTTTTTTTTATGTGTAGATCTCTAAAAATATAACACTAAAAGTTTAAAACATTTTTCCCCTTTCCCTTTCACATGTAAAACTTTGTGAGATTGAAGTCAAAATCATATATGTACAGAAAACCAGATGGTGAGACCGCATACGCCAAGCCAAGGGAATAGAATTGTTTTGATGGTTTATTTTATCTGTAAATTTAATGTGGCACTTTCATTTTCTTTGAAAAGCAATTGAACTGATAGGTAACTTAAAACTTTTGTGTACAAATCAGTTTGACTAAAACCAAAATAACGGTTTGCAAGAACCGTCTGTAGCCGGAGAAGCACAACAATCAGTGAAGTATATTAGTAAAATTTTCCCCAAAAAACTTAACCCCCTTAATTATTTCACTAAATGGGTGTGCCAGTGACCGTGACACTCGACCCGTACAGGTGTGGCTAACACTAAGTATCTAATTCGTGGGGAGAAATAAAGGTAAGTCATATTCCCCGTATGTATACAGGGACGTTGCTAAATTATATTAAATAGGGGTTCCGACAATTTAGCAGGAATTTCCTAACAATTAAAACCGTGAAGAATATTCCTCAGATTTTCAAATTAATCAATAGATATGTAAATTTAAGTCCTCAGATACTCCATACCCCTCCCCCCTCCCCCTTTGGCTCTGGACATTAACCAGTGCCCTACGATTTTTGATGATAGTCGCTCTCATGTTAAAGATAAATGTAAGTTCTATAGGCTTATAAAGAGTTGTGATTGATTCGAATAAATCGCAACTGTGTACTTAAGAGATATAAGTTGCGATCGGTTTGAATCAATCGCAATTTTTATATTAAAGACGGGGCCCTGGCCATGCAAATGTATTGTTATTCAATAAACTGTGGATACTCGTGTATTGTGAGGTCTTGGAATCATGATAACAAATTTACTAAATCTTTCTAAAACTCACATTCATTGCAAAGCACTTCACACAGAACTTATATGGGTAGGCCTATGTGAACCACACACACATGTGGCATAAGAATTTGGTCTAAAGTTGTTTCTATGATTTCTAGTCCTATTTAAAATACCATGAATACAATAATATTTGCAGAACGTTCCTTTCCATAGAACATTGTTAATATTGTTCTTCCACATGTGCATAAAAAGAAGAAGAAAGCTCACAAATTATTCATCACCTTCACCTTTTAATGTGTAGATCTCTAAAAATATGACACTAAAAGTTTTAAAACGTTTCCCCCCTTTCCCTTTCACCTGTAAAACTTTGTGCTGTCAAAAATCATATATGTACAGAAAACCAGATGGTCAGACCGTATACACCAAGCCAAGGGAATAGAATTGTTTTGATTTTTATCTGACTGCTAAGAAAGCATGTGTATGCTTGTAAGTAAGCAACCAGGGGACCGACGCCGGTTTTAAGTCCTCTCCGAGGGACTTGGTAATGAGGAGTAGTGACTTACCAAAGGGTACTATAGCGCGTCCACTTGGTTTCGAACCCGGGTCTTCCAGTTACGAGACCACGGCTCTACCACTGAGCCATCGCGCCTCCATTAAATCACCATTTGCAATCATCCTGGCTATATTACAACATTTCAAGAGTGTGTTTCTAAATATGAAATATATAACAATTTCTTCTGTCCAAACGATAGTAAACTATTACAACGTTTAATTGTATTGGCATGATATTAGCAGAAAATGAATATAGGTTTAAAGCTACTTCTTCATTTCATATTTATGTAATAGAAATATCAAAATAAGTATTTTTGTATGAGATATGCTATTTCCTTTTTACTGATATTGATTGATGGATATTGATATGACAGAGTCGCACTTAGTTTAAACAGAGTAAGAGCTTTTCGTTGTGGATGTATTATGAAAACTTTTGTGTACGATCCAAACAGTTTCCTTGCCTTCAGCATGATTAGTTTGCAATTCCCCTCTTTTAAAATCCAGGTGTAGCTACTGTTAAAGCGATTATTTAATTGCTGTTTTTGTTTAATAATTTAATATAGATTTTATCAGGTAAGCATTGTTAAATTGCAGGTTGCTCAAAATAGATACGGGAATTCATTTTCTTGATAATGCTTTACTGCATGCCTATAACCTTAGTCGGTATATATTTTTTAAATAGACGTGACATTATACAAAAGGAAGATGATATTGGACAGGCTCCTCGTAGCGTTAATTTTCGCTTCGAATTCTCTTTGATACCATTAATTTTTAGAAATGGTACGAACCAAATTTCAGTCATTGCAACTATCTTGGTTTTCAAAGTATATATGAAAGGTGGTAAGTCGCAATGGAGAATACTTTTCCGATTTTGGATTAGTTTTAAAAGTGAACTGCTCTAGCAAAGACATGCTTTCTCTATGTAGATGTTTAAGTTACCTAAATTCTACGTTAACCTACTTGTGTAGGCCTACTGGTGTGAATTGAGATATGTTAATTTTTTTTAATGTGAAAGACATACGTAATCAAAATTTTTGGTACAATAGTAATATCAAACATGGAAAAAAGGTCTTATTTTTCAGAGAATGGAATGCAAAAGAACGTTTAGGTAAAAAATTCTTTGTTAGTCAACTTTAGACTCTAAAGTTAAAAAGGCGTTTCCAAAGGTATGGGTGAACAAAATGGAATGGAAAGCCTGCAAGAAGGGTTTGAGATATCAAATGGTGACTTTTTATATTCTTTTAAATGAATCCATATACAGGAAAATCCCCCCGTTTCATTATTATGGCAGGAAATATTGCAACTACCGACAAATTATGATTGAAATATGTATTGGATTTTAAAATGAAAAGGATCAAAGATAACAAAGTAAGACAATATAATTTCAAAATTACTTCATAATATTTTACCTTTTAAAGATAACCTTAATAAGTGGAAAATCTCATCTAATATGATTTGTTAATTCTGTAACGAACCAGAATCACCTATACACATTTTGCTTAAACGTCATCAAGTCGCAGACTTTTGGAAAAGAATTCACCAATTAGTATTAAATTTGTTTCAAAAAGATAATTGTACTAGAAGAAAAACTCATAATAATTGGTTTTAACATTAATGAAGTAAAATTTATGCTTATTAATTTATTATTTATCTATGCTCAGTATGCAGTTTATAAGGTGTATATACTTAATCAGTTTAGAAGTAAATCCTTTAACAGTCAATATGGATGGCATTCAAAAATGATTTCATTTGTTATGTTAATTGGCAGTACAAAAACAAAAAAGAGGTACTAAGGAATATCGAGATGTATCTGTTCTAGTTCCTAACCTTTTTCTCCTCATTTCTCTATCATATTATATCACTGTTGTTATTTCTTTTCATCATTTGACTAATTTTGTAAATATTGTCATCAGATCCCATGTTATATTGTTAAAGGGAGCGACAAGTCGCAATCTGTGGGCGGTTTTACAGTTGGCTGCTCCTTTCTCTGGATCAAAGTTCAAATCGACTTCAATTTATCGCACGCAGCTAATAAAAGTTCGCACATTGAGCCAAATTTGAGTAAACAAGATCGCGCGTTCTTTATTCCAGTATTTGAATTTCATTGGTCGGTTATGTATGTAGGGATTCGAGTTAACGATCACGCGAGGAATTCGGCAATTCCTTCGGTAGCGCACGATTGGACCTGATTGTATCCGAATTTCCCATGGATTACGACTTGCCACTCCCTTTAAATGATATATTGTAATAAAGTACCTCGAAAAAGGAAAAGAAAAAAATCATTAATTTGTACAGCTTCATCTGTGAATCATGACGTCAGAAAACATTGCTCCTTCTCCGAGATATTAAATGAGATTATTTGAATCTGCTCTTTCAGAGATTAAAACTAAATGTGTTATTGCATGAAAATTATAATACTGATGGATTCATTTCATATCTTACTGGCGTATGTGTATTATCAGTAAACCTATTTTATAGTAGCCCTGTCATAAGCTTTCGTAAATATGTTATCTAAACCGTAAAAGTAACACATATTACAGTTAAACATGTGTTCTGTATCAGTATATTAAAAAGAAGCTAACTTTTACGATGAAACGTTAAACTTTTAAACTGTCTTCAGGGAAAACTTTAAACTAGATTTAAGCGTTTCTGATCCATTTAAAATGTGAAAGTATCTTTGCTTACAAAGTCCAGTGACAAAAATATTGCACTATATAAAGTTGCTGGTAAAAAGAAAAAAGTTTTTAAATTATGCAATTAGACAGAACAACAAAAAAGCGATAAAGTGAGAGAGAAACAGATGAAGAGACAGAAGAAGAGAGAGAGGGACGTCTGGAGTGAATTTAAAATAGGTTAAGACATCCTCCCTGAACTCCCCTGCACACCTTATGTAGCCTGTTCTCCTGGAGATCCAACCTCGTAAAAAGGAGAGGAGACGAAGCTGTTTAGTGTATACCTTTATATAGAGAGTAGCGATATAGACCTCTGACTTTTCGGGAAACAAAATTGAATTTGAATTCTTTCCATTGGGAACACCCAGGTGCTCATCGGAATTGAATAGAAATGTTGCGTAGCAGAGGAAACAAAATGGCGTGCAAATCATGAGTTGTCGCTACCCTCTTTATGTAGGCGCTCTAGTGTATTATTGTAGAGTACCTTTCAGGGGCGGATCTAGCTTTTTTCCAAGGGGGGGGGGGGGTTGACCCAACGACGATGCGGAGCATTGTCCACAAGCCGCGAAGCGGCGATGTCCGCGAGCCGATTCTTTTTGCTATTTTGAACCCTCGTAAGTGATGTTTTCCTGGCATCATAACTATGATGGCGTTTTTCTATGCACATTAAATTTTTACTTGGCAACCCAGGGGGGAGGGGTTAAAGCCCTAACCCCCCGTAGATCCGCCACTGCCTTTATATAGAGAGTAGCGACATATATAGACGTCTGACTTTTCGGGAAACAAAATACATATTTTGGGAACACCCAGGTGCTCATCGGAATTGAATAGAAATGTTGCATAGCAGAGGAAACAAAATGACGTGCAAGAGCTGTCCCTACCCTCTTTATGTAGGTACTCTAGTGTATTGCGGTGCCGTATACAGATAGTTGGGTAACAACATGGCGCATATTCCTTTGTTGCAAGCTTACATAACAAAGGAATATACGCCATGTTGCTACCCAACTGAAACCGAGTTGGCCAGACTCTCTCTATATACGGCACTGGTGTATTGGAGTTGAGCGCGCCCTCTCCTCCATCTATATATTGGGCTGCAGAATCATGAGAATAGACCAAACGTCTATGTACACGACACTCAAAATTTAGTCTAGATATTGAACTTTTCTGAAGATCTTTAGGACAGCCGAACAATTTTTAAAGGTGGGATGGTCTCACTTGATCTCCATTTTCTTATTTTCGTCTTCTTTTTCCTTTTCTCCCTCTCATTTTTTTATTCTCCTTGGTCTTAGATTATTTTCATTTCCTTCTCTTTTTACCAAACGTCTCTTTCCTTAGTGCTTTTCATTTTTCCTATACCTCACTACTCCTTTTCTCCCCAGGTCTCTTACTTTTACCGTTCTGCTCCTTTATTCCCAACCTCTTTCTTCTCAATTTTCACTTTCATTAGTTTAAAATAATTTATATTCTTTCATTCCTCCTCATGAACAAGCTTCTCTCGTAATTTCCTTACTAAACGTTTCCCTATTTTTTATATACATGTAATCCGGTGTCTCCTTCACGCTTCATTATAATATTGTTACGGGCCAAAGACATACCTGAACATCTCCTATCACAATATCCATATTCTCTCGAATTTGCTCAAATGTCAAAGCCATATCCGCATGCATGGATGGCTTCAATGTACAGTATTATTAGGGATAGACAGCAAGATAAGATCTGTGCAAAATCTAATAAAAAGATTTAATAATGTGCACATTATGTTCATTTATAGAAGATGTATACATTGTGTGTAGTGAGTAGAATTAATTATTTTATGATTTCGTATTTGAACTGTTCAAAACCTTAACACTTTTGTTGATATAATTTTGGGGAAATAAATATTAAGATTGACTTGGAAGGATAAGACTCTTGATACTAACATCTTAAAAAGCTTCAAAGTAATCTTAATATTACGCCAGTCATTGGATCCTTCTATGTACACAATGCTTGCAGCAACTCCACTGCAGGGCATATATTCCTTGTAAATAAACTTCTCATTACATTATTAACATGACCTATAAACGATGGTCATTGTGTATAACTTACCCATATATGTGTTGGTAATGGAAACAAAAGAATTATGATTCCCAAAAGCTGTATTGATCATTTCACAGTATATTACCCAATTTTGTTCATGTAGAAAAGAAATATTTTGTTGTCTGTCTGTTGGTATTACTGTGGTTATGATTGATTTATATTAACATATACATTATACATCATGCTACTCAGATTAAAAGCTCTCAGAAGAATCTTCTACAAAAAGAAAGTAAGAGATTGCAATCATAGCTTTAGATCATGTACCTACATGTGGGACCTGTATATAGTTGTAATGGAAATTGAATATGTTATGGTAAAGTAGAATATTTGTAATGAAACTTGTTGAAATGTAGTTTTGCTATTTTACTAGATAAATATAATTTGTAACTTGATGACTAGGAGTGATGATAATAGTTATGTAACAATGTATTTGTACAGTGAACATGTATGTTTCCTTCATTTGAAATCTGGACCCTGTTGCAATAACTGTTATAAGCTACTGAAATCCTTGCATCTGATTGGCTGACAGCAAATTTGTTGGTAAATCTCACTGACAAGACACTTGATGAAACACCCCCTGTAGTTCACTTAACCCGTTGACTACTGAATTGTCTCCTTCCATTGGATTAATACAGGGACCGCCCGGTTCCCAGACGCAATGGGTTAATTTCTTTCACTCATTTTTGCTCATGTAGAGGATAAATAGTTGGTCATTGTCTATGTGTTGGTATTAATGCTGTGGTTATGATTGACATATTAACATATCATTTGTTGAGAGCCAGAAGGGTGTTAACTTGTATACTTTTAAACAGAGTTAACGCCCTTCTGGCTCTAAACAGACAATATACAGTGCTCATCATGTTACTCATATCACATTAAAAGTTTTGAGAAGAAATTTCTACCAAAAGGAAACAAAATACTGTCATAGAAAATGTACATACGGAATAGTTATATTTGAAATTCTATGTTTGGGTGGAGGGAAATATTTCTAATGAATCTTGTTAAAATGTATTATTTTGTATATTTACCAGATAATAGAATTTATGACTAGATGACCAGGGTATGCAATACTAATAATTTGAAATGTTTAAGTACGTGACTGATTTTATATATTTTAGAACACTTTCATAATTTCTTTCACTCGTGAGAATATTTTGCAAATATGCTGTAATGTTGTATTGAAAGAGATGTTCAAACATCAATACAAGAGATGATATGAATTAGCAAGATTATGACAGTGGTATGGAATTCCTATCAACCTGTATGTAATCTGTAGAAGAATAGTTGATGTGTGTCTATATACATAAGATTTGATTTGATGGGCTGGGTTTATATAAACAATTAATTTGATGAGTTCAGTTTAAATTAATGATTGTGTTCTAGAACAGTTGGAAAAAAACATGAAAGTTTGAAATTGCATGCTGCAAATCCAGAGGAGCCCTTGGTTACACACTACAATCCCGACAGAAAATCACTATTTAAAATAAATAGGTGAATGTCTGTATGTTACAGGAGCATCTAGATTTAGGACACTTGTTACTTGGCCTTCATTGTGGAAAGCTGCCAAGTGTAAGGATTAGATTGGTGTGATTCTAAATGGCACTATAAAACATTTAGACATGGTCAGGAATCCATTCTTTGAAGAAAAAACCATCAACATTTGGTTACAGGAAAAAATCCATGTTCACTTTCAATGAGAATAACAAGGATTCATTCTTACTGTGCTATAAATAACTCTAAAATCATCATCACTAGAGGACGATGCCAGGTCATTATCACCACCATATAGTCATCCTTCTTAATCACCATTTGGACTGAATTGTAAAAATTAAATTGTCAAAGTACCTTTACAGTAAGCCTGAAATTGTCTTGGAATTGCTGTCAGTGTATTATTAATATTATTACAGTTCTCTGCATATATTTTTTGAATGCATACAGGATTCAAATTAAACTGTTTTGTACATATATTTTATTGTGCTAAAATAAAACAGTTATAATATGTATAAATGGTGTTGTCAATGGCATAGCTGGGGTCCAGACATTGAGAGGGTTCTATCATCATGGGTGAGGCAATCAGTCTTGCTGGGTTCATGAAAGGCAAAGGAAAATGGTCACAGATTAGAAGGGAGTGGAAGGGGTTCCTATCATATTACTTTCATGTTCCTTTTCCCCATCTCCCCTTCTTCCTCATTTTGTCCTCTTTTTTCCATTAGATTAGGGGGAGGCACATGCCTCTTGCAGCCATGCCACTTGAAGATAATTGTCTGTCATTTAGGGTGTTGGCAAAGTTTTATGTGTACATATTGCTTGTATATTCACAGTGAACATGATTTACCATTACAAATTACATCTTCTTCAGATTGATCTTTTTGGCTATTACATTGGGGGGGGGGGGGCATGTGCCCCTATAGCTGTGCCACTTGTTGATATGTGCCTTTTAATATGTTTGCAAAGTTCTATGTGTATGTATTGCTTGTATATTCATACTGATTTTTTTTTAGTGGTAATCTGTGCATCAAATATTTTAATCAAATAATCAAAAGTCTTTGTCTAAGTTGCTAGTGTATTGTAAACTACATGTGTTTAATATTTAAATCTAACCCCAAACATTTGGTCACAATTTCATGTTTTTTTGCATTTTAGCAAGGAGATGAGTTTGAGTGACCATTTTATTTACAAATACTTTAGTACTGCAAATTATCATAAATTATTTATTACAAAAATGAAATCAAACATTTCAATCAAATCATCTGTTGAGAGTCAGAAGGGTGTTAACTCTGTGTTAATGTATATCAGTTAATGTCCTTCTGCCTCTAAACAGACACAATTGTCTTCAGGAAAACATGTCTTTATCCTAATTTGCAAGTGTATTGTCAGCTATACATTGTTTCATAATTGGGTGTATATAACATATACAGTCTTCATAATAAGATGTTTGTGTGTTCCAGCAGGAAGATTCTAAGTGACCTTTTCTGTAACGTATACTTCTTCAGTACTTTTTATGATAAATAATTAACCATAGATTTGTAAGCATTAATTGTTTTGTCCTTATTGTTTCATGGATATGATAGATAGTTAAGAGGGGGAGTGAGAGAATCAACATCTTTTAATAAAAAATTATTATTTTGCTTTTTTTTTCCTCCGGGGGGCATTTTACATCCCATTGGACCAACACCCGAGTGTGCATTTTACAATAATTCTGTTAAATCTCATTTCGACTACTCTCTCATAATCATTATTAGCATTATCTATTACATACCTTACTTTAAGAATCTTTCCTAATCGGGCCTCGGGGTCATAGCAGGATGGTCCCTTGAGCCTGTTAGAAACAACTATGCCTCTCATAACAGTCAATATATCTATACTAATGAGTTGACAAGAAGAATAATAATATTAACATCATTGACTAATCAGTTGACCAAAGAGCAATTATTCTCAATTAACAGCAACAACAACATAATTATATCAGGGCATGATCAATAGCCGTAAATATGTCTGGGGATCGTAACATCCCTTGCCAATGAACTTTATGTTCGGGGTGGAGGTGTTTTCCCCCATGTAGCCTATTCGATCAGTATTTGAAGGGGCCAGGTACATGTGACTGGAAGCGGGTGTAAGTTGTCCTTTGGGGTAGGAAAGTTGATGTAGCCAAGAAATGATGGTGATGATAAAAGCTGGTTCGATATGACGTAAGAGAGAATAGGACTGGGACAGAAAGGAAATGATGATGGGAGCAAGAAAGAGAAGAAGAAAAGGTAAAGAGAAAGAGAGAGAACAGAGAAGAGAGAGGTACATGTATACTATATAGAGAGAGAATAGGACGATGAAAAGGGAATCGGAGAGAATGCTGGGAAATGAAGAAAAAAGGGGGTTTGCGTGCGAGGGAGAGAAATTGGGCCGATCAAAGCAATGAACATATCGAATGAAAAGAAGGGAGGAAATGGTGTGTTTGAGAAAGAGTTTAGATTGATACAGGAAAGGAACAACCTATTGAGTGATATGAATAAGAGAGAGGGAGGAGGAAGAAGACAGAAATAAGGCAAGGAAGGGTGAAAGCATCGCGACTTACATCATACCTCGTTTCCGTGGCCCATGATAAACGAAAACATTCAGTCAACTTTATTTGAGACTGTCAACGTCATTTTCGAGGGTCCGACGCGTTTTCGAGAGTCCATACTGGTTTGCTCGCTATGTAGAAGGACCGCTAATATCAGTGGCGGATCTACGGGGGGGGGGGGGGGTTAGGGGGTTTAACCCCCCCCCCTCCTTGAGTAAAAAAATTAATGTGCATAGAAAAACACCATCATAATATTATGTCCAGACCCACACAGTACGTTCCTAAGGCACAGGACTGCTTTTTATGGTCTCCATTGCGTTAGTAGATGCCAGGAATACGGGGGTTCAAAATAGCGAAAAAAAATCGGCTCGCCGCTTTGCGGCTTGTAGACGACCCGCCATTTTCTCGATTGTGCCCCCCTTTTAGAATGAAGACGTTTTTTTGGCTTGTCAGGGAATTATGGAGGGAAACTGGAACCCCCATGACCTCCCCCCCCCCCGTTTTACAATCATATCGATTCATTTTACTATAATTTCAACTAAACTCTGGTAATTGTCCTAACAACATTTATATCCAGCTTATTAGTTGATCAAGGAGTGTACCAGGGTTGTCAGAAAGGTAATAGGTAGTGGTGTAGCTACTGAGGGACACGTGCCCCTATTGAATGGCGAAAAAAAAAAACAAAGAAAAAGAGAAAAGGAACTGGAGAAGGGGAAAAGACGCAAGAACAGTGGCGGCACCAGGATTTTTAAAGTGGGGGGGGGGGGGGAAATGGGGGGCAAAAGAAAATGTTGGGGGCAGGGGCGAATGCAGGATTGAGTAAAAGAGGGGGTACGAAAATGAAAGTTTGTCAAAACGTAGACCCGTATCTTTTTGGTCTCGCCGGCTTCTCAAAAAGTCGCTCAGTGAGGGGGGGGGGGGGGGGGGGGGGGTGGGTTATAGGGACAAAAAAAAAAAATTTCGCCAAACTTTCAAAAAACGCTCAGTAAAGGGTTATGGGGCCCAGTTTCCCTCCATAATTCCCTGACAAGCAAAGAAAAAAAAAACCCGCGCCAAAAAGCGGGGGGGGGGGGGGGGGAGGGGGTCCGGACCTCTGGATCCGCCTATGGGGGGCAAGGGCGGACAAAAAAATGTTCCACCCTTTTATTTCTTTTCACTCCGAAAATTATTGGGGGGGGGGCAACTGGGGGCAAAGCTTCTGACTGGGGGGGGGGCAAATTCCCCCCATTCCCCCCCCCCCCCCCCGTGCCGCCACTGCGCAAGAAGAATATGACAGGACCCATTCCCGCACCCTCCCTCTCATAAGTGGCCTCGTAAATTCGCACTGAATTTACTGAGTAATCCCCCCCCCCCCTTCCATGATGTCAGTGCCCCCTCAATGGCTGGACTCACGCTACGCCACTGGGGATGGGCATGCTTGAAATCTGCAAATATTATTGATGTCTGGGGATCGTATCATCCTTAGCCAGTGTAATTTTTGTTCGGAGAGGGGGGGGGGGTGTTTTCCCCCATGTAGACCCACCTATTCGGTCAGTATCTGAAGGGTAAGTTGCCCGGAAGCAGGGGGTAATAAGTTGTTATAGTGGGTGGGAAGTTGATATAACTAAGAAATGATGGGGATGATAAAAGCTTGTTCGATATGACGTAAGAGAGATGGGGAAAGAAAGAAAATGATTGGGAGCAATCTTATGAAAAGGTCAAGACAGAGGGAGAACAAGAAAGGGAAGAGAGGGGGATATTGATTCTAAGGAAAAGAAAATATGCTGGGAAAGGTAGGAGGGAGTTTGAGGGTAAGGAAAGGGAATGTGTGCGAGAGAGAAGGAAGGAGGATCAACTCAAGGAATAGGCCTAATCGAATGACATCAAGATAGAGAAAGAGTGTGTGCGTGTGTGTGTGTGTGTGTGTGTGTGTGTGTGTGTGTGAGGAAGAGAGAGATGATAAGGAAAGGGAGTGTGTGCGAAAGGAACAATCTTTCGAGTAATAAGAATGAGAGAGAGTGAACAAAAACAAACAAACAAAGAAGAAAAGGAGAGGGGGAGGAGTAAGAAGAAAGAGATCACAGCGATTTTAATACAGCATTCACCGTTTCTACCTTCTTTTTGGTTTAGCTGACCCTCAAAAACGTGTCGGGCCCGCGGAACGGACGTTAGAGTAAAGAGCTGACTGTTGGTTTATCATGGGCCATTGAACTGGGGGCTGCAGCCCCACCCCACACATTTTAGTAGACCTGTTTCATACAGCGGCATTGCAGTCCTTGCATAGACAAATTAAAACTGTGGGGGGGGGGGGGGGGATTCGGGGCTGCAGCCCCTAAAAGTTCCATACCCCTTAACGGGGATAGAGGGTATATTTTAAAAACGCCCTTACCCTGCCGCTCTTTCTGTGTAATATGATTTCATTGCTCCTGTGAAGTACATATCAGTGTTGGGTCCAAGACCAGAGTGTCCGAGATCAAGATCCGCAGCTCAAAATCGAGTTCAGAACATCTGAGATCAAGATCAGATATGTCCGAGATCAAAATCGATCTCGAAGTACCCAACACTGTCGTGTTTTCGCCGATTGGTGAACGATTTTAAAAGCTTTTTCGTTTGATAATTTACGTAATAATAATGTCAGTCTCGAGCGATCTCGAGCGAAAATTCCGAGAACAGAAGCTCCGAGATCAAGATCAAGACCAACACCTTCGAGATCAAGAGCAAGATCGAGATTACTGATGTCGACCCGGATGCCGATCTCGAGACTGGTCTCGAGGTACCTAACACTGGTCCATATACTGTACCATCAAGCCATATTTTGGTCCGTTTTGTAGGACCCATGAATGCTTGCAATACCTGTCGAAAACAGGGCGCATGTTTTGCGCCTTTTGGGGAGGGATGGGGGAGGGATGGGGGCTACAATACCAATGTAAAGAAGTTATAACGTCACTGCGGTCTATAAAGATAGCCTAGAGATGATAATAATAACCCTTTAAAAATGATTACAGGAGTAAGTCTTTTTAAAGTTCTAAATGGCGAATGTTTTCTTAGGATCTCCCTCCGATATTAATAATAACGCTTTTTTTGGCATTCAAAAGAGACATATCATATACATAATATCGGGAACGGAGGACGCCCTTGGTATATATTAAGGGGGGGGGGGGGGGGTCATCATCCAGAAAGTTTGAAATTTAATGAAAAAATGTATAGTAAAACAAGAGGCAAGGCTACCACACACCTTTAGGCTCTGAAGTGCTGTAGGAAGTAAAATCCCACTAAATACAAAAACAAAAACCAAGAAAATTATCGTCCGGTCCCCCTTGCATATTACTAACGTTGGTTAATACATTGGTAGCAATTCCATTTTGTGTTTTAACTATAGAGTGGCAATTATGGTCTTTACTACGAAATGCAAGGTGGGTGATTCACTTGTGAAAGGCGGGAAGCCTCTCTGCTTGGAAAAAGTTCAAATTTGTCGTTCCTCCCCCCCCCAAAAAAAAAAAATAAATAAATAAATAAAATAAATAAATAAATAGATAAATATAAAAATGTAAATAAAAATAAATAAAGATAAAAAATAAATAAAATTGAAAGTCGCCAAAATTTGTCTAAATGCTGATTTTAACGCTGCCTATCCCCATTTAAAGGCCAGTCCACCATAACAAAAAGTTGATTTGAATAAATAGAGAAAAATCCAACAAGCATAACACTGAAAATTTCATCAAAATAGGATGTAAAATAAGAAAGTTATGGTATTTTAAAGTTTCGCTTAATTTCGCAAAACAGTTATATGTACATCCTGCTCAGTATGCAAATGAGGGAACCAGTGACGTCACCCACTCACTATTTCTTTTGTATTTTATTACATGAAATACGAAATATTTTAATTTTTCCTTGTTATAACGTGAAACAAGGTTTGATTCCTCGCTGAACATGTGTAATTGCCATTGTTGCAACCTATACACAATTCAATGAGAGCTTCCTAATTGTGAAATCTGCAGAAATTAAAATATTCTATATTTCACATAATACAATACAAAAGAAATAGTGAGTGGGTGACGTCACTGGTTCCCTCATTTCCATACTGAGCAGGATGTGCATATAACTGTTTTGCGAATTAAGCGAAACTTTAAAATACCATAACTTTCTTATTTTACATCCTATTTTGATGAAATTTTCAGTGTTATGCTTGTTGGAATTTTCTCTATTTATTCAAATCAACTTTTTGTTAGGGTGGACTTGGCCTTTAAGAGTAGATAGAAAAGGGGTATATATGAAGACAAGACTTTGATTTGCCTATGTGATCTTCTTCTTTCGTGTGGATGCCAACGTATGTCAAGATCAGTCTATATGCCTATGTGATCAAAAGTGCTTTAAAAAATTCCAAACTACACAAAGTAACAATTTTACCTCCGTTGCTACGCGACCTCACAAAATGATATATAATTTGCGTTATTTCGTTCCTGGTGGTGTAGAACAGCATTCCAAGGTGGCATATAGTCTGAATTCTTTTACTCGATACTTCATAAACTAACATGCTTGTTGGCTCAGACCCCCCCCCCCCCCCACTTTAAAAAACACTCAGCAGCCCCTGTTTATATCTTGTTTTATGTATTTTGAATTAGAAATGTAAGTGAGAAAGCACTTTGAAATGATGTGTAAATATTCATTGCACTATCTCAAGATTTTAGTCCAGGTTTATACACGGCTATTATGTGGGTAGATTAAAGTCATGGAGCATAAAGCGTGAACAAAGTGAACCTCTTTATAACACTGTAGAAAGGTACCCGTAATGCTGAAACTGATTTATCACGTCATGCATTATGGCATGTTATCAACAGATCTTATTGCATTTTATGACTGGATTTAGTTTGTTCGTTTGTTAAATGTGTCACAGAATTAGTCGTTTGCATAGAATAAAGATGGAAACTTTAACCTGAATGAAGGAATGAATGAATTTATTACCATTTCTAAAACAATATATGAAACATATTTACAAGGCTTTTACAAATGTGATGTGATGGTAATGGGAGACCACGAAATAGCTGAAATGGCTAATGAATATGTGGTTCCCTGACAAAAATTATGTAAATGTGATATAATTAAAGACTACGTAAAACACTAATTAAATTTGAAGAATACAAATACTCTACAAATTAAGGTCTTACAATAATCAGTAAAAACTGTAAATACTGGCAAGAAGAGCATGTATATATATATATATATATACACACACACGCAATCAACATCAATAAAAGCAAAAACAAAAGTTTGTTCATTGAGTGTAAACAAAATGCCTGTATCGATAAAACTATAGGTTATATATTCACAAATACCAAGGGGGGGGGGGGACAAAACAATACAAAACACACAAAAAAACAACAACAACAAACAAACAAAAAACTGAATATATCATAAAGGAATGTGAGAAAATTACAATGCCCCGACCGGGATTCGAGCCAGATTACATGACCAGTGCTCTACCAACTGAGCTATCCGGGCTCCCGTCGAAGCAATGTTACAATCTCACATATAGCCCCTCTCTTTCCATCGAGCGTAGGGGTACATCCATACCAATACCATGCGTACGCTATATGACCTACCATGAGACAGGTCTTCCCTCTGGTATGGATGTACCCCCTACGCTCGATGGAAAGAGAGGGGAGGTCAGTATGTGAGATTGTTACATTGCTTTGACGGGAGCCCGCATAGCTCTGTTGGTAGAGCACTGGTCATGTAATCCAGGGTCCCGGCTTCGAATCCCGGTCGGGGCATTGTAATTTTCTCACATTCCTTTATGATATATTCAATTTACTCAATCCTATCAATTATGATATTTAATTACAAAAAAGTGATACATCACTCTAGATATTCCATTAGCATCATTTCTCTTAACTTCCTACAAAATGTTTTGACAGACCGTTTCTCTTTAATATCTAAGGGCAATGAATTCCATATTCTAGAACCTGACCTTGCATATCGTATTAGTGGACATATTGTGGCGGAATGGGGGGGGGGGGTTAATAAAATTGGGGAAGTAGGAAGAATGGAGGAAACCCAAAGGGGTGCGAGAGAGATAACTGGTAGAAATAAAGAGAAAGGAGAGGAGAAATTTAACAAACTGACTGATCATCTTCCACTCTCTCACCTTCACAAGTCTACCTTGCCACCACAATTAAACAAAACATTACTTCTCACGGTAAGCTGCCACCATCTAGTCTTTTGAGCGCTAGATCTCTCTTTCTCTTTACAGTGTTATGTTATAAAGAGAATACACACAACATCACACAAAATTAAATGTCCTAATTATGCACAAATCTCGGCCTTCTCATTGGCTCACTCACTTTGACTCTAGTCAAAACAACGCACTCATTCCTGTCTCCCATTGGTCAACCTTTGACCCGAACCCCGAAATAAACAACTACTCTCGCGCTTAATCCGCTCATGCACTTTCCTATTCATGCATGCCAAGAGCATCTCGGTTCATCTTACAACATTCATCCCAAATACATTCCAGTTTCTGCAACGACAAGGTGAGTCTACAATTCCATTATTATTCTTAGATCTACTTAAACATTTATAATTAATAAAACTGTCAAATTCTATACTCCATCAGAAATATTCAAACAAACTTTCTCTACTCTCAACTCGTCAAACTGCAACACGTGCTTCCGCACACAGCAAGCATGTCACATTACATGCATCAATAACAAGTCCTGAGTCCTGAGTGAAACCAGTACGATTCGGTGGGTCTCACAATCTACCAATGTTCAAATGACCATTTAAAAAATGGCCATGTAATTATTATTTTTTAATTAAAGTATCATATATACGATGCCACTTACCTAAACAGACTTTACGCAAATCAGCTTTTCCTGAAAATGTGTAGAATCGATGAATGTCACTTTTTACTCTCAATTTTCGAAACCAGTCCCATTCGCCATGTTGTTAAAGCCAAATTGAAAATAGGCACTTGCGCATGCGCCTATGAATGTTTATTACAATGACGGCATAGTTTTCGTCAATGGAATAATGAATATTCATATACCCACTGTAAGATCCGCCGATCGCTGGCGTATAGATCTAGCGCTCTCGCTCAAGCTCGTCTTAATGAATATTCATAATCCTCCCTTCTTGTCTGTATTATAATTGGAGCTGCTGACGCATGCGCATTGCAAGCAAAACACCGACCTTCGGAAGTTTTTACTACAGGCTCTTGGAGATAAATATGCCTTTTTTGTTTCATCCTCATTGAAAAGAAAGACGACAGTCAATCGTAAAGTATTGTAAGTACCTAAAATAGCCTAAAATCAACTGATTTCATGTTTCATGGCTATCATTTTGACAAACGACCTTGTAATTATGTGACATCCATGCGATCAAAGGACTGCGAAGCGCAGCCCGAACACTACGTGTTCGGGCTGCCGCAGTAAGTGATGCGCTAGCCTTAATTTAGCCGTCGCTATACGGACAGTATTTATTCGGCGGTGTTGCTATGAATTGTGCTTGCATAAGCGCATGCGAAAACGATCGCGGGTTCAGGGGAGCGTTTCATCAAATGTTTTGTCAGTGATTTTTACGGACAAATTGGCTCTCAGCCAATCAGATGCAATGATTTTAGTAGCTTATAACAGTTGTCGGTAAAAATCACTGACAAAACACTTGATGAAACGCTTCCCAGTTCTGTACCACAGATACATGTAATTCGTAAACACAGCTGCGCTGTGCATAATTATGACGGACAAGGGTGGATTGGTTTTGCCTTGGCTTTGCACGCCCAGGATCGGACAAACAAAGCCATGGCATTGGATTTGAAAGGTGGGGACCGGGAGGGGGAAATCAAAAGTTGTTGTTGTAAAATGTATTGATATTGCTCTTTTATTGTATGTGAAATAAATGGTTTTTCTCAAAAATGTGTTGTGTGTGTTTCTTTTTAAAAAAAAGTCAACAACCAAAAAATACATGTATAACTTATATCTAACTAGGCCTTTCTTATGCTGAGTTAGCTCAGGAGGGAAAGGGACATTTTTTATGACCCCCCCCCCCCCCAAAAAAAAAAAAAATAAATAAAATAAAAATAAATAATAAATGGATAAATTTTTTTAAAATTAAAAATGAATAAAAATGCCAAATCGAATCCTGACATATTTTTTATGACGGACAAGGGTGGATTGGTTTTGCCTTGGCTTTGCACGCCCAGGATCGGACAAACAAAGCCATGGCATTGGATTTGAAAGGTGGGGACCGGGAGGGGGAAATCAAAAGTTGTTGTAAAATGTATTGATATTGCTCTTTTATTGTATGTGAAATAAATGGTTTTTCTCAAAAATGTGTTGTGTGGAACTTATTTCTTTAAAGTAGAACGTTAATGATTTTAAATATTGGCTTAATACTTATTATTGCATAGATGGCATAAATTAAACAAGGTTATCCAAATTCAACGCTTGGAAACATTTGAAGTAATGATTATTATCAATTATAAAACGGTAAAATACAGCCCCCGATATAGCAGCTGAAGAGCTCCTCGAACGCTGCTGAGATATGTGACGACACACCCTGGACCAGTCCTGTCTAAGCAGACGATGTCCCATAACATCTTACACATTTTTCAGAGCCTATTTTGTCATCTCCTCTTCACTTATTTCTCTTCCTTCACAAGCGTCAGTCTTAATGTTAGTCTGTTGCCTCACTCTTAACTTTGTGTATGGTATTATTTTGATGAAAAATGCAGCGTTAAGAAAATAAAGGAATCAGTCACTTGTAAACAAAATAAGACGCCATTGTATTTTCAGCTGCTTGCACCGGGCCATGTTCGGCGTTTCAAGAGGGAACGAATACCATCCTGCCATTATTCGGAGGGCTTTTCAATTTGAAAGTGGGGTTTATTTCATTGATCATTGACCCTTCTCCTATGTATTTACAATCAAACGGTTTTAGCTATCAGAATCAGTTTCACTTTCCCTTTATAATGGTGTGAAATAAGGTCATGTTTAAATACACCAAACTCTTTATAATTTGATAAATAATTGCATTGCAATTACGTTCATTCATTATGGGACGTCGTCTGCTTAAGCAGGATCGATCCCGAGTGTGACGACATCAAAACATCGCTATATTTCTGGCGAATCCTCGGATATTCCAGATGCTGAGAAGAGCTTTTATTTGTGTTGTTTTTATAATCACCAGATACGCAGTTGACATAAAACTTATACGATTGCCATCTGTAAGCTTCCCAGTTTCTAGTGATACATTAATTGCCATATTTGTGATTTTCTTTGAATATCTACTTTAAAAAAAAAAAAATTAACAACCCAAAAATACATGTATAACTTATATCTAACTAGGCCTTTCTTATGCTGAGTTAGCTCAGGAGGGAAGGGGACATTTTTTATGACCCCCCCGACCCAAAAAAAAAAAAAAAATAAAAAATAAAAATAAATAAAATAAAAATAATAAATGGATAATTTTTTTTTTAAATTAAAAATGAATAAAAATGCCAAATCGAATCCTGACATATTGTATATTTATTATCAAAACATAGGAACAGAATACAACAAAGCAAAGTCATTCATTAAGATTATGTTGGTAGATAAAAAAGAAAGTACTCTCATGTATCACCTCAAAGTTTTTTTTTTTTTTTTTTTTTTTTTTGGGGGGGGGGGGGTTATGTACAAGCCCCCAACATATTACCCAATAGTACCCACACTTAACTTTGTTGACTGAAACGCCACCATTACTCGTCTAAAGGCCCCGGTTTTATCGAAAGGGTGTGTTCACATTTTCTAAATATTTTTATTATTATCTGGGGCAGATCCTTCAAGATTTTGTAAAAGAGGGGGGCACAAAGCCAGAAAATTACACAATTAAGGAGGCAATGTTTTTTTCATTGTCTACTTGAGGTATGCCAGTTGGTTTCAAAAAGGGGGGGGGGGGGGAGGACAGACGATTCGCCCCCTCCCTGGATCCGCTCCTGATTAATGATAATAATCAGGGCGGATCCTTCAGGTTTTGGTAAGAGGGGGCACAAAGCTGTAAAAATTATTGGAGGTATTCTTTTTTTTATTGTGTACTGAGTGCATGCCAGTTGGGTTTCAAAAGGGGGGGGGGCAGACAAGATTGCCATCAGCACAGTCTTGAGAGGGTCAACCATGTTCTCTTCAAATGGCTTCGACAACAAGTCATTTTCCAAACATAAATCAAAATGAAAAACAGAATATACACAAGACAAAATACACACAAGTAAAATAACTCGTAATTGACAATTTACAAACATTTAACACCCAAATCATGAGTCAAATCTTTTGTTTTCTTTCTTGATTATTTAATTTGGACTTGTTGAGCATCAGAGGTCTTTTAGGGTTAGTGTTCGGGTTAGGAGAAACTACTGTATAGTGCTTGTCCAGGTTTGAAGTTAGGATTCATTTAGGAATTGACCACGGAGCAAATGTTGCTAGAGCATGTGTCGTAGTTCAAACCATCTGCTGGTAGTTCAGATCTTATTTGTACATCCAACAGTTTTAGCATGGTAACAGTGATGGAAACCCTGGGAAATGAAAAAAAGGAAACATGAGATATATTATTTCGAAACTGAAATTCGATTTTAATTTACTTCAGATAAGCATTGACAAATTTGAATTATGAAATTGAAATTCTAGATTTTATTTTACTTAAAGAGTTGTAGACCCACAGTGATATGCAATTTCAGTTTTAAAATATGGTCTAATGCAAAACAAAACCCCAAAGTGGGGGATCATCTCAAATGAATTTGAATAGACTATAGAAGCCCACCCCCCCCCCCCAAAAAAAAAGACAAGAAAAAATCAGCTCGTTTAACTTTACTGTTGGCCAACAATTCAAGACAAAAGCATGAAAAGTGGAAAAGAATATGCAACATGTATTATTGAAGTAAAAATTAATAACACTCAACAATTAGATGTATTTTTTTATTTGTAATTTAGTTGAGGAAATAAATAAATAAATTTAATCTTAAATATCACCTCCACATACCACCCCCCCCTCGCCTACCCTACAGCCTACCCCCTCACTCCCACACTCACTCCCCCAGCTCCAATCAATCTTCAATCTCAAGTCCAACTTTCCAACCTCGCTAAAGTACAGCTGATTCTATGTAAAATACGTTAAGAGACTCATTATAATTTAATCAATCTTTTAGAAATTCCAGACCAGTCTTAATTTTTGTCGATTCATTACATTGTTTTAATTCATAAAGAACGCTCACGAAGAGACTATTATTACACGCGCGCACAGTGCATTGTCAATACGAATCATAAACAACACAAATTCCATAGCGACTCACACGAGCAGCAACATTCGCGGGGCAGATTTTGCCGAAATTGGCCATTGCAAGCCCTATTTCATGTATTGCAAGTGATGTGTGCGGGTGGAAGCGGCCGCCCAAACTTGGTTTCAAAAATTTAAAAAACATTTCAATTTTGAAAGAAAATAAGTTTTAAGACTGCCAAATTTTGCGCAATAAGGAATAAGTATAGAATATGACGAGCTTGACAAGAAAAACGGCGAAATTTTGACTTACCTCGGTCAAAAAGTGACGATATGAAGGCCTAGGGGTGAGTATTATCAGGAAAGTTTTGATATCGCACGAACTGGAAGTAGTTTAGGTTAATGATATGTGAAAATCTTGGCAGAAGACCGAATCACTTTTGAAAGATAATGATATCAATCCACCCTTGTCAAAACCATGATAGAAGCAAGCGAGTAAACTGCAGTATCGCCTTACGTACAAAACAATGTACGTGCGCGAGAGCGCCATCTAGTGCCTGATGACGATAGCTATTAAAGAGTTAGTGTGAGATAGGTATTGATTCACTGAATTCTTTTCCATAAGAAGAAACCTTTTCTTTCCTACTAGGAACATGTAAGTAATTCTATTCTGGGCTAAAACAAACATAGCCTCTCCATCTACTAGTCTATCCAAATACTCTGTCCCGTAATTGAGCCTACCAAATCCACAACGGCTCCCCACCGCTTTTATCTAACCACCTACACCTCTCTCGGGGATTTCCATAATGGGTCTCTCCACCCCTCGTACTACATGTAAGCTCATTTTGTCGGCTTTACATGAGACTACTACCAAGGTCTCTACGATAAGTTAGCCTCAAATTCATAAATTCCTAAACTTAGCGTTCACTTCAGAATTTATCTTACAGTCCTAACATTCTTCAACCATAAGTCATCCGGCTTGTCCTATAGTTCGTCCCTATCTGTCTGTAATTCAGTATTCTACCTAACTGTTCAATACCAGTGAATATCACAATAAAAATATTCTAATATTAAATTTCTCGGTAACTGTACTCTACTTTTCTTACTGGTTCAACTTCTGAGTGCTTGTACAGAACAAAAGAGAGAAAGTAAGAGGGAGAGAGAGAGACAATGAAAGAAAGATGAGAGAGACACCAGATAATAACCTGGAAAACTTACAACATGCACTCATATCTACATTCTATTTACATTTAGGAGCAAAAGCATTATTGATGAAGTATCGAGTAATGGCTGCCTTTGTCCTCTATTTACAAATGTATACATGTACAAGTGAGGCATCCTTGGCAATTTATAAAACAAATATGTATATTAGCTGAGCCTAATTATTGAAACTTCAAATAATCCTAAGTTAGCAAATCTAAAATTACTGTTCCGAACTAACACAAAAAATTAACAGTACAGCTAAAGATAAATTAAATAAGAACAATAAAAGGATAGGATGCCTCTAATATATGAGGCACCGGTGACATTTAAGTAACCGAGGCTCGAAGCCTCGCCTTCCAAATATTCATTATTTTATCGTCGTCTTCAGATCACCTTCTAGTGTCAAAAACTGTAAGATCAGTGCAATCAACTAAGGTTTGGTCGAGAGTCCATGATACAGTAAACAAAAATTTAGGTCAGGCAGCCTATTTATAGGTCCCAGGGGCCTGCGTTTTATTAGATACGCGCTGTGTATGCATGCCAAATGCGCGTTGTAATGAAAAGCAATTGGATCGCAATTCACGCTTGTCAATTGCGCTACTGAATATTCATTTTCAACTCGGGTTTCCATTATGACGTAGTATATGTCTTTTATTACGTATTTCTTAATCAACATCAAAGGATCGACCATCCATTTCTCCAGTCATTTTTCTTGAAAACCAAATGCCAGAGCACTATGGAAATGACAAATAAATTTTCTTTTCAAACCCAGTTTTAGAATTTCAGATTTATTCCAAGAAAATTCTAAGTGTTCTGGTAGAAATTTATTGGGATTAATTTTGATGCCAAGTAAAAATATCTTGAAGAGTTAAACAAAACAAAATATTAGAAGGGGGGGGGGAAAAACCGCCACAATATTTATTTGTTATTTCAATATCCATTATTAATCGTTTATGCAAAACTAGCCTAGACTGAAATAACCGTATGGTATTGGGAAATCTTTAATTTTTATATTTATGAGAGACTGAAGAGACTGAAGATTTCGGTCTATAACTAGCCGGGTCTCGCCCTGCCATTTCCAATAATTTTCTATTATTCTACGTTGGCGACCTTCACCTTCTTCAATATTTTATTGTTTTTCATATTTTCTGTTTTAATCATATTTTATTCTGTATTATTTTATTTGTATTTTGAATGATTTTATCTGTACATATATATATGCATTCTGCATCATGTTTGTTGTTGGGGCCATATGGGAGACCAACTGTTGTTGATTGGTTGATTGAATGGATAATTTGGATAAAAATACAACAAGAACAGTTCGATTTCATTCACACTGGCAGTCAAATTATTGAATTGTTGAAAATGACATGATAATATACATATTCATAAAGATACCGTCCTATTACATTGAGAAATGTTGAATGGGCCACCCCGAATCAATAAATAAATATAAATGAGGAAAGTTTATCACCTGCTGTACAAGGTGATAAACTTTCCTCATTGGTCAACACCATTTAACTTTCATTATGACGTCATGTACCCTTTTAGGACGGGGGAAAATTGGAGACGAGAGCTGTTAATTGCAGACGATATTATATACTGTTTACAATTTTCCAAATAAAATTTGGATCCGTGCATGCGCTTATGCAGGGGCGTCGGAAGAGGGGGGGGGGGGGCAGTGGGGGTGTCACATCCGAGTCACACCCCCACTCAGAATTGCTGTCGGTAAATGCGCTCTTATGTCCGCAAAAAAAAGGGGGGAGGGGAGGGAGAGGAAATAAAAAGGGGGAGCAAAAGGCATCCTCCTTCGGCAATAGGCTGCAGCCCCCTCCCCCCACCCCGAGGATTTTCGAAGTTCTGACAATCGGGAAACCAGACCTTCACATTCGGGCAGCGAAGTGAGGCCAGAATATCCACATATTTGGGCAGAGAGGTTCCCAGATAATTATATAAATTCTGTATGTAACTTCTGTACATTTTCTCTAAGATTTTTTTTTATTTGTTCTCTCGCAAAATTTTAGAAATTGAAAAGTTGATATTCGGGCAAGAGTTTCCTTTGGCAATGGGCTGCGGCGCGCCCTCCCCCAGGATTTTCAAAGTTCCGATTTTCTGGCATCCACCACTTCATATTCGGGCAGCAAGGAGCCAGAATATCCATATGTTTGGGCAGCGAGATAATTATGTAATTTCTGTATGTAACTTATGTACATTTTCACTACGAAAAGTTAATTTTATGTTGGCAAATTTGGCCATCAACCCCCACCCCCACCCCATTCAAAATGTTCTTTTTTAGTGACGCCCCTGTGTGCATGGACATATCCACGTCCGATGATACATCCATGAGCTTGTGTGTGCCGTGTGCACACAACTTTCCAGATCTGCGCTGCCCCGCGGGCGCTGCCACATGAATAATAATGCACTTTCTTCGCCTAATTTTGCTATTAAAGTTAGCATCGCAGCTAGGCCTACTAGTATTAGACCGAAAGCTTCAGTCTCTGTTCGTCGGCCGTGTTCCGCTGGACTACGTCTTGCTTCACTACACCTCCTTACATGTGTAGGAGGAGAAGGTAAAAAATTTAAAAAATGTTCAAGACTCCTCCGAACAGACGGTTTTCAGCTGTCTACGCAGCTACTAGCTAGGAAACCTGCGAGAATCCCTTGCACGTTCGACCAGTTCTACTTCGGTTCACTGTTAATCCTATGACTTGAGTGAGTCATAAAAATTAGTTAGATTCCATGATCGGTGTTCACCATATGATCTATGATGACCTGTGAACTGGGTTCCCGTCTGGTTCGTCTACCACTGGCCTACTGAGTACTGTATATTTTTATACTGATTGGCCTGTCCACGACATGTCTACGCTACGACACAGTATTAAAGGTACAAGAACTTCCTTCATGAATTATTGCCAAAAGCGCATGAAAAGCACCTGTGATGTTAATAGAGTATACAATAATGATGTCAACAAGTCTGTCTCTCTCTCACTCTCTCTCTCTCTCAATTTAATTTTAAGTTAAAGATGATAATGATAAATTCATGGTCAATCACACAATGATGACATGTAATAATATTAGGTATAAACTTTAAAGTGATGACGATGGTGGTGATGACAAGGTCAAGGTTAGCTATAGTGATAGTCAAATGTTTACTAGGCTTAATTGTACCAATTAATTGTTGATTGGACAACACATTTTCTGCTAACAATTTCTCTGCTATCTTAACATCTAATTAGTGGTGGATATTTGCGGGGGTTAATTGCCATGTACTCCTGAATCCTCTGACAAGCAAAAAGGGGGGTCCAAATTTGCAGGGGAGGGGAGGGGGGGGGGGGGGGGGGGGGGACCACACCCATTTGGCATCAACATTGGCTCAATTATGTTTTAACTTGGATATATTTCTAGTCATAGTTGGAATATATGAGGGTATTCCAAGAGCAATCACTTTTATATGACATTACTGCTACTAAGTTGATTGTGGGCGTCAACGGAAAGACAAGACAAGACAAGACACTCATCCTCAACAGGAATATATATATAAGGTTTTGGGGAATGCTCATAAAGTTTTTTTGTTCATCTTTACCAGAATTCAACTAACCCAAAACCTAATGGCAACCCAAGTCCTAGTTAACCCTGCTATATTACGGATAAAATAAAGCCCAGTATAAGTGTTGTATCACAATGGAGTCTGATGGCTTGAATTCCACAGGTTAATTAAGTACCGGTATGTGCTCAATTTTGTCTGCTGAGAGTGAGAGCCAGAAGGTTGTTAATTCATTAATGTCAAAGTATATGAGTGAATGCCCTCATGGCTCTGAGCAGACATTGTCTATCTTAAGTCAATTCAAATTGAGTGAGATAAGATACAACCAAGAAGGAGAAGACTAGATTTTAACTATTTACTGGGTGCCTAGACTGTACATATCATTTAGGCCTATTGCCTGCCCATCATTGTAGATTATAGATCTTAGACAACCAGGGGGAGAGAGAGGACTACTGGGGGCACACACATGCCCTCGCATAATTTGGTGCCACACAAATTCCCTCCAGAAACTTTGAAAAGTGCCTTAGCTATTGTAGTGCTTATAATGTATAAGCTCTGAGCTGCCTTAGAATGTCAGGCTTATAAGCATCTCAAAACATTTCTTTTCCTACTCAGTTGCTATACCCCTAGAATATCAATACATTTATAAGCATCCACCACTCAGAGATATTAGTTTGCCCCCCCCCCCCCCCCAGCTGAAAAGCGTGATGAACCCTTTTGTCTGCTGAGACTTCAGAGAATTTTTTTATTGGAGTTAGGAAGGTCACTATTTGAATATGTAGTATAACATGAGAACAGGAATATAGAAAGAACATTGATATGAAAAGAATCTTATGGGGTGTTGCAAGAAAGTTGCAATCGATTGCAAATCCCCCAAATCAGTTGCAAGTCCTGCAAATTTGCAATCGATTGCAAGTAACGCTCAATCCTGTTGCAAGAAAGTTGCAATCAGTTGAAAATTCCCCCAAATCAGTTGCAAGTCTTGTAATCAATTGCAAATAATTTGCAACTTTGCATTGGATATAGGGGTAAGCACAAAATTTGCAACCGATTGCATGTCTTCAAAATGGCAGCTGCAAATGAAGATGGTGGGAGGAATGCCCCAGATAAAATCATTCCATTTGATCATTTCTCACAGAAATAAAAAAAAATTATAGATTTCAATATGGCACGAAAAAGAGACATGATAACGAAGCTTTTCGACCTGCACTCATCAGGTTATATATATATATAACAAATTACTTGAAATCAACTGTATTATACTCAATGAACCCGGACACAAACCCAGACGTTGTAATTTGACAACCGCGCAGCGTGTGACGTTTTCCTTACACAACTGAACCGGCTCCATCCCGCGCTAAAATTCACATGTGAAATTGAACTGTCCGATGCTCTCCCATTTCTCGACATTCTCGTGGAGAGAAGTGATGGGAAATTTATCACTTCCGACTACCGCAAGCACACATTCACCGGGCAATACACGATATGGGACTCGTACAGTGCAACTTCATACAAGATTGGGCTCATTAGAAACTTAGTGTGCCGCGCACTTAGGATTTGCTCTGAGTGCAAATTAGCTCCCGAAATCGCGAAAATCAAGACTATTCTCCTTGATAATGGTTAGGGAGACCATCCAAATTCATCGACCATTCAGAATGCATCCGGAATGGGGTCATCAAGCATTCCAGAATGGGTCGGGAATATCCCCATTCTAGTCGCGTTCTCAAATTTCCGGCCGATCGGCGTCTTTTGTGTTGCCGAACAAAGGGGCATTCTGAAAGCATTCTGGGAGCATTCTGGAAATGTCCCTTTGTTGTCGACATGGCATGGTCCCAGAATGCGGTGATTAAAAATCATGAACGGGACAGCCAAGGATGCGCAGCGCGATCGAAGGTGCTTCATTTATTGCGATATCGATCATGCCGGCATGATACATGTATAATCTCATTTCAAAGTATTTCCCTTTCTTTGACTGTAAGGCTCGGAAGAATTATTTTTGAAGATTCATGTTGATGCCATATACTATAGTGAATTCGCTTTATTTATGAATATTGTAAGCGACGGTCACCAGATAAGATACAGCGTCGACCGTTAGATGAAAAAGGAATACGATTTCCAGATTGAACGAAGTGATGATCGCCGGGTGAAAAAAATGCGCTTTATTTCTTCCGATATTAGGACGCAACAAATAGCTGATTTTTGTTTTTAATGACATGTATGGATCGCAAGAATTATGCGGAAGTTTAATGGTGAAAGAAATTGAAGCTCATCATACGAAATAAAGTAATGATCGTCAGATGAAATTAAATTACACTCGCTAGATGATACAGATTTGGACGATTGTCCTATGAAATAATATTAATATTACTACAGTATAGACAGATGAAATAAATGACGGCCGATATATATTTTTGTTGCCCTTAAATAAATTCGCTGATGAGAATGATCAATACATGGAAAATGCACGATATGATTGATAATATTAACAAATGATAATCAGTTTTGAGCGCCAAATGCGCTTTATATTTCTTCCGATATTAGGACGCAACAAATAGCTGATTTTTGTTTTTAATGACATGTATGGATCGCAAGAATTATGCGGAAGTTTAATGGTGAAAGAAATTGAAGCTCATCATATGAAATAAAGTAATGATCGTCAGATGAAATTAAATTACACTCGCTAGATGATACAGATTTGGACGATTGTCCAATGAAATAATATTAATATTACTACAGTATAGACAGATGAAATAAATGACGGCCGATATATATTTTTGTTGCCCTTAAATAAGTTCACTGATGAGAATGATCAATACATGGAAAATGCACGATATGATTGATAATATTAACAAATGATAATCAGTTTTGAGCGCCAAATGCGCTTTATATTTCTTCCGATATCAGGACGCAACAAATAGCTGATTTTTGTTTTTAATGACATGTGTGGATCGCAAGAATTATGCGGAAGTTTAAATGGTGAAAGAAATTGAAGCTCATCATATGAAATAAAGTAATGATCGTCAGATGAAATTAAATTACACTCGCTAGATGATACAGATCTGGACGATTGCCCCCCAAAATTTATATTATTAATATTACTACAGTAGACAGATGAAATAAATGACGGCCGATATATATTTGTGTTGCCCTTAAATAAATTCACTGATGAGAATGATCAATACATGAAAAATGCACGATATGATTGATAATAATTATTAACAAATGATAATCAGTTTTGCGCACCAAATGCGCTTTATTTCTTCCGATATTAAGACGGCAATGCATTTTTAAGGAACTGTATGGATCGCAAGAATTATTGCGGAAGTTTAACGTATGTATATATTTTGTTGCCCTTAAATAACTACAATGATGAGAATCAGTGAAGTTATGTGTATATAACCTTTTTTCATGTTTATACTTTATTTATGGTGACAACCCGTCTATTTATAATGAAACAATGTAAACGAAAGACGCCAGAATAGAGCGGCGACCGCGAGGTGAAAGAGGAGATCACCAGATAAAATAATGAAAAAAGTGAAAAGGATAAAAGTAACCAACGATTTACTCCTTTACCATTCACCATGGTCACGATATTCATTTCTTTTTGCCCAGATATTTTTCGTCGTATAGGCCTATGATATATGCAACTGGTTTTTCTGAAGGTTCATATTTGGAAAAAAAAGGTGGTTTATAGTCCGAAATATGAAATAGAGTTAATTCTTTTGAAGGTTCATACTTTTTCCGAATCTTTTATATTTTTAGCACACCGCTTGAGCGTAAGATAAGAGGGCAAACACTGTGAGAGCGGAATAGAAACATGGAGAGGAGAGAAATAAAATGGAATCGTGTCAACGTGACAGATAGAAAGAGAATAAAATGACAAATTAAAGAGAAACATCGGAAAAGTTGAATGAAAAGCTGACAGAATAAAAGCCATAAGAAAAGGGTGATTATTCTTGATAAAAACAAAGAATAACATAAGGAAACACGATAGAGTTTTTAGCACCCTTAAAATTGCAAGAGGCATCGGCTATCAACAAATTCCAAAAAAAGTAAATGAATTAACTCAACTCATTTTAACGATATTTCTCTCCTTTTGCATGATCCCCTCTTTCTAAGCTCATTTTACCCTTTTTCTATAGCTCCATCAATCCGTCAATACAACGCGACTTTATGTAACTCCCCCCCCCCCCCCCCCCCTCTCTCTTTACTTTTTCCAAATTGTTTCGGGGAAAAGGCTTGTTTGATCTACCCGCGCGCGCGCATACTAAAAATAACCGTAGTGATATCAACAACCTGCCAGACAATGGCTCCCAAGAGTCTCTCAATGTCATTGACCCAGTTAATGATTTATGACCTGCTGTGATTTTTTGTTTTTCATGCTAGCCTATGCGATATGCGCCGGGCTTTCTGGCAAGTATACTAATTGCGTTACGTAAACTATGGAGACAATACGGACAATGGGCGAGGGCGTTAGCCCAAGCGAGTATCATCGCTGGTGAACTCATCATTATTCATATATGTTTTAAATATCGAATGTGAGAGGAGGGTATGCCATGCATGATTCATAAACTAGCCTTATTTGGTGATCGACCTCCTTTTATTCAACCAATCAAATATTTTCAAGTTCCGATTTTTTCCGTCTTGTACTAGTAGTACAAAATTCAAAATACGCTACAACGCCCTAATTTGTTGGAGACTTGGAGTTGCTTAATATAGTCTGTATGCAAGTATGTAATAATTTACTCCACTGTTGCTGTATCGAAGTTTGTATCCAGTATCACATCTTATTTTTAACTAATCATAATAACGCATTATTCTAGACTACGGTACATTCTTTCCAACTGGTTGTTGTGGTGTATGGGTGTAGGTTGGCTGATAAAAATACACTTTATTTTGTGACATATTGCCTGTACATATGTTCATTATTCCCAGTACGTATTCTTTGTATTTTTCTTATGCCAGATATTGCCGTTTTATTTATGATCTCTTCCATGCCCACAGGAGAGGCCGTCAGAAATAAAATCATTGTCAATGTCATTGTACCGCATGCGTGCGCCTCTAATCCAGCTATCGTGGAAGTTATACTTATAAACTCAGCCCCGGGACGTTTTGAGGGAAACCACTGCTATTCCGTGCGTCTCACAATTTACATGGGCAAATGACAATGTATAGTTGTATCGTAGGGACTATTTTTTCAATCAAAGTATCATATATGTCATGCCACTTACCTAAACAGACCTTCCGCAGATCAGCTCTTCCTCAGAAATGTATAGAATCAATAAAATGTCACCTTTTTTCACTCAATTGTAATCCTCCCTCTCGTCTCTCTCGAGCGAGAATTCGAACGTATGTAAAAAAAAATATACGGACGCGCATGCGTATTGCAAACTATACATCGGCCTCCGAACAATTTTAGTACAGGATCCGGGAAATTAATAGGCTTTTTATATCATTCTCGTCGAAAAGAAAGACGACAGTTATCCGGACAGTATTGTAATTACCTAAAGCATCTTCAAATGAAGTTATGTCATATTTCATGGTATAATTTTGACATACGAGCTTGGATTTATGAGGCATCCAACCTTTCTAATGACTGCTGGGACCGCAGTAAAGCGGACCCAGGTTTGGGCTACTGCCGGCCTTCGCCGATTGCCCGTCTCCATAACGCGATCAGTATACTTCATTACTTGCCAGAAAGCCCGACGCATATCGGACAGACTATTTTCATGCTACTGTAGAAAGAAATTCAGCAGCATATCTCCCCTCCCATCCTCCCACCCCCCTCCAAATAAAAGATAAATACGAAGACGATCTCTGTAGCCTAGTCACTGAGTTGAGGGGCACTTGCATCCTTTTTTAGGGGGGGGGGGGGGTCCTCAGAAAATTTAATGCGAATGTAGGAAGTCACAGAAAGGGGTGGATGTTTGATTTTTGTTTTGACTTTCTCTTCACTTTCCCTCTTTCCCGGTCGCTAGAGCTATATAATATAAAGATGATAATGAGTGAAATTTTATGATAATTATGATATCAAATGAATCATACAAAAAATTAAAAATTAAAAAATATTCTGCTTGACATTTGTGTTAAGAACTTATAAATATGGCCATTGAATTTCGGCGAAATAATATCACAATATCAAATTCCATTGAAAGAGAAAAGAACCAAACAAATACGAAATCACCCCTCTCAAGAATTGACAAGCTTATTTCACAGACGTATTTTTATGTTTCCATAATTTCATCATTTTCTCTGCATCACTGGAATCACGCGGCAGCAGCCCGAATGCGTATAGTGTTCCAATTCCGGGGCCACCTGTCATCATGACTGTAAACCATTTTCAAACATCGTTGATGAAATTCACAAACACACAAATTTACATCGACACAGAATGATCAAAAGTAATAACATGTTGTGCAAGTTTTGTAAGTCGTTTAAAATATGATACGTCACTGATTTGTTTTCAGAATCATGTTATTTTTCCCCAAAATAATATTAGACGGGTTCGCGTGTTTTTCATTTGCTTTCCGAAGTATGTCCGCGATCACTTTGAACAAAGAGGCATCGATCGATATCGCGGCGCGCGCGGCATGAGAAAGACAGATCAGCGATCGGCCGCGCCGGCTGCGCTGGCTGAATAGCTCTTCCTTGCTGTACTGTGAACAATAGCGTGTTCTGGATTGAGTGGCGCATTCTCGGAGCATTCCGGAACATACCATTCTGACACCATTCTAACACCATTCTGACCCCATTCCGGATGTAATCCTCCATAGCGCGGAGTTAAGTACCGCATTCTAAACGCAGGCCAGAATGGGGATGAGCAAGACAATGGATTTTTAGGGGACCATTCCGGATGCATTCTGAATGGTCGATGAATTTGGATGGTCTCCCTTACCCTGAGCATGTTATATCTCGCACCATAACACGGACGCTGTAGGCACAATCCAAATCTGACACCAGATTTGGGCCTGCCAAATGCCCCGTGTATCTCAAACTACCCTGGAGGGGTAAGGTATCTGACAAATACGCCAGTCAGATCAAACCCGTAGTGTCATGTTGCTATTATGCGGTTTCGACACGCATTGTGTTTTCTACACACAGGATGCTACCGTCAACTAGCAAGGATGTACTACCCACCCCCCACTTGAGTAATGTTACATGTATTTACCAATTTCAGTGCCGGTGCGATGCCAGGTACGTGGGCCGTACTTCTCAGCGGTTGGCTGATCGCATTAAACAACACGTCCCCTCGACTATTCGGAACCGTACAACCAATCAGCGCAGGCAGCCCGTCCGTGCCTGCAAATCTGAAATGCCCGCTAACAGACCAAAGATAGCCAAATGTGATTCAGCGATTGGTCTCCACTTGCTGAACAATCCAGCTTGCGCACAAAGCTATGCCGACGATCAATTCTCAGTTATGTCCCGGGCCAGAAGCGCCGCCTACATTCAATCGCACGAACCCCTTCTGTGCAGACAAAAGGAGTTCGTCCAAGCTTTGCGATTGTTCTGAAATTACAACGTCTGGGTTGCGTCCGGGTCCATCGAGTATAATATAGTTGATTTCAAGTAATTTGTTATATACCTGCGTGATAACCTGATGAGTGCAGGTCGAAAAGCTTCGTTATCATGTCTCATTTTCGTGCCATATTGAAATTTTGTAGTACCAAGAAATTATAGATTTCATAAAGATGAAGTAAGATGAATTTGTGAGATGCTCAATGAGGAGGATCTACAGGAGCAAAGCACTTAGCAAAGAGTTGCAAGTATGCATAGCCCAGAATTACTTCGCGAAGAGATCAATTTTTTATAAAATAGCGATCCAATCATTGTGTGGATGTCTCTGCTGTATTAAAGCCGCTGTGTTTATTTCCCATAGGCTTGTGTACAAATTAGATAAATTCTGCCATTCTCTCACAACTTTCCCATCATAAGGCATCATTCAACAACATCCATGCTATTCACGCATACACATTTACATCAACCAGTTAAGTGTTCCCCAATGTCACAAATTTACTGTCATACTCTCCTTCAAAACAAGCCATCTTTATTAAAATTAAAATTCATACCCTGATTTTTTTACAACTAACACTTCCACATGCATTATACATACATGTATATACAGCCCTGGAAAACTTATTAGACCAGCTCCTTTTAAGGGCATATGTGGGAAGTGTTGGCTACATCAGTAATTCAACTTTGAAATTGATTTCTACTAGCTAACTCATATTTGAGTAGATGACTACTCCCTGACAGAGTTACCCCCTCCCCCCCCCTGGACAATTATCCACAAAGGACAATTAGATCTAAAGGCATGCACCCCCAAATGGATGGATACTTCAGATTAACTAACAGAATGAAAATATCCTAGATGGTAGTTGTCCTGGGGATATTCTCCAGGGGTAGGAAGGTTTTAAAACAAATGTTCTGACAGTAATGGTCTCTGGGATAATCGTCTGGAGGTATGCCTGGTTAAGCCATGTTCATTTCTCTAGGGGCAGTTTGTTCGGTTCTTGGTGGAAAATTGCTACATTAATTTTGATGATAGCCATGATAGCAGCCATGCCTTGTTGTATGCTGTCTATAAGGGGTTGAAATTATTTCTCTTCACAGCGCTCATTCATAGCCAGAATTTGATACTTTTTTCGATAACTTCAGTTTTCTATTATCTTTAATGTACATGTATATATGTCACTTCAAATGTTCTCAGTAGAATCATGAGCAGGCCATAGTCCTCAAACCAAGACAACACTTAAACTTTATCCTCTCAGACATTTATAGTCTATTGTGTGGTCAAAAACCCTTTCTCACCGGAAAATGGGGGGGGGGGGGGCGGTAATTGTCTGGGGAAATTTATCCGGGGTAGTTTGTCCTTGCTGTGGTCATCCTAGGGGTAATTGTCCTGGGGTAATTGTCACGAAGGTAATTGTAATCGGGTGTAGTAGTCCAATGAATTATCTGTTGATAATCATTTTCTTAGTTCCATAGACAATGGGCTTAACACCACCTGTTTGCCTCTAAATGCAGCTGGTCTAATAATTTTTTCCAGGGCTGTATATCCATCCACTGACCTCCACACAAACCACCCTAAGATTTTACCCACTAAGAGCTCTCACTACCCATAACCCTCTTCAAATGATGACAATACAGAAAAGATTGATACATAAGTAATCAAGTTGAGATTTGCTATGATTTTACTTCCTTGTTTGTAACAGTGTACATCTCATTAACCCTTTGGAGACGACGGGCTTCTACAGAAGCCGAGCGAGGTGCTCAGTCTGTGACGGAGGGCTTCTACAGAAGCCGAGATTTATGCCAAATATGTTGACAAAGTTTTCCAGCTAACTATCCGCTCTTATGCGCTAAAATTCTTAGTAGTATTATGTAGATATATTCATTCACAATACCCGTTAAAAAAAATATGAGGTTACGTGGAGAAAAATTGAGAAAAATAGGATTTCGTTTCAACTTTACCCGAAATTCTTGTTTGGGATCGTAAATCTTGTATACATACAGACGTACGCGTACGCGTCCGCTACGATCATGTTATTTCCATAGTCCAGAGCTCCGATCACGTGATATCATAGCGTTCAAAGTGCCGATCGATCTTGACAAAAAGCTTCATCTACGTTATGTGCGTATTCACTACATTTACACTCCCGACTTCGATCCTGACGTTGTTTACTTATTTATTTTTTATCTAAGGCATTTTTCATCAACTGATTTGAAATAAGCACATGATTTGTTGTTTCTCGTAGGAATTAAATTGCTGTGCACCCATCAACTATACTACCTTTGATTGGTTGATTATTGATTTTTTAAAATGTATTTATATTTTAATGTTTTTAGGAAAGTGTGTACTAGATGAGAGCTATGGAAGATAGAGCCAGAGAGAGAGAGAGAGCCCCTCCGCCTCCAATCCATCCCGGTCAATGACAAGAAATTGCCTCCCTGTTCCAAACATCATGTGCTTTGATAACTTGACGTTGCTCCTTATAATCCAAGTTCATAAGATAAAATAAAAGGAGCTTGCTCAAGGATTATATCAATTTAAATTGGCCAATTCAGCGCTTCATTGATGAATGAACCATTCACTCTTTTCTAAAACCCAAGTTAATAAAATAAAATAAAATAAAAGGAGCTTGGTCAAGGATTATATCAATTGAAATTGGCAAATTCAGCTCTTCATTCATGAATTTCAATGAACCTTTTCAAAATGAAACGCTTTCTCAGTTCCGTGGACTACTAACAAGGATTAGCATTTTGAAAGAAGAGGAAGTATACGTAGGTCGACCTACTGAATACATGTATACAAGAATGAACTGTAAACATGCGCTGCCATGCTATCAATATGATAAAACTACAACCCCAAGAATTACGGGAACCCAATTATTAATGCTCATTTTGAAATTCACAGTACAGCCCGTTAAATGGTTATCCTGATGACTGGGATTTGTGTCAAAAGGATAACCATAATATTGCATACTTTGAAAGCTTTAATTTCATGCATCTTTATTTTATTCCCGATTCCGTCATCTGCTGTAAAAAAAAAAATAATAATAAGGGGGAAGGCGGGCTGTTATTGCAGATATTGCAACATCACTATATAAGATATATTGATTTGGTAATTAACTTGGCTGTAAGCCTACATTACAATAAACTTAAAACTCACACGTTTTCTGTTTGTGTTTATTAACCGTCCTGACATGATATATTGTCATCAATTTCTTGTCACGGCCAGGGAAGGGGGGGGGGGGGCGACTAGAAATTACCATCATTGATTGCTATACTATCAGGATCGCCGATCGTCATTGTTGTCATTGCCCCCCCCCCCATCGCTGTTATTTTTTAAAAACATATTTCTTTATCGTTTTAGTTTGTTTATGATTCTTGTAATTATCCAACTCAACTCTTGTCTTTCTGTTTCAATATTTTCCTCGAAACATACAATTACTACACTCTCGATATCATGCTCCTTTCTGATGTTCTCTTTATTTTCAAATCGATCAAACTCTGATAAATAGCCACATCCTTTTATAATAAAAATTGCATGCAATGCGGAAATAAAACGCACTGAAACAAAGTTTTAATTGCACGAACTTCCTGTCGAGTTCAGAGAGAGAGAGAGAGAGAGAGAGAGCAGGAGGCATTGAGATGTGATAAAGTATTATTTTGTTCCACTCACTGTCATTCATTTTTGAATAGCTTTTTCCCATTACAAACAAAACAAATCACATATGTGCACATGATTTTAATAAATTGTTTTATTGATAAAACAACTACATAGGGAAAAAAGCGTTGAAAGAGAGATGGATAGATAGAGAAATAAACGAATGAAGCGGGAGAAATAAAACAAATAGTTATGACAAATCATGAGAAATGTATTCGAAAGTAAATAGGATTATTTTTGTCTTATTGAATAAATAATGTTCATCTGAAAAAACAGTTCCCTGATACATGTGATATAGAAAGCATTTAGAGTGATAATGTCACAATGCTGGTCAGAATACGACTACAAAATGAGTCGGAAACACGTGTAAAATGCAGGGCGCAATGCGTGACTTGGCAGATAATCGCCCGAGCATTAGCAGACGACAATGGGGGCCAATGAATGGGGTATCGATCGAACCAAGGAGTTATCACAGACCTTGATCTAACCGCGTGTGCGACGGCGTTTACGCAATTTGTATTGTAAGTGTACTGAAAAGGAAGGAAGCGAAGCTTCAACAAAATAAGTTGGCTTTTCCCCTGTAAAATAACAAACCTTATTTTTTGTTTCGATAAACAAAACTTATATTTTTAGAAGGAGAAAAGTCTGACCTTTCATGTTTACATTTACTAAAAATTACGAAAATGACCGAGTGAGGTACAATGAGCAATCAAAGTAGAAAGCACCTCCAAATTTCCCATTACCGGCAATGTAACCGAAATCGCTCCGTCACAGGGAGAACAATCGCTGTGCGCGAGCTCGCACTCAAAGGGTTAATAGAGGGAAATACCAAAAACTTTGGCATTCAATAGTATTCATTGTCCCTGTTACAGTAGGATTCTGCTGTACTAGATTGCAGAGAGATATATTTGTTGTGTTGTAATGTACTGTACTGTACTGATGTGTTATGTTGTCCTTGTTTGTCTGTTTACTTGTTTGTTTTGTTTTGTGGGGGTTTTTTCCCTTTTTTTTTCTTGTTCATTACGCTCTATTGAGCATAATGATATATAATGATATATATAGTATAATGGATGAGCATACTTCCCGTCATGCATTGACTAAATAACTGACATCTGTTGAAAGATCAATTCTACCAATGGAAATGAAATCAAAACTACAACAAATTATGATGATTCGAGGCTCATTATTCCTACAGATGTCCATTTTTTAGCCCATGCTTGATGGGAAGTAAAGGGGGGGGGGGGGGGGGGGGGGAGCAGTACAGTAAATCTAAATGGATCTCTTTATTAAAGGACAATTAACCCACGTGATATTCTAGATGCACCTATTGTCTGCTACGTCTTTCCATGGAGGCTGCCATATTGTGCATGACACGGATCATTAGGTACCATATGCATTGATAATAGCCTACCTTTACAACAGATACGTCGCTTTGTTCTGATTGTATTACGATTGTTATTGGCCATGGGCCTAGATAATTGACGACCCATGAGTTCTAATAGCCATCCTGTAAAGCAGATTCCTCGCTTTGTTTTGGTATTGTTACGATTGTCTCCGTCCTTGACGTCAATTCTCCGTCCTTGACGTATATTTTTTATGAAGTATATTTTTTATGAACAAATTAAGACCTTTTAAAAAATATATAAAACTAAACTTACATTTCAGAATATGTGACTTTATCTAATATATATTTGTCCTCTAAAAATCAATTACAAGTTAACGATGAAGGAAATTTTACTTGGGATGAAAAATATGTTCGTGTACACATAAAGTAATGGCAGCCCCCTTATTATTGCTAGCAGACGATAACTTGGCTGGAAAATAGTGATTTATATCTATATCCTGTGTTTTTACATGAAATTGCATGTATCAAATAAGAGGCATATACTACACCATTCAAAATAAGCTAATTCATACGCTGAGGTTAATTTCCCTTTAAAATTCAATTAACCTGGGATGAAGTGCGTGCGCTCTCGCGGCGGTAAATTCTCCCGAGCAGCTGTTCGGGCGATTTGCATATGGCTGTGGGGACTCCCCGTAAATACTGCCTTTGCATTGGCTGATATCATTTTTGTCATGTGACGTTATTTTCAAGCTGTAGCTGAATGGACAAGCTTTCATTCAATACACAACATGTATGCAATTTTTCATCGTTGCGATCAGCACACGTTTTCCCGAGAGCTCGATTGTCGGTGCCTTTTTTCATAAATCTTGGATAATGCTGTCAATTTAAGGTATAATGCTTGTTTTCTATACATGTTTTCTTGATGTGGGTGAATTTTTATGAAAATTCTATAGTCCGAAATTATTTTTTTTATTGGCGAATTTGAGGGATGTCATTGCAAAGTTGACACGGCGAAGCGATGGCTTCCCGCCGGGAGATGCTCTGTGTGATCCAGGCGTGCAATTGCATGTGTGCATTTATTATTGTAGTCTACAATATCTGCATAAAACAGAATTTCTAATAATGCAGAGGAGATTAATAATCATATTTTTTAGAATAGAAACATAATTTTGAAGTAAATAATTAACATCTCTGAATTATAGTTCATGTGATTCTAAATTTTACTGTTTTCATCAGAAATTTATTGAATTTTATTGCTTAAATTAATAATCATGATGTGGATTTAATTCAGGAAGAAATTCAAAACCTTCAATTTTTGCAAGCCTTGCAAAAATGTAAATTTGCTTTGACAAAATAGATGATAATTTAAAGTTTTGAACTGACAACCTGCACACAAGAAATTGGAATAGTTTTCTCATAATTATGTATTAATTAGTGTAATTATCTTTTTTAAAAGAATATTAACACCTATTTTCGGTCAATATTTTTTATCCACAATTACAATTTTCAACTTCATTTCTTTGACAAATTTGCAGTATTTAGTTAACTTATTGACAAAAATGGTAGATCCTTACCAGATGATAGAACCAAGGTCCTTGTCTGTTCCATTTACAAATATCCTGCATTTGACTTGGATGACATGGTAATTTCAGTAAACGTTTCATTTTTACATACGCAAACACACATGCAGTCACAAAATAATTAATCACCTAATTAATTAATTAATGGTTATAGATAACATTTAACAAATTCATAGTGACGAAGCTTTTCGACCTGCACTCATCGGGTCACAATGCAGGAATGAGAGAATACAAGAAAATACAAAAGTCAAGAAAGGGTGTGTAAAGCGACCCGGATATGATCCGGGCACCTTAAAATAATCGAAGCGCTTGTACAAACTCCTTTTGTCGGCACAATAGCCCTATTCTTTCCATGACTGGTTCAGCACAGCATGAACTGGCTAGGTGGTTGAGTGAGCTCCTGCAACCTGTGCTTGAGCGATACTCAACCTATGCAATTAAGGACTCTTTTACATTTGCTCGGTCGGTTCGTCAGATGGTAATTAGTGAATCTGTCTCTTTATGTTCATTTGATGTCTGTAGTTTGTTCACCAACGTGCCACTAAAGGAGACCATTGATATCTGTGTCTCTGCCCTCTACCATGGTGATTTGGATGAACCTCCTATCTCCGAATCCGTGTTTGTTGAACTAATGAAACATGCTACAAGTGCTGTCGAGTTTAGCGTAATTGCAAAACCGCTAATGTTCAATGCCGCAGTCACAGCGACTCTGCTATTGGTCAGCACTTGCTGAATAGTCCAGCTTGTTCCAAGGCATATTACCCGGCTCAGTTCACTATTGTTGCCCGAGCACGCAGCTTTCAACATCTTCGCTTCTTAGAAGCGTTGTTCATTCAGTCGAGAGATCCGCTATTGTGCCGACAAAAGGAGTTTGTACAAGCGCTTCGATTATTTTAGGGTGCCCGGATCTTATCCGGGTCGCTGTACACACCCTTCCTTGACTTTTGTATTTTCTTGTATTCTCTCATTCCTGCGTTGTGACCCGATGAGTGCAGGTCGAAAAGCTTCGTCACTAAGAATTTGTTAAATGTTATCTTTAAGTTTTGTAGGTACCAATCGTCTGTTTGTATATTTTAATGGTTATCCTTTGTTTTTTATGAGACAGTTTCACATAATGTTGATACTGTTATTATCTGTAATTGCTGAAAGTTTCATCTTGTTAGCTTTAATTTTAAGAAAGTTATAAAGGTTTTGTGTTTGAATGGATGGTCCGAGATCACAACTTTTTACTTTATTTTCTATAAAAACAATAGAAAACATAAGAAATTGATTGCGCTAATTTTTCGACATGAAAATGACCGTAACTTTGTTAATTTAGCAGCTACAGAGCTGAATGAGGTATCAAATTGAAGCTTTCATTAGGCTCTATTTGATGGAATCAATTTAATGCTTTAATACGAAATATTAAGATCAGTTGCAAATCAGTTGCAACAAGTTTGCAATCGATTGCTAGCTTGCTGCTTGCTTCTTGCAACAGAAAGTTGTGATTGATTGCAAGTTGTGTTTAATTAATCAGTTGCAAAAGATGCAACTGATGTTTGCGATCGATTGCAACTCTAATTTCTAGCAACACCCCATGAGAGGGCAATACTGGGCATGTGAGCTATCCCTTTTTGTAGACTAGAGAATGACATAATAACCTCTCCCCTCACATTCCTCATACCAACACTATTTCTATGTTGAGGGAATAAAAGTTGGCCAAATACTCTAGATTTCTTTACTCTCTAATGACATATTTTTCTACCATTTTAACAGATTGCTGTACATCTTTGCTAGAGTGAAATGCATTACAAAAATGATTAGTTTAACAAGATGAATAATGATGTATCATCTGGTATTGGCATTTTGAAAAAGAAAATTGTCAGATATGTCTTTCAGTATTTTATATTTTGAATATGTAAACTTGCATGGTGTATAGCAGGGCTTGTCACCAACAGGCGCCCGGGACACACAAGTGCACAAAATCTCAGTCCGGACCTCCAAATTTCAACACTATTACATAAGGCTCATGCATACAGACCCTAAAAATTGCAATCCGGACCCCTACGAAAAGAGTTAGTGTGGAACCCTGTAATACTATGTAATATCTAAATATTTGTTTGATCCTCATATCATAATTACATTTTGTATTCTACATCATTTCATCCACTGTTGTCTTGGTCTCAGATGCTTCATCTCATTCTCATGGTTACATCATTCAGTGATACATACATACCACACCCCTATGAAACTGGTCAGTATGCTTAATATTAAAATTTTCAAATGGGCATGCTCTCTAGTACTCTACATGCTGAGGAAAACTGTTTTAATTTAATGTTGAACCCTCTTTACATGTAACTATACATGTGCATAGAAATCTGTGTATGAGAGTGCCCGAGTCGGCGCAGTGCCCATGTCTGCGCTCACGCGTAACTGCGCGATTCTAATAAAACAAAACACGCAACGAACACAAACTTTTCATCTTTATCATAGCGATAGGAATTCATGCAAAAAACGAGTCAAAATAATGAAAAAGGGTCTTATTTCAAACCTTTTATTCACAAGCCTCAAAATGTTATCTTTCACGTCAAAACTCCCGAACTGCGTGTAAAATGAATGAGTGCGCAGACATGGGCACCATTGTTTTTGCAATGTTGAAATGACACGGCCACCGTTTCTTGTGAAAATGGCTTTGTTCTTGCTCTAATTTTGATGAGATTTTTTGCAGACTTACTCTTTAGAATATCAGGAATAATATAAAATTAAGCTTTAGAGGAATATTGAAGAAGTTCTTGTTCATTTTCAGGTCAAAACCATAGGTGCGCAGACATGGGGCTCCCCATCATACATTGTATAAGAACAAATATCATGATTGTACCATCACATTTATTTACCATGAGAGATTTTTTGCGTATGATGGGGAGCCCCATGTCTGCGCATCTAAGGTTTTGATCTGAAAATGAACAAGAATTTCTTAAATATTCCTCTAAAGCTTAATTTTATATGATTCCTGATACATGGAGTCTAGGCAATGATACCCATGCTACAATTTGCACATGAATGTAACCTTTCAAAATTCTTTGTTATATGTGAAATCATTTATCTTTATCTGGCTTTCAATAGCAAATTGGTATATTTGATGATTGTAAGTCATCAGTGTTAAGTTTTTTATTTGTACGGGATGAAAATGAAATGAAATAAATTTTCTGCGTCCTGTGCTTTTTAAGTGAAAATATTTGTAAATTTGTTGGACCAATCCTTTTTAGAGTGTACATGTATGCCATACATCTGGTGATGGCGGAGGCATAAATTCCGACTGTCCATGGTCGAAGATTCATCTAGTTGCTAAATAAAATACAATATAATTCTGATTGTATTTTTTCTTTTTTGTATTTTTGTAGCCTTTGGAGTTCCTGTGTTCCAAGATGACATCTTTTGTGTGCCAGAGTTACATGTAACTCATCTGAATTCCAGAACAAGCTACCTGGATATCACATGGTCTCACATGATCTCAGTACTTGATGTACGTAGGAACTTATTGACAGCAGCAACTCTTAAATTACCCAGGTTGTGATTTCGGCTCTTGAAGGTAAGCAGTATCATCTTCTCATAATCATCTTTAGAATTAGAAGTACCATTTTATTATGAGGGTGGGAAGGGGATGACACTCAACCTTTTCCCCCAAGGAGCTCATGCCATGATGTTAAACTCACTTTTCTTTATTTGGATCGAGTACCCCACATCTAAAATACATGCAGATCTGTGCTGACTTTACAAGAGATTAATTCATATGATATATTATAGGTACATGTACATGTATGTATGTACTGTTTGATATGGTTATATGTTCCATGTATCTCTTCATGTGAACGAATCAATTACACATGTAATGTCAATATGAATGTCATATACTTTGTGTTGATGGGTGAACACCAGTGGGCCCGTGTTATAAAGAGTTGTGATTGATTTAAATCAATCACAACTTAAAATTGATCACAACTGTGATTAATTTTAAGTTGTGATCGATTGGAATCGATCTCAGCTCTTTATAAGACCGGGCTCAGGTAGCAGATAGTTAATAACGACTTTCTTTGCCCTGACTTTGATTTCATGTTGAGATGGAGTATTGTGTCTGCTGTTCCTCTTTAAAACGTTTCCCTTTTTCACAAAAAATATTATTGCAATTCAGTTACATTACATATGCATATACAGAGTTTTATATTTTTCTCTCTCTATATATATATACAGTAATGAAGTGTGACGTCATACCGGCCAAGTTGTCAAGTTTGCTGGTTCCACACAAATGTGTGCTCTAAAATGGTGTGGCAATCACACCAGCGCCAAACACTGAATTTGCCCTGCTCCATGCAGCCTTTTGCTTGAATGATTTCACATTTAACCTCATATGCGGGCTCTGTTGTTTGGAACTAGTATAAACCTGGACAACGAGTGAATATGACATTAGCACTTCCGTAAAGCAATCGTAGGCCTACATTTATATGGGACTTTTGTATCACCGTTCTTTTTAACTCCTATGGCTTTACATAGTTTATGTGAAGAATCCTCACCTAATGGTAGCTCAAATCGAATACTGACTGAGCAATTAATACAGCAAACTTGTGCTTGTTTACAGATTAATAACAATACTAACAGAATATTGTGACTGCTAATGATCTTAATGGATCTTAATGAGCAACTTTGCAATTTCCTGTCACGATCTTTCATCATGTTTCAATAGGACCACTGTATACCATATATTACATGTACATTCTGAAGACAGTGTAAAGCTTATCTCTTTGCATTATCTCATGTCAATGAAGCTTTTTTTTTCATGTCCACCTGAAGGAAATAGAAGGAACCAGTTAAAGAAACAGTGTTATCAACTGTAAAGTTTAGTATATGACAGGGCTGGGGCTCTCCATTTTAAAACTGTCGTCATGTGAAACGTCCCCTGAATCCCATTTTCATCGTTTACGACCACTTTTGGTGGTGAAAATTAGCCGTTAAACCTTTCGGTACCAAAATTTCTTTGGTAACCCAGGGGCGGATCCAGGATTTCCCAATAGGGGGGGCCGGAAATTTGAAAATTACAAAGTTCAATCACCAAGTACATCAACTCATTACATAGGAGTACCGTACCTGTATCTGCGCACGAGCTCAATTTCGAACTCGACGTGACAGGTGTCTCTTGTACAATTAATATACGAGGACTGATGTCACTTGCCCGATCAATTTGTGGATTCTACATCTAGCGAGCGAGCGAAGCAAGCGAGCAAATTTTTGGCACTTTAATTTTAAAGCCTTTAGAGGAAATATTATTACCAAAATATACGAGATAAGGTATTTACATCTGATATTCGGGCAGTTTGCTCTGCTGTCCGAACATCGGGTGACTTTGTTTGTTTATTCATTGGAACATACAAGTCATTTCTATACATTTGAATTCTGAATATGAGTATATTGAAAATTGATATTTAACCAAAACAAAATTAGAACACAGGAGACCGTCGTCATGAGCGAATTGCTTGATATCGACGAATTTTGCACTGTCATCCGACTCGCCTTTATAGATGCCTGAAAGACATCTTTCGAGGATGGCGCTGGGCCAGCGCTACAGGGTGGGAGAGGGGGGCAAGGGGGCGATTGCCCCTATGATTTTTCAAGTGACCACCCTCCCCCTAAAAAAGAAACAGAAGAAACAAAAAGAATATATAGGCCCTATTTTATGTTAATATACAATTATACATGTATAATTCGTTGGAATGACCCAGCTGTGGGTCGGTCAACGGAGGTGCACACTAGCTATGATTTTCATTATCAGATTATTCATCAATTGTCTATTGTTTTGAACTACTTTGGTTATATTTTTTGTATTATCATCGTTATCATCATCATCATCATCATCATTGTCATTATTATTTTATATCTAAAACATGAATAATCTCAGTTGTAGGCAAGGGGGCACTATGCCTGCCCACTTTCCGAAATATCCAAACTCGCTTCAATCACACGCAGTTCATGAGTAGAGCAGAACTGCATATTATGCAAAGAATAGAATTAAAAGAAAAAGAATAGAAAAAATTAATATGTGATATTAAAGAGAATGTACATTAGGAGTAGGGTATAGCATCATGAACTGATCAAAAAGAAATTTTTCATTCTCATCATAAGTTCCATCTTTTCAAAGGGTGTGCGTAGGCTTAATAACGTTAGTTCGTTGAAACCCCAAAGTCTGTGGGTCGTCTTGCCCCTCCTATGATAATACCCTTGCGCCACCCCTGACAAAGGAGTCAATGAACGTTTAAGTGAGTGTGTCCTAACCATATAGGCCTGTGCATGTGAAGCATGCATGTTGCTTTAATGTTCATGGTTCAATAGCCCTGCTTGCTAGTCTGAATTCCTTATCAATTGCCGTAAAGCATTGTAAGGACATCACATACACACACACATTGACTCCTGTACAAGGGTTGAAAATTTGACAAAATCTGGAAGCTACCTTGAAAAATAATCTTGAATTTAATTAAACTGATTTATATATAGATTAAATCACCTCCAACCAGGGTGTCGATCCGTGTTCATGATTGAGGGGGGGGGGGGGGGGGGGGAATGACCGGCCGGCGAGGGAAGTGAAGTCGGTTGAGTATCTAGGCCCGGGGCAAACAATGAAGTTACCCCCCCCCCCCCCCATAATACTTACCTACGTTTTTGTACAAGCGAGGAAGCAAAGCGACCGAGCGAAAAAATGTTATAAACGTAAACAACGCAATTTCTTGTGCATTTTACCCAGGAAATTTTGCAATTGACCACCGCAATTGAGCTGTTAGAGAAGCTCAAATTGTATACATTGGTAAATGGTTTTCTGTTCCCTCACTTCTATATCGGGAGCAAAAGTAACAAAAACCCTTGCCTATAGGCTTGAGAAAGAGTCGATAAAACCAGCAAGGCTACCTGAATTTAAGATTCCTTTCAAAATTCGAACGTTTGCAAATGCTGTTTTATACACTATATCCTATATTGGGGGGCGCAAATTTAGCAGGAGTCATATGAAACTTATATGATATAGCGAGCAAAGCAATTACATCTTTATTTTTTTCAAATTCTGAAGAAGAACTATATACTGGGCAGTGGCGTATCTAGGGATTATGGCGCCCGGGCATACAATTAAGTTGCCCAAACCCCGAGTCCCCAAACTTATTTAAGTTATTGTAGAAGTGACGGAGCAAGGCGATCGAGTGGCAATTTTTCCATTTTTAACCTTAAAAACGTAATTCCCTGTGCATTTTACTCAGGATATTTTGCAATTAAACTACTGCTATTGAGCAGTCGAGAAGTTCGAATTTAGTACATTGATAAACGGTTTTCTATTCTCTCACTTCTAAAACTGGGAGCAAAATTAACGAAAACCCTTGAGAAGTAGTCAAGAAATTCAGCAAGGCGACCGAAAGTTGGGATTTCATTCAAATGTTGCAAATGTTGCAAATGCTGTTTTAGACAGTTTACTGCGGGCGCAATATATCTAGCAAGATTCAGATAAAACTTATTACATGATAGCGAGCAAAACAACAACAATTACATTTTTTTTTCAAATTTTGGACCCTTTAATCTATTTGAGAACTATATACGGGGGTGCAAAATTACGAGATCTTTAAAGCTAATAATTAGGCAAGGGAGCAAAGCAACTGAGCTTTTGAAAATTTTTTCATTTCCAACCCTCAAAAACTGTATTTCTAATGCATTAACCATTCGGATTTGGGGGGGGGGGGCACATAATCCGTAAGCATTATGATTTTTTCTTCATTTACCCCGTTTCGTTTTTTTTCTCTTTTTCGTTTTTTGCGCCCCCTCCAAGTGCGGCCCGGGGCACGTGCCCCCCCCCCCCATCCTGCCACTGATACTGAAAGAAAATAATTGTGCGAGTATGCAAAGCGACCGAGCTTTGGAAAATTTTCCCATTTCAGACCTTCAAAATCTACATTTGTGGCGCATAATCCGTAAGGATTAGGATTTTTCTTCATTTCCCCCTTATTTTCTTTCTCTCCTTTGCTTTTTTCGCCCCCTCCTAGTGCCGCCCTGCCCCCAAGATACGCCACTGAGCAAAGCGACCGAGCCGGGGGAGGGTGTGGGAGGGAGGTATCCCCCCTCCCACACCAGGGACTTTTTCAAAAATCTGTATATTTAAACTTGCATTTTAGAGCATCCCAAAATGGTTTTTAATGAAAAGAAGGAATGCATGGATCTACGTCAATGGACGAAACCCCTTAATTGAGAATAACAATGCGAGCGAACGATTTTTCTTCGATATTTTCGCATTGAAATTATGGCATTTCTTATTTCCTTAATTTCCTTTAATCTAATCATTAAATAATGTGATGGCATTTAAAGATAAAACATAATGAGTTTGGATAATCATAAGTTTTAAGGTAATGTATAACAATTCTTGTTTATTTTATCCAAAATATTGGGGGGATGATAATACAGGCCATCCCCCCACCTAATTTTTTTTTTTTGGGGGGGATATATACCACCTTATCATGAGTGCTTTTACATATCCCCCATAACATACCTTTGCTAGACTCCTACTCAAATGTGTACCCCAATGCGGAGCGCAACTGAACATGTGCACACCCTAACCCCCCCCCCCCCCCATTCCCTTATCCAACGCTGCCGTCACGGCCGGCCCCATCTTTTCAAATAAATTCTTCAGGAATGGCTCGAAATTTCTTTGGAGGGGCATTATCGTCAGCGCATTTGCACTAAGCATTTCAGACACTACGTTTAGGCTGAGAGTTTTTGGAGAAATAGGTTGCATTCCGACTTAATTTTCCACAAGCCAGGACCGGCCCGGGTTTCGCACGTGCTTGACCCCTCAAATGTCAATGCCCCCCCCCCCTGCATTGTTACCGTCACTGTCAGGTCATATGTCTCCCCCCTCTCTATCTTTCTCTTTCTTTCTTTCTTTCTTTTCCTCTTATCCTTTTTTCTTCATTTTCTTTCCCCTTTTCCCCCTTCTTTCCTTCCTCCTTTCTTCTTCTTTTTCTTTTTTTTTCACCCCCAATAGGGGGGGCCGCGGCCGATTTGGCCCCCACCTGGATCTGCTAGTGTAACCCCCGATAATATTGGTAAATGTCTATTAATACAGAAAATTTCATGGTATTCGTAGATGGGACGAAGGGTCATCTGTGACCTTGAACTTCGAACATTTTTCATTTTTTGCAACTTTGAGGGCGCCCTTCACAAAAACGGCTGGCCCTATTCCGCTGATTTTTTTGTTAGATTATTGCCCAAGTCTTTAACTGTAGGGTTGACTCTCGGATCTTTTCACCCTATATATAAAAAATCATTGGTGGCAATTGCCATGTGAAAAATAAAATGATCTTAATTTTGTTTCCAACGTGCATCTAAAATTGGATTTATGTACCACTTTCCAATCATCACAAGTTTTTCTATATTCAAAATACTATTCCAATTTTTCTCAATTTTTTTCTCAATTTTTTTCTCAGGAGAATAGTTTCCTTTACCATATGTATACTTCGGACTTTGTACTCCTACATACATTATTTCCTCATTCGCAACTTGATCACTCGTTCCAGTGCAGAATAAGTGCATGTAGAGCATATTAATATTGTAAGCTGTGATTGTGAGAGAAGCGTGCCGTCTTTGTGAGGTTGGACTAACTGTTTTTGCCGCCATTTTTATTTACGTATTTATATGCCTATGGATTACAGCATGAAAGCTGTTTGCTGATTTGTTCGTTTCTACTGGGCTAAGCTGTGCTACTGCTGTAGTTGTCGTATTCATGACAAAAATCAGCTTGAAGGACGAGTCACAATGCTATTTCTTGTGTTCCAGTGCTTCTGATGAAAGTATCAAAATATCTTGTGAATTTCTATTGAATGCTATGCATCCTATGCCTATGCTGGATTCAAGAGTGATTTATTCCCTGCAACTTGTAATAAACCAGGATCAACCAATCATCTTCTAAAGGTAAAGAGCTAGTAGTCTAATGTAATATGAAACAAATATGATTATTTAAAGGGTTACTAAAATAAAAAATTAATTGCCCATTTTTCGTAGGAAGGAGTCATCAGGAGCCAAAAATATCTATCACACACTTTTTTATGCATTCAGTCGTATTTCATAATCATTTGAAAAGTACATTTTTGCTGATTTACAGAGTCATAAGCCCCGCCCCTAAAAAAACCATCGAAGCGACATCGTGATCTGTAACGTACGAAAAGTAAAGGAAAATATTCCACCCACCTGTATACCGTGTATACCCGCAGGCCTGGCAGGCCCAGCCCGTTACGGTGCCAAGTGAGAGCATGATATTCACCGCATCGACCATTTGCATTGCATATTTTCGTGTTTAATTGCTCACAATAACGTTGATTTGAGGACACAGTTTCATCAATTATGCCGAATCGGTGTATAGTTGCGGGCTGTAGCAAGACCCCTAAAGATGATGTAAAGGGGTGTAAGCCTACATCTTTTTCCTAAAGATGAAAATCTACGGAAATTGTGGGTCGCAAAGGTAAAGCTCACGCGGGCAGAGTGGCAAGGGCCGGCCAAGTGAATGGAGTACAATCTACAGCGATCACTTTGCCGAAGATGATTTTGAGGATCCTGGCCTGTATTCCGAATTTGGCATGAAGAGAAGGATAAGCTAGCTAAAAGATTCAGCTATTCCAACGATCAGACTTGGAGTCAAGTCTTCCAATCTGTTTTTTCAACGACAGCAGCTGCAGCAGCTTCACCCGTAGACCGAAAATTCTGTCTCTCGTTCGTTAGCTAAGACGAGTTAACGAACGAGAGACATAATTTCCGGTCTACTTTACCCGCAACTCAATGAGTTACTTCACCCACGGCCCTTCACCGTATTCTGCGAGGGGTTCAAACATATAATATGGTCGAATTTCCCCTTGCCACTCGAGCTTCTTTGCCTTCGGGGTCTGATAAATCATCTGATAAATCAGAGTTCGTATCTGCATGGCTCAGAAAAGTCCTCCAACTCGGATCGCGGGCACTTTTCCTCTCTCTATAATTATAAGTTACTTGAATTCAGCCAAAATCTAGGCCTAAGTCAGTACGTTAGTACTGTGTAAAGCGAAGTAAAAAAAAAAAAGCTGTAAGTGAAATAAACAAAACAAAAGCGTTCACCAGTCGCTATGTACGAGGGGAACATAGTCACTGCCGTACTAAAGATGTGTAGGACATTGTACATACAGACGCATAAAACGGCTGTGCACGCGTTTAAGACCAATGCAAAACTTTCGTTCGGCAAGCTCAGATGGATGAGAACATTGTTCAAAAGAAAAGCTAAAAAACAAAACAAGAGCTGTATATTTGGGCAAAAGCGTTTTCTGATCTTGTAGAAAATATATTGCTAATGATTATTCACTCCTAAGATTATATTGATTAATTTCCTTTTTTCATAAATTGTCCGTTGAACAGAGGGGCCAAATACCGCATTCTGTGTACAATATTATATGCTGCAGCCTGCAGATCTTGTGCCTCTTACTCTTCATACGTCACTTGGGGGTTAGCCAATCAGCTCACGAGTTTTAAGGAACGGCCCCAAAACCTCTACTTTTCCCCCTTTTTCGCCAAAACGAGACATAATTTGGACAATCGATTGGCAGATTGTTGATTAGAAGGCAAAAATACATGGAAAGAGCACCCATTTTCTCTCTAATTTAGTCAACCTTTAAAATGTGAAAAGAAATAGGCCTAATGGTTGGTTTCTTCAGCTTGTGATTGAATGCATGTGATCACAAATCTCATGCATGTATACATGTATGTCAGCTGAACTCGAGGTGGTGTGTAGCTATACACATTCAATAGGAGTCAGATCTGTCATGTTTCTAATAAACATTTAGTGGCTTAGTCACTAAAATGAACTTACTAACATAAAAAGAGGCAATACTTGGCCATTGCAGGCTCACATCTATGCTAAATTGAAGCTACATTGTAGCAAGGTGCCTGACAAAATGAGGAAGTGCTTGAGAAGGCATGTCTCAATATACTAGATCCTATATAGAAAGACATCTCAAGTTTTTAGAGCATGTAATGAGAAGAGAGGGCTCATAAAAATTGTCCTGTATCCTATTACAAGAAGAGTAGAGGAAAGAGAAGTAAAGGAAGATAGCTGATGACCCCTTCATAAGGCTGACAGGCAAAAGATAATGAATTAGATGAAGAGCCTTGATCTGAAACAGACATGGCACGCATCAAGATGTAGCAAGCAAGCAGCATAAAAATAAGTCTAGTGCTGAAATATTAATTCAATTACAGTCAAACCTGTCTTTAGTGGCCACCTGTCTATAGCGGCCACCAAAAATCCCCCACGGGAAATTACGTGTTGTAGACCCTGCATATAGCGGTCACCTGCCTAACGCGGCCAGCGGCCACCCATTATGTATCCCGCGGTCAATATCTGACCGCGTATAGCGGCCACCAATATCGAGTCGAGCCGTAGCTTCATGCACAAAAAAATAGCTTTTGCCATAATAAAGCCGCGATGTGTTTACCGAGTCCTAGCTCAGTCACACTCTCACACAAACGACGTGAATAGATTCTTCAATGGCCAAGAAGTAGTACTGATTTTATGAAAGATCTAAAAGTTTTACCACATTGCTGACTAATAGAGATTAATTTTTGAGTAAGAATTAAGCACTAGTATTGTTCTTTTTCGTAATCTTCGCACCATCCAGCCGCAATCCCTGCACCTGTATGGTTCTCTTAAGCTTTAATAGCTACCTCCATACAAACAAAACAACCGGTATCATATGAAATGTTATACAAATCTGTAGATCTATAGCTTATTGTATCCCCCGAACTAGTGAACTAGTGTTCGGGGATACTATGGATTTGGCATCGTCGCGCCGCATCCGCCGCAGAGATTTTCTTGTGAGCGCTCTACTGGCTGCAGTTTTTGTCGGATCACCTTCAAATTTCACATGGAGGTGCATTATGGTAAGATGAAGAAGCCTATTGTTTTTGGTGTGGGCAGAGTCATGGGCGGAGTCATGGTTGCCATGGTAACCATATTTTGAAAGAAATAATAGATTGTCTTGTGAGCGCTCTACCGGCTGCAGTTCTTGTCGGATCACTTTCAAATTTTGCATGGAGGTGCATTATGGTAAGATGAAAGTGCCTATTGTTTTTGGTGTGGGGGGGGGGGGTTGACATGGTTGCCATGGTAACCATATTTTTAAAGAAATGGTAAAGATTTTCTGGTGAGCGCTCTACCGGATGCAGTTCTTGTCGTATCATCTTCATATTTCGCATGGTGATGCATTATGGTAAGATGAAGACGCCTTTTGTTTTTGGTGTGGGTTTAGGCATCGTTGCCATGGTAACCATATTGTTTAAAGAAATGGTAAAGACTTTGTTGTGAATGCTCTACCGGCTGCAGTTCTTGTCGTATCATCTTCATATTTCGCATGGTGATGCATTATGGTAAGATGAAGACGCCTATTGTTTTTGGTGTGGGTGGAGTCATCGTTGCCATGGTAACCATATTTTTAAAAGAAATAGTAAAGAATTTCTTGTGAGCGCTCTACCAGCTGCAGTTTTTGTCGGATCACCTTCAATTTCAAAACAACTAAAAAATGACAAAAGTACAAAAAGGTCAAATTTGTCAGCAGTGATACCCGAGGTCCCAAATTGCCACTTTATCCATTTCAGTCACAACATTGATTCAAATGGGGGATGGGTGACGGGTTTGGGGGATACATGTACTCGGACTGGTCCCCCCCTCCGAGTGCTCTAGTTTTCCTATGTGATATGGATGCATGTACACTACAGGTGATGTTGCGTGTATGTGCAAAAATTAAAAATGGCCGCCAACCTGTCTATAGTGGCCACCTGTCTACAGCGACCACTTTTGCCGTTTCCCTTCGGTGGTCGCTATAGACAGGTTTGACTGTATATTCAATTTAATTCATTTCCTTTTACTTGAGGCTGCAGTTCAATGTACTGATAGTACGGTATATGTTCATGGTCATGATTACTGCAAAGAGGGTGTCAAATATTACAATTGAACAATTTTGTACAAGATTCACTGTTCTATAAATTCACAAAAATTCATGAAATGAATTTGGTATAAATAATGATTTTTTATCCAAGCAGATATTTTGGAAACAATAGAAAGTAATGGCACTTTGAAGGGCTGAAATATGTGGATTAATTGTGGTTGTGGATGCTACATGTATGACTATATCTAAATACAGGTTACTCCCATTATCACAAGGTTCCCATGACCAACAATATTTCCCACATGATAAACAGTATCCCATTATAAGCAATGATAAAGAAACACATAAGACAAATGTATGATCATATCTTCTTTGTTTAATATTGTTTTAAATGCACCAGTACATATTAACTTTCCCCAGACAATATCAACGATCAATAAACTTGAGGGGGCGATGATTTGACATTATTGCTCCTCTTAACCTTAACCTATGCTGCCTGGCATTAAAAAGAATGTGTCAGACTCTCCTAAGCCTCATAAAGGCTCATTTTACAAATGGTGCATTAAATTCTGGCAAGTTTTTTTTAATTATAAAGAATGGCAAATGCAAGCAACAGATTTCCTATGCATATTCACATACCTCTGTGTGATAAGATACAGAAATGGGAATTTTATTAAACTTCTACATTATTAAAAAAAACATGCTGCAGTTTTCTGCGGGATATGGGAACAAACTATGAGAGTCAAATAATTGAAAAGTTACTTGTTTTAAATTGCAATTCATAAGGACAAGAATATGAATTAATATAATCCTTATTTTGACCTCTACAGCATGTTCCAGAATTTGTGCAGAAGCCACTCATCATTCAGAATGCCAGTCTCTCTCTCAGAATGGAGGGTACGGATTGGGACCTATGTCCCACGTATGCCTGTCATCAAGACTCTGGGTGATGATCAGGAGAGCAAGGAGGATTCATCAAAGAAAACAATGGGCCCTACAGCAGAGGCAGACCACCAGACATCAACAGACAAGACACCCTCTAAACCTGAGAAAGATGACTGCTCTTACGGAGAGAATAATGAACAAAAGACACAAACTGCAGCAGACAAGAACGTAGGCACTCCATTGAAAGAGTCTAAGAAGAGGAAACGTCACAACAGAAAGGTACTAAAAGTCACCTGTAATCAAGTACAAATGAGATACCATGTACCCTAATGTCACCAGTCGTGGCGCACCCTTGTAATACAGCTTCATTGCTGCAACGCCCTACGTCAACTGCCCTAGTTTCTCTGGAGCGCAATGAACGGATGCGATTGGCTGGCAGTTATTTTACCGAAATAAATAAGGAACCACTATGCAACGTTTGGCTGGCTGCCGATCGTGCAAAGAATGACGGCTGGAAAAGTTTTTTTCCAAAAAGAATTATCCACAGGGCTTTTTTGTGTTCTGCTAATTTTTTTGTAAAAAAAGAACTTCCTCTTTAGCAGACTGAAACAAAATATATAATATGTACATTTTCTGTTTTCGATGTAACAGAGCTTAAGTTCCATAGATATTGGCCAGACAATGTTTTTGCACGAAAAATAGTTTGGAAACAAATTATCTTTGTTCAAAGTTGGCTGTCTTGTTGACATGTAATATGCTCCAGTCTTGACGCGCCATTCCTACAACACACAAATCATGACGTAGGCAGCCTGACAAGCGCATTACACAGTGCGAATTACACAATGCGCATTCACAATCCCGCAAAGACAATGCCATAGCCAGATAGCTTCCTGCGTATGGTTTAGTAGCGCACCATGTACTTAGTGAATATTTTTACTTCCTTCGCAATATCATTAGCTTAGGGTGCGGCACCACTGGGGCACAGTGCGGCGACACTGGAGCAGCAGAAGCCCCACCGAAGCGCGGCAGTGGCATTCGCTTCGTAGAAGCAAGATGCAATATTTCAGGGGGATTTTCTTCACAAGCGTTTTTGGCATCGAATGGTTGGTGATTCCTCAACAAATATGGTATTTTCTGGAAAATTATGAATCAAAAACTGTCAAACCAGTCCATGACTGGTGACATTACGGTACTTGTTTCCTTTACATGTGTAATGTTGAAGAATACTAGGATTGCTGAATGTAGATTCATATTTCACTTCTGACATTTATAGGGGCAGTGATTTCTTGTCAACTCAAAATTCAAGGAAGCCGAGCACCCGAGCAGGAAGAGGCTTTAAGGCGACAACCAACCCCTCCCTACACCCCCCCCCCCTGAATAAGAATTTGCATTTTGCATATTATGCCGCTTTTGGTAGATTATATTTGTCAATTTGTGAAAACTTTTTCATTTTGTAGATTTAAACTTTGTATTTCAGAGCACTTTTGATTACATAGGCAAATCAGTGTTTGATTTTATCTATATTCCCCTCCCTAAAAATATTCTGGAAGGGGAAGGAAGTATGTAGCCCCCTCCCCTCACTGCTACTGCTGTTGTACAGGGAGCTTCTGGGGTGGAAGGGTCCTGGCTTAGCCCAATTTCATGAGGGAACAATAATTCTTAACTCTGAGCTTTATTCTAAAAAGTTTATAAGATATTGTAGACATATTGGCATGTAAGATAGCCTAGCAAAATGTGATGGCGCATAAGAATGCAATAAAGACGCATATGACAAAATTATTTAAAATCTAATTTTAATTCTATAGAGGCACAACCAAAATATAAGGATGTACATGTAGAATTCATATTTAACTCTATGAACATGTTTAAGCAAAATGTCTTGTAATCAGATAAGTCTTATTGTGATTTTAGATGCACAGACCAATCTAACTAGCAATTTTGCTCTTTGCGTCTTTCCCGCATCTTTAGGCGCCATAAACCTTTTATGAGTACTAAATATATGGCAAGCGGGGACCAAAAAAGTAGCAGCACACAACAAAGGACCTCACTATATCCATACATGTGTGTTATAAGATACACTAATGTGAAGCACACTACACTTGAATACCCCACGGTTAATCGCCACATACAGGAATCGCCATGGTTTACGATGGCATATCTGAATGAGGCTTAAAAGAGTTAAAATTAAATTCCTCATACATCCAATACAATCTCAATGTTAAGGTTAGCTGGCTACATATTTGCAAGCAATTAGCATCCCTGATTTAATTTTTCACTACAAATAACTTACTGAATAGGATATTGTTATAAAAACAAATGAAATGGTAACTTTTACTGAAATTTATTCATGTCCATAAATATTTACTCTTTGATTTGTAATTAGGGAAGCTTTGGACTTGGTCAGTCTTCTGGTGCATTCTTGTCATTTCGTTGTTTCCTGAAATCTGGTGCAAGTCCTCTTCTGAGATTCCTGCTCCTGGTGTTTACAGCCATTCTTCTTGTCAGATCTGGAGATGTGGAGGTGAACCCTGGTCCTAATGAAAGGTACATGTAAGCTAACAACTAAGATATTAGTTTTCTTATTTAGAAGAGACCATCAATATCAACAAATTTCAAAGGAATTTTTAGTATCCTCTAGGGCAAAGTATTATGGAGTTTACATTGTGGCGAAAGCTTGTTAGACTAATGATGTACACTTAACATATATGGAGTGTCTAAAAAAATGCAACAAGAATTTGATTGGAAATATCTTTAAAAGTACTTGACCATCCTCCATGACATTTCATAGGTAATGTTTTGGGAGGATTTCCTAAACTTCATGTGCATTTCATAAGGTTTAAAGCTAAAACCTCAAAGTTGTGACTGTCTTTGGAAGACATAAAATTTTTAAATGTTACAAAGATAGTTAATGGAACAACATCAGTGCACAAGAATAGGCCAGGAGCCTGTCCCAAAATAGTCACCCGATTTTACATATGAGATTTGACCCCTTTATTTTATTAGACCATCCATGTCATTCACAAAAAGCTTGTCAGCCCAAACGAAGCTGCTGGATTTGGCCCCCATAGCCCCCCAAAAGGGCCCCAGTCGGGTCGATGTCAACCCATATATCATATGCGCCAAACTTCAGAAGGAAGAGGTATGGGTGTATATTACAAAAATATAAAAATTACAGAATTTTCCATCAGGAAGGGGGTGTAAAATGCCCCTAAAAAAATTCAAAAACAAAGCTTTGCTGCCCAAAATGCTCTGGATATACAGAAAATTCATTTTTTGGCTTTACAACCTTATTAACTCCAACGTCTCATTCAATTCAGGTCAAGTTTACATAGTACATTCTTGAATATTGTAACTTTCTTGGGGTCAAATTATCATTTCAATTGTGAACATTGTATTGCTTTCTCAAAAGTAGTCAAATGATATTGTCAGTATTATGTAAACACACCTATTGTCCATCTGCGCCTGTTTGACAAGGCATAATAGACTGCTTCGGTAATGTATGCAAATTGTATACATACCTTTCAAACAAAGGTTGTTCTTGACATCCTGAAACTTGCCGGACATAGCAACAAATAATGTATGCAAACTGGATTCCAAGCATTGAAGCTCATGTAGAAACAGCAGGTCAATGGATAGCTCGTCACTAGGTGCTCAGAGAATATATTTGCATAAATTAGTATACATTACAGAAGCGGTCTATTTAGAGAGCTTGCAAGGTATTTGTGTAATTAACACATGAATGGTAGATTTCAGCTTGGCAACCACATAGCCCAGATACTTCGGAAGTTCCTTTGACATTGGACTGCTTGATGTAGGGTTCACCCTCATTCTCTGGCTCCATTCTCAATCAAAGTGCTGAAGAAGGCCATGTTGACGATGTTCATGTCATTTCATGACTCTATAATACCAGGTCGCCATGAATTACAGTATGTAACCTTTGAGTACCGTACACGTCCCATATGAACTTTTACTGTGTCAATTTTGCCTATATCGTGGTTGAGGAAACCACTAGTTCGTTAGCACGTAAAAATAAAATGTAGAGTCTATGGACGGGGAATGAGGAAACCAATGTGTGTAACGCAATGAAGCGCTTCTGTGTGGAGTAATGGTGGTTTCTTCAACCACGATAATGCCTCAATTTTTATATTCTTGTCACTGTCCCTGGTACGGCAGGTATAATGCTTGAAATACTGGGAACCAAGAAAAAATCATATTCCCTAGATGGTACCAGCTGCAAAGCACAAAATGCTACCACCTAGATAGCACACAGGAAGATGAGAGTATTTAAAGGAGAATGAAACCCCCAAATAAATGCATTTTACATGTACCGTAATAGAAGCAGAAAAATCAAAGAAGCATATCAGTGAAAGGTTGAGGAAAAACAGACAACTAATAAAAAAGTTATGAATATTTGAAATCCTAAAATCGCTATAAATGAATGGAGATCTGAAATTGGCAATGGCCTCATTATGCTAATGAGAAGCTGTGATGTAAATGTGATATACTTTCCAATTGCCTTATATAAATAAAGTTGTAAAAATCCACTTTCCTTGAATATATCTCAGGAACTTTGATTTCTGTATTATAGGTGGTGTTCATAAATTTATTCCTCACAATATATTTCAAGCATAATGTTGATAATTCAATTTTCTTTGTTTAAAAACTGAAATCTGATAATTTTCTTATTTATTACCTATAAAGAGAGAGCACAAAAACGTAGCATCTCATTAGCATAATGAGTGCATGTATGTTGCCAATTTCATTTGGAAATTTTAGGTTTTTAAAATTTTCATAACTTTTGTATTATCTTTTCCTCAAACTTTCAGTGATATGCTCCTAAGATTTTTCTGCTTCCGTTAAATTGCATACAAGTTTGGGGGTTCATTCTCCTTTAAGCTTCACCCGGCCCCCCCCCCCACTCGGAGGTCGAAGGGACCGCATGCGTGTTCCCAAAATCTCCGGTAAAGGGGTATTTTTTGGGCGACACAATCCGGCCCGTGAATTATAAAAAAAGGGGGTGTTTTTTATTTTTCACCCGGAGATTTCATTAAAAAAGGGGGTGTTTTTCTTTCTCTCTCTCTCTCTCTCTCTTCGACACCTAAGAAATTAAAAAAGGGGGGTTATGAAATATCTTACCATTAAAAAAACTTTTGTCATGAGATTTTCATTTTTGTTTGGTTTCTTATGAGATTTTGAACATAAAAAACATCTCTTCCAAGGTATTGTAATGACAGCTTACTTGGGAGGGGGGTTGGTGTCTGTCCTGAGATATGGGGTTGGAATGAGAGCTCACCTGAGATAGGGGGGTACATTGAGCAGTGTTCTGAATTTAGGGGGGTCTCCAAGGCAGGAAAAGCCTGCGCAAAGCCCGCGATAGGGGGGTTCAGAAATTTTGTCAGCCCTGAGATAAGGGGGTGCTTTCAAAGGGAGGGAACAAGCATACGCGTACCCTAAATAATACTGAGTGGGGGGCCGGGAAGCTTCGCTAGAGTACCTACTTGTGAAGAATCTTATGACAGGTGTCCACATCCATTGTGGGTCAGTTTGTGTAGGGTAAAAATGACACCAACTTACATTAAAGGCATTGTGTAGCTTTGCAAAATTTGACAAATTCAGCGTGAAAGTGGTCCAATGATATATAATCCTACTGTTAGAACTATACTTAGCAACATGTGAAAGTAAGATAGAAATTGGAGCTCATTTACTATTTTTAAAAAAGAAATCAAAATTCTGGCTGAAATAACGGCAGATCTACGTTTCAAACAGTATTTGGTCTAGCGTCCTCATGCGTTCGTTGTGAGACATTGGCAATACGCTATGTGTGTTTCGTACATGTATATAGAGCTCGAGATACATACATGTAGTATCTATGGTAAAGCCCGTTTATACCCAACATCCACTTACAGGCGCTAGGCGCCAGTGATATACCAGCTTTTAGCTAGCTGAGCTGTCGGGATAGTTACTTGTACAGTGCAACGGTATACGGTCGTATACCGCGCCCGTACCCTTACCCGTCGGCGAGCCATGTAGCTAACTCAGCTCAGTGCACCGCATGCATAGTGAAAGCTAGTTCTCGACGTTTGTTTTATCATCTTGAGAGTGAGACTTGAAATTTTTTTCTCCTTACTGCCAGCGCCGGGACAGGGGCACAGTGTGATATCCACAACTCACTGTAAGTGTAAGATTTGTAAGATTTTATTGACTCTATCGACTGGAGTGGTAGGTATAATCCCGGGTGTAATGCCTAATGGGGTGACCTACATCATACATGTACTGCGTACTTTACTGTACGCCGAGCTCCTTGGGCTTGGCTGATCAATCTGGTATAGTGGGAGTGGTACTGGCCTCCGCAGCTGTATGGGGAGACCTAGGCATGCTAGGCTACTAGGTCTGCGCACCTAACTAAGGTTTGACGGGAAAAATGAACAAGAATTTCTTTAATATTCCTCTAAAGATTTATTTTATTTTATTCCTGATATTCTAAAGAGTAAGTTTGAGAAAAAATTGCATCAAAATTAGAGCAAGAACAATGCCATTTTCACAAGAAACAGTGGCTTGTCATTTCAAGTAATTCAACATCCTTGATACTGATAGTGATAGCAGAAAGTGTTAAAAATGACGTGATATTTACGTCGTGGTTTTCGTCTTTTTTACGTCCTGTAATTACGTCAATAAGACGACAACTTGCATCAACGCAAGACGTCAAGAGGACGTCTTATTTTGACGTCATCTGTACACTGTAAAAACTGAAGTGCTGCCTGTAGTACTACTAGTACGTAGTAGGCCTATATAGCACTTTTTGAGGGCATGCATAGGGACTGCACTCAGAGTCAGAGTGCTATTGAATGCACACAGCGTGCTATTTCAGCACTTTCACGCGAGCTGGACCGGCTCCTTAAACTGCTAAACATTCATTAAAAAAAAATGATTTTGGCGAGCCTCGAACCAGGGTCCGCTGATCGAGAATTGCTGGCATTACCGCTGGACTAACTCACATCGTACGATGTAGAGCAGATCATATTGTTACAACATAGTGAATTTACGACACCACATAGTTCATGTTATCTACTTGACTCCCATGACTAAACTGGATTGCAAGAAGCATTCGTTAGTCCATCGGTAACGTCAGCGCCTCTCAATCAGCGGAACCTGGTTCGAGGCTCGCCACGGTCACATTTGCTACAAACAGCATTTCAGGTGCAGTCACTATACATGCCCCTAAAAGTAGCGCTTTAGTTTTTACAGTGTACAAGACGTAAAGATGACGTCAAAATAAGACGTCCTCATGACGTCTTGCGTTGGTGCAAGTTGTCGTCTTATTGACGTAATTACAGGACGTAAAAAAGACGTAAACGACGACGTAAACATCACATCATTTTTTCCTCTTTCTGCTATCAGGGACAGGGATTGAATATAAACAATCCTGCATGGTTCCCAATCCCATGTCTGCGCACTTATTCATTTACACGCAGTTCGGGAGTTTTGACGTGAAAAACAACATTTTGTGGCTTGTGAATAAAATGTCTGGTTTGCATGGCTCGCAAGTATGTGAGAAATGATTATAATTCATTTAGACATGTTACTTGTTAGTTCTCGTTTTTGTTGATATGTGCCTCCGACTCCACTCACAGTTGGATCCCATGAACGGCTCCGTAGGCCAGTACTAGTACCAGATTGATAAGCCAAGGAGCTCATATAGGTAGGACTCATACCGTGTGAGGAGGCAGATAATGAGATATCAACCCCCCCCCCCCAAAAAAAAAAAATAGATCTAAAATAAATATCGCCATTTCTCACATACTGTGAGTCACTGTCATGCAAACCATCCTCAGCCAGGCCTCAGAGTCAGAGTTTGCTAAAGGGGTTACATGTACCTTCCACTCCAGGATCAACTAAGATTGTAAAAATTGATTGACAAAAAAAAACCCACACAAAACTGGCAGGTGTGATCAGGGTTTTTTTTTACTTGCGCATGATGTAAGTTGTATGGGACTACCCATGCAAGGTAAGGTTTGTGTAGTCCCATATATATAGGTTACAAATGCAAGGTAAAAAAATTTGTTGATTTTTGTCTTTTTTTTTTCTCTTTTTTAGTCATTCAATTTTTACAATCTTAGTTGATCCTGGAAGGTAACCCCTATAGCAAATTCCAAGGGTGGGTTGCATGGGTCAACTTAGGTGAGAAATGGTGATATTTCACACACACACACAAGGTATATATGGATCCCATGTACAGCTCCATAGGCAAGTACCAGATTGATAAGCTAAGGAGCTCGTACAGCTACCTGGTACCCACACACAAGCTCCCGTGCATTCGCTTAATACGCTGTGTGTCATGGCTTGTCTATTCTATGTTGTCTTTGAAGCGAAACAGGCCTGGCCGAGGCGTGCCAGAACGATTAGAACGACAAAATGAAAAAGAAAAAAAACGTTGCTTTGGAATGTTTTTTCTCTTTTTCTCAAGAAAAAAATTGTATGCTTTGGAACGAAAATTTTAGTGTAGAAATGGGGGTCTTCTGGGCGCCACATACCCACCACACACTACATGTACATGTATACTGAGTGCTCCCCCCCCCCCCCCCCGGTCTGTTTCTTTCTTCCAGATTTGAAAAAAATAAACACTTAGATTCACTCTGCTCTTTCCAGGAATTTTGAATCTTCTTCTTGCCGCTTTCCCAATCTGGTGGAATATTAGATACCAATCATGCCATAGAGTAATTGCATTGTTTTCTTAGCAGTTCAAAATCTTATATAGGATTTATATGTGACAGTTCTTATCAATGAGAATGAGTTATCCTTGTCACTACGTATACCTACGTATACCGTATACCGTATACCGTATACCGTATGTTGGGTGTCCTGACAGGTTGGGTGTCCGGACAGATAGTTTCCAACTACTGGTAGATCTGATCTGTAAATTTTAAAACTTTTGCATTCAATATTCGGGAAATCGCAATGTATGTTGGGCATAAGCATGAATAACTATTTTATCTTGGTTAGTGCTATTCCATGCATATTATTTTTGGAGAAATCCAATGGCAAACTTCAGTTATATGGACCTACCCCTTCATACTAGTGAATTTTATTTTTAAAATGTTTTTTAATACTTTCCTGGATAAGTGGATATATAGGGCAGGGAGGTGTGGGCTGTTCACAAGTACATGTATATGATTCAGTAGATATCTACAAACTCTTATTTTCAGTCTTTCATTCAGATCCATATACTCGCCTAAGAAAACGGTTTGATAGTCTGTTATGGATACATTTGACTAGTCATTCTATTTTGCTTTCAGATGCATGACGTCTCTTATTTGATCAAATTGATGGAGCAGACACAGTCATGCTAGAAACATGCAAATAGATCTACACTCACCTACAGGTAAATATCCTCTTTCGTCACTTTCCATGTTTAGTTGAGAGATGTGCAGTTATAGAACAGGAATGAAACAAAGAAATTTTGTATTTGGAGTAGTAGGGTCTACATGTAAAAAATAAAGAAATGAAGTATAATAAAAACAAAATTAAGCTGGTTTATTGCCACTCGGGTCTATTCCATTAGAGTTTTTGTCATGCAAGAGCTTGACTAACAGGGGAGGGTTGTGACACCCAAATTTGCCAACAAATTTTTAGGATGCAATACCCATTTTTGCAGACAAAACTGCTGCACCCTAATCCCTCTCCTCCGACAAAAATTAATAAAAGAAAATCGCAGACATAGAGATCTTGATCAGACAGGCCCATTTCGTAAGAAGGGGACTGACGCCTTTTGCCCAAATATCAGCTTTTCAATTTCTAAATATTTTGCCAGAGAGTGAAGCAAGTCAAACAAAATTTGTTTGAACTTTTTTTAGGTGAAAATTACTGAAGTTTACTTACATAAGTTATATAATTATCCTGGAACCTTTCTTCTTCAATATGTGGATATGGGTCTGTTCACAAAGTTGGGCACCTTTTGAGGCATTATTTCTTTAATCCCCTGTAATTTGATGAAAAAGTCTAGTTAGAATTTTCTTACTTGGCCATTCTATCTCTGGTGAAAATAAAAAGCATCTGAGAATCATAAACATGTTGTTCCACAATGTATTTTGGAAATAATTATGAAAAACCAGCGTGTGGATGTTAAACCGGACATTGTGTCCGTGTTACATCCGCAAAGTCTTATTTTGAGACATAACGGCACATCCATAATGCTCTTGATGATAAATATTTGCCTGGTTACTTTAGGCTCTCTATGTAATTCAATGCAACAACAACTGCAATGAGAGTATACTAACTTCAAGAGTTATTGATGAAAGTTGCAGATATTCTTTGGTGTCCTGTTCATCCACAACTTATGACATTTGATTGGAAACCGTTACACCCACAACATTCATGATAAACTCAGGGAAGATATTTATTCTTTTGTTAAAAGTTTTGCTTCATTAATTCAGCACCATAACACAATGTACCCATTAATAGGATTTAGCTTTGTAAGGTATCATGCATGTAGAAATGCTGGCAATCTAAAAAAAAGGTGGTTGTGGATGTAACATGGGACACCAGTATGTTTTTGTCAATACTTTGAAAATGCCTCTCAAAACAATTTGTCTTGTGTTCTTCAAAAGCTTCCTGGAGGCACCAAGTACATTCATATAAAACAACTTAATGGTGTAAGTCATAGTGTTAAAACTACAATGTTGATAAAATGTCAAGTTTTGGTGCCCCAACTTTGTGAACAGACCCATATATACTAGCACCTTGTTGCCCGAATGTGACTATCTGAACTTTGACAATCCCGGGGGGGGGGGGGGGGGGGGGGGGGGGGGGGGGGGGGGGGGGGGCAGCTGTAGCCTATTGCAGAAGGGAAGGGAAGGGACGCCATTTGCCCAAAGATTAACATCTCAATGTTTTGGCGAGCGACTTGAGCGAGCAAGCAAAAAATTTGACCAGTTTTTCCTTTCTCTTTAGTGTTTATTTTCCTTTCCCTTCCTTTCTTTTTTTACCCTATATTGACAAATTTATGATATTTATATCTGCATTCCTATAGATTTTGTAAATTTGTCTTGATGAATGATGAAAGAAATATTTGTGGATGAAGGATGGATTTACTTTACATTTTATATTCTTATGATGAATAATTTATGGGATTCTGTAGTGCAGCTATAGAGATTTTTGTCAGTATAAGTCATTTTTTGTAGGCAGTTGTTAGTTCCTGTCTGATTTTTTTACACAAGGTGTTGCTGTGTAAATTACTAGAATATTTTTAATAGGTACCTCTACCATCATGTAGACCAGTGCATGTTGTGTTCGCAACTCTGGCATATTTCACTTTAGGACAGTTTCCATTTCAGTTCATGACCAAAAAAGTGTAATGAAAAGCTTGACACCTTGTTAAGAAGCACATTGGCCACAATTCACAAAGAAGGGTAAACCCATGGTCTAAAACTATGGTTTAAAATAAGCGTAGCCTGTATTGCCATTTATGATTGGACATGAGGCCATGTACGTTGCTTGTACTACCCTTACAGAAGTATTCATGAATTCAGGCCATGGCCTTTTCACAAAAAAAAGAATTTCTATTTCTGAATCATTGAAATCTTTTCTTTTATTACAGCACCACCAAACTGTTGTATGTGCGGATTGGATTCCCTGCCACTCCTGGTCTTGCTCAGTTCCAAGATACGATTGAGATCACTCGTCCTATCCATCTACCTGTTTGCCTGGGACTCCTGGACCCTCACAGCAGACCTCCAGAGGCGAATTCAAGCAATGGAAATGAGATGTTTCCATAAAATATTAGGCATCTTGTATAAAGACCACATAACCAACGAGACGGTCCGCACCATCATCTACCAAGCAATTGGGCCATACGAAGAACTCCTCACGACCGTGAAAAAGCGCAAAACTGATATGGCATGCTTCACGTTCTTCGGGTCTTGCAAAAACCATCCTGCAAGGCACAGTGAAAGGTGGAAGAAAAAGAGGAAGACAGAAGAAAAGATGGGAAGACGATATCAAAGAGTGGACCGGCCTGGACTTTTCTTGTTCTCCCTCGAAATGTGACTTAATTCAGTTTTGCTGTGACTCTTTTGAAATTTGGTTACATATATAGTAGAAATGGAATTTTATTATTGTGAATGGCAATTCAGTAGCAATGAATTCCTGTACATGTAGAGAAAATGAAATTTGCCCTTTTTTTTTTACATTTATCAATTGATGGCTTTTTTCCTTGTCCATCTTCCTAATACCTCAATCACACTAATAAGACCGACACAAGACCCAGAACAAAATTACCCAGATGGACAAGATTACCCAGAATGGCAAAGAACTGGTCGGTTTGGTGGTGTGATGGCGGTAATAGGATGAATGGGTGTAACTTGTGCCCCCTCCCCCCCCCCCCCCCTTTCCTGAGTCTTTAGGAAAAGTGTTAAAGACAACTTGCATGTTGTCTGCAGCACGTGTTGATGCCAAGAAATATTATGTCCAGATATATTATTTAAAATGTTGACACATCCTTTGCCTCTGATAATATCCTTCTTGAAAAATCCCTGCCCTTACCAACCGTATAGAGCCACATAATGGTCCGAACCAGTTAGCCTGTAATTTCTGTTGTATTGTAATTTGAATATACCCTTATTGAAGCAAAAAATGAACTTTTTCCTTTAATTTGAACTTCCTTTTCTTGTGAAGGGTCAGAAAGGAGAGGGAATAAGAGAGGAGAAAATGGAGAGGTGCAAAAAACGGTAAAAACAAGCCATTGAGAGAAAGGAAGGAAAGGATGAAGAAACAAATCATGAGAAGAGGATGAGGGAGAACGCAGCGATGGAGAAATTGAGAGAGAGGGGAGAATAGTGAAGAGTGAACACAATCCCAAAGTGAATTTTGAAATATTAGTAGGCCAAGTGGCGTACCCAGGATTTGTTAAAAGGGGGAGGGGGTGGGTGTATATCAGTATATCAGTATTTTGGGGGTCTTTTTACTCCAAAAAATCTCTGATAAGCCAAACAAAAAGAAAAAAAAAGTAACATTATTTGGGGGGTTACTTTCACTCAAATTATCCAATAAGTGTTAAAAAAAAGTTAACAGGAATTCTAAGGCGGCGTTTTTAACATCAAAAAGGTGTGTGCCGACTTACAATAACACAAAAAGGGGGTGTTCGACCACCTAAAAATGCCCCTTTTGTGTTTGGACACCCCCTCCCCTCGATAAGTGCATGGGTAGGCCTACCTTCTTGCATTAATTTTATTCATTTCATGTATTCTGCATCTATGTGTATTTATTTACTAAACCGAATTTATAACTAAACACTTGATAACTCCTTGCCTGAACCAACATCGTGATTAGATGGAAGCTTGTGAACGTGTTAGAGTAAGGATGTGTATGTAGAGAGATAGAGAGAAAGAGAGAGACAGAGAGAGAAAGAGAGGGGAGGGCGAGGCGTTTGCTGACAGAAATTGATGTCCATGCCCAGTCTAAACTCTCTTTGAAAAAGAGCATTCTGCAGCTACCTGGTGAGAAGAATATTTATGAAGCCGAAGTGAACCACGGAGAGCAGCAATACAAATTTCACAAGTGTGGGCTATATGTAAAGAGCAAGGAGTTCTGTCATAACTCCTTGGCCAGAGCAGGGAGGTAGAAGAGAGATCTCTCTTCCACCTCCCCAGTCAGAGCAAGAAGCTTACACTCCTTAGCCAGATGACTTGGCAAACCAGGCGTAGGCCTATGAGGGTAGGGGGCTGGGTCAAGTTCGGCCCGGACCGCTGGCGTTGAATATATTACTGGTATGGACTTCCGATTTTTTTGTTTCATTTTGAGAAAATTTACCAAAAACATTTGGATGATTTTGGCGTAATGAAAATTTTCTCACTTTTCAGATATGACGGTAACCTGATATGACTTGGATATTATCAATAATCAAGCTTCCAGAATGTTAGGCTATAGCCCAATATTAGAAATATTAGAAGAAGAAAAAAGAAAGAAACCCCCAAACAAAAATCACTGACGTGAGGGGGGAGGGGGGCCAGGGGGATGCACACTCTTATGACAAGTATTACTATTAGTATTACATCTTCCTAATCAATTCCCCGTCCAAGGAGACAAAATAAAATCTTATGTGTTCATTGTTTCATCAGTCTTCAGTCGAGTGCATGATCCTGCTGTTCTGAAGATACAAAAAAGGCTTTTCCCCACTTTTCTCTCTATCCTCCGATTGTAGTATTGGAAATTTGTCTAAGCATCCAACCGCATAGGCCTATATGCCCGCCCCCGCACTATTTCCAGTACAATGTTTATCTTGACGACTAGTAACCGAAATTAGTTTGGAAAATGTGACATGGGCGTAAGGGGATATTTTCGCTCCTGGGGGACGCCTCCTTTATTTTGCTAAACATTGTCGACATGAATGATTCCATTTCCTCGAGAGCGAGAAATAAATTTATTGGACCTGCGGGCACTCGTACTCCGCGCGCGGTGGCCGTTACCCGAAAATAAAAACAGAGTGGCGGGCTCTGAAACCAGCCCCTGCCTCGTACGGCAATAATTGTGAATGACGACAGGGCTGTATTTCCTCCACTCCGATCTCTCTCATTTTCTCTCCCTCCGAGCTCCAGCCCCTCCTTCCCTTACACAACGTCTAGTACGTCTCTGGTATAGAGCTGATCGTATGGATTGTTGTTTCGTCCATGTTTCAAAATGTGCGACCTCCCCTTCCCCCTTTTAAATGCCTTTTCATTTGTTTCCTCTTTCTCTTTCTTTCTTGTCGGGCAAAAACATTTGTTATTCATGTATGTAGGATTACCATGCAATAATAATGGTAATTCTCCTCACACACGATGTCGCGACTACCCCAGCGACCGCCCGCTGGCCAGGCGATCGACAGGCTAGGCTAGGCCCTTGCCGGCCCACGGGATGAGCTCCAGCGCTCAAGCTTTCTCTCGCGCGCGATAGTATTGCCGAGTTATCAATCCTTGGTATTGCAAGCCCTGTCAGCATTACACCCCACAGCGGCAGGCCAATGTAAATAGACGTTACGCTGTGCATTTGCCGAAAGAGGGAGGTAGGCCGACCGTCACAAGTTATAAGCGTCATGCCATACGCTTATAAAATTTCGATTTTAAATCATAAATATCTTGATAATGAAATCAGCCATTGACCTGTAAAAGTCATACGATTCCCGACTGACCTAAAGCTTTCTAATTATCATTGCAGCATGAGCTAATTCAGATTTTTTTTTTCTGATCTCCAACAAAGTTACTCAATGCCTTTAAGACATAGAGATCTAGATCTCTATTCATTAAGACCACTACCATGGCTTTCCTAACATTCTTAATGATCATGGAACATAAGTGCGACAATTATTAGAACTTCCTCTCAGACAGTGCAACAGGGAAGGGCTCCAGGGAACGTCTTCCAGGAAGAGTGTTTTACTTCGTCTTTAGCGCATTTTTTTTCTCAAAACATATAGAAATAGTGAAATACTAATCATTTGTAGATGATAACTGTAAATTTATTTAAGTGATTGTACAAGTAATTCCAGTTTCCCTTTCCTATTTAGGAAAAATCCCCAAATCTCAAATTTTCGAAGGGGTATGAATAATTTTGAGCACAACTGTAGATAAAGCCAACGTGGAAAATAGTATTAACAATCAGACATGCCCAAGCTTAAAGTAGATATTCAAAGAAAATCACAAATATGGCAATTAATGTATCACTAGAAACTGGGAAGCTTACAGATGGCAATCGTATAAGTTTTATGTCAACTGCGTATCTGGTGATTATAAAAACAACACAAATAAAAGCTCTTCTCAGCATCTGGAATATCCGAGGATTCGCCAGAAATATAGCGATGTTTTGATGTCGTCACACTCGGGATCGATCCTGCTTAAGCAGACGACGTCCTATAATGAATGAACGTAATTGCAATGCAATTATTTATCAAATTATAAACAGTTTGGTGTATTTAAACATGACCTTATTTCACACCATTATAAAGGGAAAGTGAAACTGATTCTGATAGCTAAAACCGTTTGATTGTAAATACATAGGAGAAGGGTCAATGATCAATGAAATAAACCCCACTTTCAAATTGAAAAGCCCTCCGAATAATAGCAGGATGGTATTCGTTCCCTCTTGAAACGCCGAACATGCCCCGGTGCAAGCAGCTGAAAATACAATGGCGTCTTATTTTGTTTACAAGTGACTGATTCCTTTATTTTTTTAACGCTGCATTTTTCATCAAAATAATACCATACACGAAGTTAAGAGTGAGGCAACAGACTAACATTAAGACTGACGCTAGTGAAGGAAGAGAAATAAGTGAAGAGGAGATGACAAAATAGGCTCTGAAAAATGTGTAAGATGTTATGGGACATCGTCTGCTTAGACAGGACTGGTCCAGGGTGTGTCGTCACATATCTCAGCAGCGTTCGAGGAGCTCTTCAGCTGCTATATCGGGGGCTGTATTTTACCGTTTTATAATTGATAATAATCATTACTTCAAATGTTTCCAAGCGTTGAATTTGGATAACCTGGTTTAATTTATGCCATCTATGCAATAATAAGTATTAAGCCAATATTTAAAATCATTAACGTTCTACTTTAACACTTTCTTTTCATCATTCCATAACAAAAAAACACAGGCTTGCCTCACTGTTTATTTTTCATTAAAGGAGAATTAACCTCAAACAATAAAGACGATAGTGTTCAAAGGTGTTATTTATTCCTACTTGTTAGACTATATGGCTTCGCGTCAAAATATACGAGATCGATACGAATCAAGATTTTCTGAGCAAAATTTATCATCTGCTAGCAATATGTATCGTCTGCTAGCAATACATGGGGGCTGCCATTTTTTTATGTGTACAAGAAGATTTTCTTAATCCAAATGCCCAATTGCCTTTTTCAAAATTAAAAACCCATTTGAGATTAAAAATATAGAATAGATATGTCAATTTATTTTTAAACTGAAGATTTCCTTATATATTTCTGTTGAAAATCGATATTCGCTTAATATAAATCTATTTTCTACATACTGTGACGCAATGGACGGAGCAAATTAATTCAAATTTTATGGATGCTTCTTCCCTGAGCATCTATAGCGGCAAACTATGCATTCACCTGCTTTCGGATAATGGGACTTGAAAAGTCAGAATGCATGCTGCATATATTATGTTCTGCTCTGTTTGGCAAACCCAAGAAAACAGATTTTTGTTAAGCAAAACCAGACAATTTAAAAGTATCATTATAAAGATTTAATTTTTATAAATCATGTAAACACCCACTTTATATTTTTCGTCACATATGGGATTTTAGGTAATGAAGAAAATCAATTTAGGTCTTGGATTCAAAATATCTTCCTGACCGGAACATTTCTCAATGGTTCATGTACAAATCCAAATCAGCAAGAAAATGGCAGCCCCCATGTAAATGAGTAGGAGACGATACCGGGTGTTGGAATATACCCTTTTATACCCTTTTCTAATATCTTATTAGAAAATGATTTAGGCCAATAAATAGGAATATATTACACCTTTCAATATATAAGTAAATTTGTACTCAGGGGTTAATTCTCCTTTAAAAAAATGTCCTGTGCAATGGTATTTCTTTTGGTGCCAGAGGCATTACATGTATGGTTTGAGGTTTCTGTTCATTATATTTTCTCATTATCGCGATATCTCAAGAACCACTTGAGGTATGAACTTCAAGCCTTTTGATGATGTACGTATCGCCATAGGAAAATGATCTGATAAGATTTTAGGGTAAATGTACATGTACCTGTAGGTCAAAGGTAAAAAGTCATAAAGGTCGATTCCAAGAAATTTCAGGTTTTGAGCCTCGTTATAGCGATATCTCAAAAGTCACACGAGCTATGAACTATAAACTTGGTAATAGTATGCATCACCATAGTGAGATGAACTGAACATATTTTGGGGTAAGTAGGTCAAAGATCAAAGGTCATTGTGGTCATTTACATGTACCATGAAATTTCAGGATTTTAGTCTCATCACCATATCTCGACTATTTAAGCTGTGAACTTCAAACATGTTACTGCATCCTCATAGTGAGACAAAGTGAATAGATTTGGGGTTTCATAGGTCAAAGAACAAAGTAGAGGTGGATATAAATGAAATTAAATATTCATTAGTTTTTTTTATCATTATACCTCAACTATTTTGTATGTATCACTATGGGGAGACAAAGTGATTAGAATTTTGGGTAGTGAAGTCAAAGGTCATGAAGGTCAATTAAAATGTAATAAATATTTTATTGTTGTTATCGCAATATTTCAAGAACAGTTTGTAGTCATGAACTGAACTGAATTTAGGCAGAGGCATATAGGAGATGCTGTTGCATTCATCTTGTTACTTCTGTGTTACATTTGTAAAGAAAGATATTCCATAATTTTGTTGTCCATTTGTTTCTTTCAGGAGCTCATCTGCAGGTATCAATGATGTAACACTTCGTGACATTGCCAGGGCAATACCAAATGGATCAAAAATGTCGCTTCTTGGAGCTCAGCTGCGAACTCCACAGACCGACATTGAAAGGTATATTGCAACAAACCAAATTGGTGGCAGAGTTACATATGAGGGTACTGTCCAGATGCTTGTAGAATGGAGAGAACGTACAGGAATACAACATCATCAAGAAGTGCTCAGGAGAGCACTGATTGCTTCAGCCTTACAATGTGTAGCGGATGAGTTTTTACCGAGAGGTAATATGGATAATTTTATTATCTGATGTATTCAAATAGATTATGATTTGGAGGGTATGTTTTGGCAGGTAGCGAGATCTCCCAGGATCTGGGGAGTGTTTCATCAAGCGTTTTGTCAGTGATTTATACTGACAAATTTGCTCTCAGCCAATCAGATGCAAGGATTTCAGTTGTCGGTAAAAATCACTGACAAACGCTTGATGAAACGCTCCCCTGGATTATATAGTGTCCATTGTCAGGAAGTTTGTAGTGCTATTCCTTGCTTTAACACATGTAGTTTTAATACTTTTTACAAGAATTAGTTGATATCTTTTACAAATTATTTTATTAAAAGATTGTATATAAATTTTACATGTAAAGATTAAGGTACATGTAAAGCAAAACTCAGTGGCATGAAAAGACATTAATATAAAACATTTAAAAATTGGAAAGTTGATTTTGACACAAGGGAAGTCAGTCCCCTGGCCTCATGGGACATCGGGCTTGAACATTAACGACACTCTTAATTTAAATGAAAATATGCAGAAATTTGTGAATGCATATTCAGTGGGCCGATCGCATCAAAAATCTCCAACTGAATTTCCATCCCAGTCCACATCTGTACTCTGTACAATTATGTATAATGTATATCTACATTGCAAATTACGTTTTAATGAGAGGAAAAATGCAAGTTCTTGAAGCACTGTATCAAAATCACTTTACTTTGCTTTATATTCAATTCTATGAAGTGCAATGAATTTGATTCCAAGGAAAAAGGAAGAAGAAAGAAATATTCTCCCATGTTTTATATTATCTTGCATATTAGATGTGCCATCCAGAGAGGAGTTAGCATGCATGGAGCAGAGTGTTCCTGCTCATCATGCTTCTGCTGGAAGACAAAGTACATCTGGAAGGCCGAACATGGCTTCAAGTACACCCTTCCATCCTGTGAACCCAAACCAAGAAGCTTTCGCAGACTCTACCCCCTAGCATTACCAGTCATCTCATAATACTGCCTCCCATCAATATATGTATGCAGCATCAAGCACCAATCAAGGCCCAGCACCTACCAGATACCAAGGAGGATTTCACTCTTACCCACACCAGAATATGACCTCAATACCAGCCATTCCTACAACATATGCAACTCAAGGGTCCTTTCCTCCCTCATACCAATTAGAACCACATGCATGGCATTCTCAGGGTCACAGATTAATTTCATCCATACAACCACTTGACCTATCAGCATCAACATCTAGACAGTTTCACCCACCTGGAATGGCATCTGCACAATCAAACATACAGGCTGGTGTCGGTGCATTACCAACAAGACCACATGGGCAGGGGGAGCCGAATACGTACCTTAACACACAGTCTTACACACCCATTGTGTCGTCCAATCCAGATGAGTTTCTGTCTCAAGGCCCTGTTCCTAATTCACAATTACAATTATCAATTGCACAGGAATCTCCTGGGCAAAGCATGCCAACAATTTCAACCAATGATCCATCACCACACAACTTGGCATCAAGTGCAGGGGAATCTTTTCAATCGTGCATTCATGCAGGTTTAGGTGTGTTACCAGTGATGTTACAGCAGAGTAACGTTCAAAATCCTTACCAAAACCCTCAAGGATCTACATCTGCCTCAAGTTCATTTCAGGAATCTCCATATCCAAATACCTTGAGAATTCCACCCACCCACTTGTTGTCAGGACAAGAATCATTGTATCGAAAGACACCAATACAACCATACCCACTCACAGGTGCTGATGCACACCCAGTGACAGCACAACCAGGAACACCAAGTAGGGCACCTCAGATATCATCAGCACATCCATATGAACCCGGCATGTCAAGTTACCAAACCACAGCATCTGATGTACATCCTGCTTGTGAAATTCCTCCAATTACAGATGCTCAACTAGAACAATGTAGAGAGGACATCAAAGCTTTTTATGACATCAATCTTTGCCAGATCCCTACAAGTCCTCTGGATACAGATTCCCTTGTTGAATTAAAATGCATATTCACAAATCTTGTCCTGCTGGAAGTAAATAGAAACACAAAGAAGAAAGAAAATTTAGCGTACAAAGACTTGCTTGATATCAAAATAAATAATCAAACAGCTAAACGTATCATGATCCAAGGAGAAGCAGGTGTTGGAAAAACAACATTCTGTGCAAAAATTGCATGGGACTGGATTGAGGGAAACCACTATCAGGACTATGCTCTTGTAGCTATTGTTCCTTTGCGTGATTCAAAGGATGGCAAAACAGTTGGTCAGGTGTTAAAGACATATCTGTCTGAGGAAAACAAAGTCACATCAGAGCAACTTGATAAGTATATCAAGGAAAATCAGGATAAGGTCCTCACGGTGTTCGATGGGTTTGATGAATTGGGGGGGGAAATGTCAAATGACAGGAATGCAATAGTGCAAATATTGAATTGTAAAGAATTGAAATCCGGAATAGTCATAGTCACTACTAGACCTTGGAAGGCACATGATATAGCAAATGGAATGAGCTTGGCAAAGCAGTATGCATTTGTCAGAATAGAGGGATTTAAGAAAAAGGATGTTAAAACTTACATCAGAAAGTTTTATCAAGATGACAAAACCTCTGCACAGTCCCTCTTGGAGTTTGTGGAAGAAGGCAGCTTGGTAACAGAAACAATGGCCCCCTTTCCGATCTTTTGTTCCATGTTATGTCACATGTGGAAGGAGGTTGAAAAACGAGAAGTAGTTCGTAAACTCCAGACTTTCTCTCAGTTATTTCAGGAGATGCTCATGCTCCTCAAGCAACACTATGTGTCCAAGCATACTGAAGCCACAGATGGTGATTCTGTAGAGGTCATTGGAAAACAGATTAATGATCATTTCAAAAAGATCAGCGAAGTTGCATTTACTGGTCTGCTGCATAAACAACTTGTTTTCCTTGAAGAAAAATTTGTATCCTGTGTCGAAGAGCTTCGTGTTGCATGTGAAGTGGGCTTACTAACAAAAGAGAGAACAAAATGTAGAAAAGCTCATGGAACCGTAAAAAAGTTGGCTAGACTGGAATCGACTGTTTCATTTCCTCACAAACTCTTCCAAGAATATACAGCAGGTCTATATCTCCAAGAGCTCTTTCACTCAAATATTAAAGAATTTTATCATCAAATGGAAAGTCAAATTTTGCGTAAACCAGGAGAATTCAGGTATCTCCTTTACTTCGTAGGATCTTTTGATGAAGATATTGCTGCATACATACTGACAAATCTAATGGCCCGGAAACAAAGCAAATTAAATTTCATCGTGGAAGTTGCACTTGAATGCCACAGTGAGAAGGCTGCAAGTCTGATTGAAGAAAAGCATAAGGAAATCAATTATTTGGTGACAATTGAAAAAGGCTCACGTATACATGTGAATGCAGGCTATATCTTCACATGCAAACACTTGGTAAGATGTTGCTTATGTTTACACATATTGAAGATTTTTAAAGCAAATGCAGAAGTATCAGTTGCAGTCATATAGGATAAATCAAGTTTTGTTATTTTGTTTTTTGCCTTTTTTATCTAAGAGTTTGCACATGTGTCTGATCTTATTATTCATATCAAAGTAATCCAGCCACACTGAGAAATCTTCAGAGAACACTATTCTTAAAGGATACCCCGACTTGATCTGTGAAGCCTAATTTTTACATTCACATTGAAGGCTTTTGTTTACGCCATATGGTAGCCTCTGTGAAAAGGCTGTTGATATATTCTTTCATCAAAAGAACCCACTTATGGGGCATTCAGAGAAAATTAGGAAAAATAAAAGGAAAGGATATAGAAAAGAGATGATAAAGGCATGAAATTGAAGTAAACACTTTTACACAAGACTACATGTATTTTTGGTTTTGTTTTCGGTGATTATTCACCAAAAATGAAGTGAAATATAAAGAGGAAAAGGAAAATAGGGAGTTATCGAGACTATCAAAGTTGTGAACAGGAGTTTGAAAATTTAGTTCTGAAAAGAAATGTTTGTGTTTGAACAGAGCCTCTTTTCCTAAATTGTTGTAAACAGAATTTTCACAGAGGCCACCAATTTTATAAAAATTGACTTTTTGTCGAATTTGGCTTTGTACGAGTACAGTCTAACTACCAATGAAATCTTGAAACCCGAATGCCCCCTGTCACTGAATAAGCCAGTTCGGGGTTAGCGCATGGTACAAATGACCCCAAATATCCACAGATATTTTAGACATGGAGGGTCCCTTTATGTGCACTTCAGAAAAATAACTCTGGGAGTGATAGAGGTGCCTCATGAATAGCTTTTGTTTCCCCCTTTAAAAAGAATACTTCCACCTGGATATCATGGAATGCACCATTAGTGCATAATTGAATAATGATTACATGACATTCATGAGCACATATCGAATATTAGTGTCAGTGGGTTTTAGAATTTGGTACAGATGACCTTTATCTGCTCATGCTCAGATTGCATCTCCGAAGTGGCTTATTATGGCAACCCCTCCACAGACTCAACGTTCCAATTTCGCTGGCAAAACAATGTAAGCGGCGATACGCAGGCTCCTTCTCAGCACGCGCCCGTGGTGTTGATAGCAAACCTCGATGTGACCAACAAAAAGGCATGCATAAGCAGGCCCCATCTTGGTGCCCATGGAGACTCCCTTCTTCTGAGCATAGTACAAGGTGAGCACCAACTCCGCTAGTCTCCGGAGGGTTGCATCGCTCGGTCTTCCTTGACACGGATAACGCTTAAGATAATGCTTGTACTACAAGCAACGTCATATACAGATTGACGTGCACTCTCTGTGGCATGGTGTATATCAGCGAGACCAAAAGATGACTGGCAAACAAACTCACCGAGCACCTGAGGTCTATTCGGCTATAAACACCCCTGGGCTCCCTTTAAAGATAATGCTTGTACTACAAGCAACGTCATATACGGATTGACATGCATTCTCTGTGGCATGGTGTATATCGGCGAGACCAAAAGATGACTGGCAGACAAAGTCACCAAGCACCTGAGGTCTAATCGGCTGAACACCCATGGGCTCCCTGTTGCTTGTCATTTCAACCTCGCCAACCACACTTGCAACGATGTGAAGGTATGTGTACCACGAACCTGCCTTGATGAGAGAGAGAGAAAAACGATGGAGGATAAAGTCATCTTCAAGCTTGGGACTTTCCAGCCTCATGGGATCAATGCTACATTTTGATCGTTCAAAATTAATCATTGAACTTTACTTGCTCAGTATTTATTCCACTTTGCACAATTTGCCTTTTATGACATCTCCTTCTAATTGCGCTTTTTACTTATCTTATGCTTCTCATCATGATCCTAAATTTATTTTATTGCGCAGTATCTTCTTTTGTGACGCCATGTGTTTTTTGAATTGTGCTTTTCATTTTTTTTTTAAATTTATATATCACAAAACAATCCATACTTTCCTTTGTTACGTCATCTATAAGCCCTCACTTTACACATGCAGCTTCTTTTCCTTTTTTTTTTTTTTTTTTTTCCTTGTATCGTCCGTCCATCCGTCCGTCCCCTTTTTGTTCTCACGATAACTTCAAAAGCGTTTTTTTGATCAGTTTGTAACTTGGCCCATGTATGCATATGGGAGGGACGATGAACTGATTAGATTTTGGGGTCTCAAGGTCAAAGGTCAAAGGTCATAGAGGTCATTATATACACTAAAGGAAAAAAGAAACTTATAAAAGTTCAAGAGATCACCAAATTAAATTCTCTGCATGGAAATGTACCAAATTTGGATATAATGTTGATTCAATGCATGGCTTTAAATGACAGTCAATAACAAAAAGTTTTCTTCAATGCCACAAAAGAAATGTGCACTGAAGCAAAGGACTCTCTAATCCCCAAGTCACAAAGACAAACTGCAGCCTTGTACACCATATGCATGTCAATGAATGAAACAAAAGAATTTCAAAAGGGATTTGCACCCCTCGAGCAAGAGGATATTGATGTTCTGCCATGGTGCGCCCGTTCACCAGACCTTTCCCCAATTGAACATCTCTGGGAAGAGCTTGGTCGACGTGTGTCAACCCATCAATCAACCCATCAATAGGGAGACGCTCATTGCAGCACTGCAAGAGGAATGGAACAATGTTCCCCAGGCTACCATCGCGAATCTGATCGGAAGCATGCGAAGACGGTGTACAGCTTGCCAGCAAGCTAGAGGTGGACATACTGGCTATTAATCTGTTTGGATATGAACTTGCAAATCCCTTTTGAAATTCTTTTGTTTCATTCATTGACATGCATATGGTGTACAAGGCTGCAGTTTGTCTTTGTGACTTGGGGATTAGAGAGTCCTTTGCTTCAGTGCACATTTCTTTTGTGGCATTGAAGAAAACTTTTTGTTATTGACTGTCATTTAAAGCCATGCATTGAATCAACATTATATCCAAATTTGGTACATTTCCATGCAGAGAATTTAATTTAGTGATCTCTTGAACTTTTATAAGTTTCTTTTTTCCTTTAGTGTACATAAAAATGGTTCGTTCTTGTGATAACTTAGGAACCGTTTGGCGGATCAGCTTCTAACTTGGCCCATGTATGCATATGTGAAGGACGATGAACGGATTAGATTTTAGGGTCTCAATGTCAAAGGTCATAGAGGTCATTATATACATAAAATTGGTTCGTGATGTATGGAGTCTAGGCCTACCTATTTTTGAAATTTCAAGGTGACAGTGGTCTATTTGCTATAAAATATCTGTTTCCTCGGTGTATTTGATGATTGTAAGTCATCAATGGTAAGTTTTTTATTTGTACGGGATGAAAATGAAATGAAATAAATTTTCTGTCTCCTGTGCTTTTTAAGTGAAAAGATTTGTAATTTTGTTGGACCAGTCCTTTTTAGAGTGTACATGTATGCCATACATTTCCAATCTGGTGATGGCAGAGGCATAAATTCTGACCGCGCGGTCGAAGATTCATCTAGTTATTATTTGTATCTTGGCAACTTACGCGACTTCATAATTTTTTTTTGCATCAGATCGTTTATTTTCAGTCTTTGATAAAGGTCTTAGACCGAAACGTCAGTCCAAATTTTTGGCTCCTGCTGTGTTTTATTTGACTCCTGAGTATTTACTCTTTCTTCGATATATGGACAAAAATTATTAGACCAAGCTTCTGTAATAAGGGTACTATAATTTACAAACAAAATTATAAATATGAATACCAGATTTCAACAATTATACCTTGCTTTTATGATATTTTATATCCTTTTTACCACAAAAATAACACTATCAGTAACCATTCTTGGTCTAATTATTTTTTCCATGGCTGTATATATGTATATATATATACAAATTATGTATAACAATATACGTGAGCGAAAACTTCAAATAATTATGTATTTTCATTTGTTATGCCAGCGAGCGCAGCGAGCGACCTCAAAAGTTTGGTCATTTTTGTATGTTCAGAACTGGAATTTTTATCAGTTTATTAAGTTTGACAAATTCTCAATGCCCCTGTTGCACACACACACTTCCACAGACAACTGCAGATGTGATAACAATAACCGTTGTCCACAGCTGGTGACATAGATTTTTGTAGACTTACATTGCCATCACCACGAAATGAGATACATGTACGTTGTTTTTCTGTAGCAACATTGATTGAGACATACGTTATTCTGCAAAACAACATGTTTTAATTCATGCAAATTATTCAGATATGTGGGACTTTTGTAAGATTATTTTTTATTGTACATTACAATGATCTCTTTATCAATTCTTGGTCAGAGTACGAAATACTGAACAAAGCTAAAAATTGAACTGTACTTCGTTAAAGTTTTAAACTTAAATTACTGGAAAAGACGCTACATGTAGATACATGTACATTGTTTTGCCATAACATGCCCGATCTTATGGTGTTACCGAAAAGCTACAGAGAACTTCTAATTTCTACATGTTTGTATGGCCTTTGGAAACCTGTAGTCAATATTTTATGAAATCTTATCATTGTTCTTAGATGGTGAAGATGCACCAAGAAAATTTTCACCCAAATTTTGATGTTAACAAAAACTTCCAAGAAATTACCTTGAGAGAATTTATATGACTACAAAATAATCAGGTACATAAGACCACATGTATTATGAATCATACCTCCGTGTGATTCATTAAAAACATATGTTTTTAATGTTTTTGCAGGTGTCACTTTGCATTGAAACCTTCCATCACAGTAAGGCATTGTCTCGAATCCTTGCAGATGCAGTGTGTTCTCTACAAACTCTTAAAGAACTCAAAATTTCTTGTAATGTTCCTGATGAATTCATCCAAAGTGTGCAGGAACATGCTGAAAATGCAGTGGTAAATATATTCTGTATGTCTACTCTTAATTTTGTAATAGTTATGTAGAAATATTTAAATTACCTCTTCAAGAATACAGCTTTTCTATGCTATATACACATGTACATGTACCATAGAAAATGTATTACTATAGTGATGAGTGGCATTTTTCTAATGTAGAAATTAAAGGTTAAATGTATAGTCCCTAGACATATTCAGATCTGATTGCAAAATATGTAGAAACTCAGTTACATGTACACTGACATATGACCATTTGTAATGTATATATTTGGTAAAAATATGAACTTTTCTATAAAGTTCTTGTGCTTGTGTCTATTTCTTCTTCATAGATTGAATCTCTTGAAGTGCTTGAAGAAGACATTCGAAACATAAAAGAAGAGATCTTTTTTTCAATAAGAATAAACATCACTTTCTACAACAAATCAGATAATAATTATAATACATGTATGTGCAAAAAGATGTTTGCAAAACATAATATATATATGCTTTTGGCATATAAAGATTGAGTACAAATTCCATGAAAGTATCTTTTGACGGACAAGTGAAACAAAGTAGTTTGCATTCTCAATAAGTTGTGCTACTTCATGTGCATCACTTAAAGAGAAGGTTGAGTTCTGGGAATTCAAAGGTGAAAAATAATTTGTAAACTTTCTCATTCCTTTAATGTCAGTTTGGAAGAACATCATAGAAATGTCCCCTGAAAAGGATTGCTCATATTTGAAATATATCAAGAAATAGCTGAAGTGTTTGGGCCAAACATTCATGCCACATGTGTGTACAGTCCCATATGCCCACTTCTGTGTGCAGTGCACATGCTTTTCAGCAAGATTGGGTCAATTTCTTATCATTTGAATGATTCCTACACCTCACAGTATACACTAATTCTAATGTAGACATGATCAACCTTTCCCAATTGTTTTGAGACAGTTTCTTTCACAATGAAATCACATGACCGGCAGTCTCAACTATATCTTTAAGGACAATTAAACACATATACATGTACATGTAGCAAATAATGTGGTTATCCAGGGTTCACCGCATGGTGGGAAAAGAGTTAAAAAATCATACATTTAAAGATATTTCTAACAAGTCATGGTAAATGTCTTTTTGTATGTTTGCTTGTTTGCATTCTTGTTTCCTGAGAGGTCGAATCTCTAGCTAGAACCACACATGAGGGAATTAAACCGCATCACAGCACCTCAGAGAATTTCATTCCTGATTCATAATTTTCTCTTTTTTCATATCTCCCCCTCTCATGTGTATTGGCACAATTATGTTTATGTCTTTTCTAAAGCCTTTCATCAGTGTTGGATATACTATAGAGTGTTTCATGCACAAAAATACTAACATCGGATGCATGTATAATAATAATACTCTGTAATATCTACCAAAGTAGACAGAAGTGCTTTATACATTTTCTTTTTCCTTGACAGGTTGAATCTCTTGAACTTATTGGTCATAAGAGCAGTAGCATGATCAGTGAGCCTGCATCACAAAATCTGGGTGCTAGTATCTGTGCTATGCCATGTCTCAAGAATGTCAAACTGTCTGTGAACCTATCAGATGGATTCTACATTGCACTCAGAAAAGGAGCTGCATCACTGAAGGTAACAACTTAATATAACTCTGTCTCATATTATCTTTGTAGATGCACTCACTCCACAATCTACTTGTATCCAGTTCACCTGAGAATTTACACATCGTCTGATTGGAACCAGAAGGGTATTAACTTTATACTTTAACACAGAGTTACTGCCCTTCTGGCACCAAACAGACAATATTATGTTATTTTTTTTTTTAGTTAGAAATCATAGCCATAATTTCTTACTGAATGAGAAATAGGTACTTGCATTGTCAAGTGTGGTCCCATGGAAAAGATTTGAACCAACAAGAAAAAAAAAAGATTTACTCTGGGTTTCTTCTTTCTGTTTAATAGTTTCTTGTTTCTTCCTTGTTTTCTCTCTTGTAGAGATGATATATCCATTTTGTAAGTCCATTCATGTTTGGCAAAGATGGTAAGGTATGTAATTCAGATGAATTGCTAGTCTGCAAGCACAAAATATTTTATTTCTTTTCTAGAGCCTTTCATCAGTGTTGGATATAGTCTAGAGTATTTGATGCACAAATATACTTACATCTTAGAGTTGCATTATGATAGAAATGTACTCTCTATATCTTACAAAGTAGACAGAAGTGCTTTACATGTTTTCATTTTCCTTGACAGGTTGAATCTCTTGAACTTAAGGTCAGTGAGTCTGCATCACAAGATCTGGGTGCTAGTATCTGTGACATGCCATGCCTCAAGAATGTCAAACTATCAGGGAACTTATCAGATGGATTCTACAGTGCACTGAGAGAAGGAGCTTTGTCACTGAAGGTAGCAACTTATTGTTATCCTATATTGAATTTAATTGAATTTATTGATTCGTAAGAGAAATTGTTCTTTCATCAATTGAATAACAAAGGATATTTTACAACATCAAGTATAACAATGAGGTGTACAAATATATATTACAACATGAACCAAATATCAGAAGGAAATGCAACCAAGGGTGCAAGTATCTGTGCCATGCCATGCCTCAAGAATCTCAAACTATCAGGGAACCTATTAGATGGATTCTAATTTTTACTAAAAAAGAGTTCTAAGGAGCTTCATAACTGAAGGTAACAAATCTGTCTAATAATCTTTGTAGAAGCAAACAACTGGTGACAAATTATCCTCACTCCATAATCTGCATGTATCTGTACAACTGCTGGCAAATTCACCTGAGAATTTAAATATCATGTTACTGTTGCCGTTTTACAAACACAACCTTATATCTTTAGCCTGTAAATGTACAACCGTACTGTAAACTGTTTTCAATAGTTTCTTATAGGCATTAATTTCAGTCTTATAGTGTTGACTATGTTGTAACCTATCATTCAGACAATTAAGTTACCATTCCTTTCCCTGTTATTTGCCCCAAACTGCATTCCTGTGTTTTCAGACTCACTCTCTGCTGAAAAAAAAAGTTTGAATTTCTCGCCTAAACTCAACTTCTGCACAATGTCAAAATAGTGACTGTCTCCCTTCAGGCAGCTTAAGGTCAAGTTCTGACTTTAAGACCTTTTAGACAGTGGGCTCAATGGTCAATATCCCTTCAGAAATGTGATTCTGTGACCTACATGTACATTTGGGGTGGGTGTGAAAATGGTGTCATTTGAAAGCATTTAGGGTCAGGAACAACATATTGTTTTTCACACACGCAAATACTGCGCATAAGCGAAAAACACACTGAACACGTTAACCATGTTCACGCCCCAAATTGGTGAAATCTGCAATTTCGTGTACAAGTTATATGTGAAACATTCTTACATGTTCAATGGAATCATAGTGCAATACAATCCAGATTATGGCAGATGCCAGCACACCAGGTAAACATAGAAAGCAACATAATTGAGTAAAATGACATCAGTCCTTTATATATGGATAAAAATAATTGTACATGGATACATCTATTGGGTAAGAGAAACGTATCAAATCCCTTACAGCCTACTCTATACCATCATAAAGCAATGCATAACATGATACACACAGTCCAGTCAGCAAATACATTAAATTGATGACAACATACATAGCAAAAATCAGAGATAAACCGAGATTATAGCATATACATGTACATAGCATATCTAGGGTAGGACGAAAGCCATGTACAAACAGCAACTGTATTAATCAATACCACAATATGACAGCAGCATAGCATACAAACAGCACAGTGAACATGTACATGTATAAAACAAATCATGAGCCTCCTGCAACATGATCAACAATTTAAGAGAAAATGATGGGCTGCTGTGTAGGTAAGACATTAAGAGTGCAGGTAAGATGACATACCAGAAAAGGATGTGTCTAAACGTAAGAAAATAACCTACACTGTACATGACATATTATATAACGACAGTCCAAAATCCTCAGTACAGCCACAGAAAATCATTGTAAAGAATCACCAAGTACACAGAATGCATATATGACCTAAAAAATTCTTGTCCGCTAGTGAAAGATTAAAACATAAGAAAATAATAATGCAATGTATATATGGCATACTATTGAGACTATCCAAAGATGAATGATGAGTGAACCAATATTGTATACCATCCTGTAAAATACATATTTATTTTCCAGTGTTACTAGAAGTCGAGATTTTAGGTGCATATTGTAACTGTCATCTGCTTCCATTTAGTTTGACTTAGTGCTGATTGTAAGAACAGGTTAAAGATATTTTAAAAGAGTGAAGGAATTTTTATTAATCATGACCCAATAATATTATGCAGCCCCTCCCCTCAAAAAAGAATTCTTTCTTTTGTTATCACTGGGTTCAAAAAAGATGATACAGTATTAATATTCTCCTTTTTGTCACTATTGAAATATGGAAATGTCTGTAGATCTTCAGTTTCTCTTGATATTTGATAGATATATAACTAAAAACCTCACAGTTTTCATTATTGCTCTGCATGCTGTTTGTTGTGACATCATTTCATGTTTCCTTGTATATTTTCTATTCTTTGACAGGTTGAATCTCTAGATCTAGATCTACTTGTAGGTGACATCAGTGAGCATGGATTACAAAGCCTGGGTACTAGTATCTGTTCTATGCCGTGCCTCAGAAGTGCGAGAGTACATTCAACTTGGCATGGAGGAGTATTGAAGGTAACAATCTGAAAGTCAAAGTCTAAACACAAAGAGCTCATACCTGTACATGCAAGTAATATGGATCACAAAGCCTAGGTGCTAATATATGTTCTATGACTATGCCATGTATCAGAAGTGTGAGGATTAAAGAGAACTTTGAGGATCTACATGCATAGTCCTCTTACATGTATAACTATGCAGAATAAACATCATTAAATGTAACAATCTGAAAGGTAAAGTCAAATACAAACAGATCAGTGCAATACCACTGTACATGTTATTCCTTGAATCATATTGCAAAGTAAATGAATCTATTTCCTTCCTCTCGCATCTGATATTTCACAATTTTCTTCCTTTATGTTTCCCAATCATTCTCTAAGTTTAATTGCATCTTCATAGAGAAGCCCTCCATATAAAAGATATGTTATTAATACAATTTCATATGAACTAAGATTTTATTATACCCTAATCTACATGCATGTAATTATGCATATAGAATTCAATTTAAAAGGAACAAAGAATAAAAAGAAAGTATAGAGCATTATGCGGGGTGCACATTTCTATTCAATTGACTCTTATTGTACATCTCCCTCTGTGTTTCTTGTTATGTTGAGTATATTGTCATCTGTATTGTATTATGTACACTGCATATTATGATACATGTATATATTACATGTAGTTTGGTCTCTGGAACAACATGTTTCTAAGGATTGCATTTTCAAATGAATAGCTAGGAGAGTGATATTTTTTTTAAACCTATCAATAATAAGCAAGTCTGAAATTGTCAATTTTAGCATACTAATATTTTATATTTTGGCATGAGCCTGATTAACAATTCAAACCAATAATTTGTTTCTTCAGATACAGTTTCATGCACAAAATAAATGTTTGGTTTGTATTTTGTAACATCCATTTTTGGATAATTATTTTTGAAAATATAGACACACTGCTAATTTTCAAATCCTATTTCCCCTTTTAATAATAAAGGCAACAGTATTGAAGGATGTACATGTAGATGGATTATCATCATTATCATCAGAGGTTATCTCATCAACCTGTCAGATTGACATCAAGCTGAAAGTCGAGCGGCTCGTTGTATTTGTGTCTTCACTAGCATCATCACATCCCTCAAAGGTATAAGTAATTTCCATAGAGTATTAAACAGGCCTATACAGAGCATGTTTGGTCTCTCGTGCAAAATGACGGGATGCATTCCCTCTCCACTGTAGTTCAAGGTAGACAAAACACTTTTATGGTCTGAAAATTATCATTGATAATGCTTCTCATTTGTTTATTTTTTGTGTGTTATCATTCAATTACATAATCGAGACTACCATTTTCACCCAAGAGAATATGTTTTCTGTCATATCTACAAGTAATATGTATGCATATTTTTTTTGCTGGCAATTTCTGCACATCAAGTTATTATTATTATTATTGTTAGTTAACTGTACATCAACATGTACCTATATTTATAAATCTATAATAAAATCAATTTATAGTCATGATTACTGTATTTTGTCTTTAAGCAAGAATGAAAAGCTGTTATTCCTTCCTGACTCAAAAGAATAAAGAATTAAAACGCTGAAACAATTAATTTTACTCTCGGTTATTAATTTTCTTGTCAGTTGCATCTTTCTCACCTTTTCCTTATAGATGTGATGCATCATTTTTCTAAATCCATTCATGTGTTTATTAATGAATGTGTTTCAAATAAATTATTACTCTGCCGGCACAATACGATAAACCCAAATAAATCTGGCTTCAGTCAAATCTTGGCACAAATCATGTTCGACATACAGAGTGTGCAGACACATATGGTATACAAAAAAGATGCACATACATGTAGGCCTGAAGACTCTATTGTTATAAACATATTGATCGTTATAAACATATTGATTGTTATAAACATAATGAAGGCCAGGATGGCAAATTAATGAACTTCCTGTCCATTGAAATCAGCAAACATTTTTTGAATAGAATCAAAGGATTAAGCCTTGGACTTGTCCAGGGCATAAGTTATGTTATGTTTCTATTATTCCCTCTTACATAAAATGGAAAGCTTTTATCATTGTTGGGAATGAAAGGAAAGGCTATGACGCCAATTGAAATTGTTCACCTCTTTAAGACAGAGTGCTGTAATACACTGGGTAAACTAACAAAATAAAAGAAGAGTTCCTTTTTTCAATAAGAATAAACTTCCCTTTCTACAACAAATCAGATAATGATTACAGACCACTTATTTGCAAAAAGATGTTTGCAAAACATAATATAAATGTGCTTTTGGCATATAAAGATTTAGTACAAATTCCATGAGAGTATTTTTTGACGGACAAGTGAAACAAAGTAGTTTGCATTCTTAATAAGTTGTGCTACTTCATGTGCATCACTTAAAGAGAAGGTTGAGTTCTGGGAAAGGTGAAAAATAATTTGTAAACTTTCTCATTCCTTTAATGTCAGTTTGGAAGAACATCATAGAAATGTCCCCTGAAAAGGATTGCTCATATTTGAAATATATCAAGAAATAGCTGAAGTGTTCGGGCCAAACATTCATGCCAAACATTCATGCCACATGTGTGTACAGTCCCATATGCCCACTTCTGTGTGCAGTGCACATGCTTTTCAGGAAGATTGGGTCAATTTCTTATTTGAATGATTTCTACACCTCACAGTATACACTAATTCTAATGTAGACATGATCAACCTTTCCCAATTGTTTTGAGACAGTTTCTTTCACAATGTAATCACATGACCGGCACTCAACTATATCTTTATTAAGGACTTAAGGACCATTAAACGTAGCAAATAATGTGGCTATCCAGGGTTCACCGCATGGTGGGAAAAGAGTTAAAGAATCTTACTTTAATATTAATATACATGTAACAAGTCTGATATTTCTAACAAGTCACGTTAAACGTCTTTTTGTTTGTTTGCATTCTTGATTCCTGAGAGGTCGAATCTCTAGAACCACACATGAGGGAATTAAACCGCATCACAGCACTTCAGAGAATTTCATTCCTGCTTCATAATTTTCTCTCTTTTCATATCTCCCCCTCTCATGTTGATGTCTTTTCTGAAGCCTTTTATCAGTATTGGTATACTGTACAATGTAGAGTGTTTCATCTGATCTCAGAGATGCATGTATAATAAAATACATGTAATACTCTGTAATATCTACCAAAGTAGACAGAAGTGCTTTATACATTTTCTTTTTTGGTATAAACACTTGGAATACATAACTTAATACTTAAATGAAGTGAACACATATATAGAGGAAACGAATATTGTAGATAAATAATAAAACAGTATATGGATATCAGATTACATACTCATACAACAAATTCCACATTGATTATAACATATTATGTCTTAACTTTGTCAGGACAGGAATTATCTGAGGGGCCAAAACTGACCATATTCCGCTCCCCAAACTGGCAACAACAATATTTCTCATTCAGTGCTACATGGTTAATAATAGTAATGTGTTTGAATACAATATATCTGGTTAGGAATTTGTCGACAGTTTAAAAAAAAAAAAATTGCCAGTTTTTCTGAAAAAACAATGATTATTTTGAACCTCTCAATGTGTTGGCAATTCAACGATTTTAAAGGGATACTCAACCGCAGATTGTGGACGTTTTAATGCCGCGAGAGGGCACCGTGATCGTTACCTGATCATGCCGTTGCCCCGCGAGGTGCAAACCTTGGACAGACCGGCCGCTGCACAACATGCACGCTCCGCCTGGGCTCGAGCTTTCGTGCGAGATTCGGTCGGCTTCGTGAAGTCGAGATGTAATCCCACTTAGTCCAACGGACGTGTTCGACGCACAGAGTGAATGGGGCTTACGCAATCCTGACTTTCCCCACGGCCGCCCGGTGGTGTATCCCTTTAAAGGTCATTTTTGTTTTTAAAATTTATAATTTATGGCATCCGATGCAATATGGTCATACAATAAAAAAGGACATAGTACAGTATGTGCAGAAATTTGGGCTTTTTCTACATATGCATCTGGTATGTTTTCTAGAGCTCTGAATCAAAAGCCTTTGAACCAAACCTCAAAATGTAGTCAATTTCTCGAAAGGTTTAAGAGTTATCATTTCAAATAGTGTAAATTATGAAACCGACATAGATAATTATAGTGGTAAGGACATAATAGGGCAAGAACAATCACAAAGAAAGAGAAAGGGTTGTGTATATGTGTGTGTGGGTATTTGGGTGAAAGAGAGAGAGAGCAGGGAGGTGGAAAGTAAGGGAAAGCGGGAGAGAGAAAGAGCGCAATAGAGAGCTGGTGGAAAGAATACACATACATAAAATTAAAAAATTGGATTTGGCAAAATGAGCAAGACGAATGTAATTCAATGAAATATATCACGGAGAATTAAAATACACTAAATACACATTAAAAATCACTTGGTAACCTATCAAAAATATCCCGGCGACATGCTTGTACATCAATTAATTATCATTAAGTAGATTTATAAAATAGGGTATTGCACTGTCTCTCAATCTATTTGTCCTGAATTTTATCTGTTGATATGGTTTAGAATGCCTTGTTGTACGAATGATCGTGTCTCTAGTTGGCAAGAGGTGGCTAAAATGAGAAGTTGGTTTAGCCAAGTCTTTCGCGAATGACAGTGACAATGATTTGCGGCGATCCGCTCAGGAAGGCAACTTGAGTACAGTGAGCGCTTGCTCGTAGGATGTATATCGTGGACCCAATATGATTCGGAGGGCTAGCTTTTGTTAGTGATGGTGTCAGTGAGTCTGCATCACAAGATCTGTGTGCTAGTATCTGTGCCATGCCATGCCTCAAGAATGTCAAACTATCAGCGAACTTATCAGATAGATTATACATTGCACTGAGAGAAGGAGCTTTGTCACTGAATGTAGGAACTTATTGTTATCTTATATTGAATTTATTGATTCATCGGTCATTGTAAGAGAAATTGTTCTTTCATCAATTGAATAACAAAGGATATTTTACAACATCAAGCATAACAATGAGGTGTACAAATATATATTACAACATGAACCAAATATCAGAAGGAAATGCAAACAAGGGTGCAAGTATCTGTGCCATGCCATGCCTCAAGAATCTCAAACTATCAGGGAACCGATCAGGTGGATTCTAAGTTGCACTAAAAAAGAGAAGGAGCTTCATCACTGAACGTAACAAATCTGTCTAATATTATCTTTGTAGAAGCAAACAACTGGTGACAAATTATCCTCACTCCATAATCTGCATGTATCTGTACAACTGCTGGCAAATTCACCTGAGAATTTAAATATCATCATGTTGCCGTTTTACAAACGTAACCTAATTATATTTTTAGCCTGTAAATGTACACTCTGTTTTCAATTATTTCTTATAGGCATTAATTTCAGTCTTATAGTGTCGACTATGTTGTAACCTATCATTCAGACAATTAAGTTACCAGTCCTTTCCCTGTTATTTGCCCCAAACTGCATGCCATGTTTTCAGACTCGCTCTCTGCTGAAAAAAAAGTTTGAATTTCTCAACCTCTGCACATTGTTAAAATAGTGACTGTCTCATATTATCCTCTGAAAGTCCATCTGACTTTGAGGCCAGAGTTTTACTTTCTACCACCCTTCAGGCAGCTTAAGTTTAAGTTCTGACTTTAAGACCTTTGCTCGACTCTCTAGCACGCTGAAAATCAAACCGTCCAAGATCATGACTTTGAGCATTCTAGAGGCATATTTCCTACCACACCCTCTCCCCACTCGATTGCTTTACTCTCTCACTTTGGTTCGCGAAAGTTTTTCAGTGTTTTTCATGTCTGAATGTAGGTAACTTTCAGGGATGGGGTATAAATAGCACACTCAGACTTTGGTTTTAGTAATTTCAGTCAGAGTTGCTTTTCAGTTGGATCTGGAGTTAGTGTTAGTTTGGAAACAGTTCAGAATTAGTTGTAAATTGAGAGTCGCTTAGTCGATTTGGATAGTTCTTTATCAAAGTTTCTTCTCGCCAGGCTCGTCTAGTTTAAGTTAGCTACCTTTCCAAATTTCTAAGTTGGTTGCCAGTTAATTCATAACCGCATTGTAACCCTCATAACTGTTAACTGTATATTTCTTCTTCCCTTTGAACTGGTTGTGTTGATAAATAAACTTTCTGCAACGTAATTCCACTCTTATGATTATCAATATGACTTGTGGGAGCAATGTTATCTCTGTTTGACAAAAGAAATGAGAACTGAGAGAGTTGAACAGTGAATTGAGTGGACATTTTATGAACTGCAATAGGCGATGACTAGTTGGCTCATGAGGATCGACCAACTCAAGAATTAAAGGAATGAGAAGGAGTGAATAGGAAGTGAATAATATCAGATACAATCCTAAAATTTGTCACATTACTGGAATAAGAAATCATAACCATAATTTCTTCCTGAATAAGAAACATGTATATTTGCATTCAATTTGCAGTCCAAAGAAAATATTTTAAACAAATATTAAAACAAAAGGGTTTACTCTGTTTATTTTTTGAATTTCTGATCAATAGTCTTTCGTTTCTTTCTTATATTTTCCCATTATAGAGATGATGTTCTATATGTTTTGTAAGTCCATTCATGTTTGGCATCGATGGTAATGCATGGGGTACAGATAAATTGTTAGTCTGCAAGCACAATAAAGTTATAAAATCTCACATTTAGTAGATCTCAGAAAGTTCATGTTGATTGTGTTTTAGACATGAATAAATCTCTCTATTTACACATGTTATCTTTATAGATTGTTGTGCTTCGTTGTGGAACATCTGTTCATTTCGTTTCTGATATCATTGTCTGTGTTTTTAATCCTCCCTCTTGTCATTCCACATGTTTATTCCTTTTCTTAATCATTTCATTTTTAAAAAGGTCATACAGTAGATCACTTCACTTGATATTACTCAGTATGAAGCACAACTACAATTAAAATGTCAGAGAAATAATAAGACAATATTGAGCAAAATAGTTCTTTCATCTTGACAGGTCGAATCCCTAGAACTACATGGAATCAAGGAGGCTGCATCACAATACCTTGGTGCTAGTGTCTGTGCCATGCCATGCCTCAAGAATGTCAAACTCTCAGGGAACCTATCATATGAATTCTTCACTCCACTCCGAGAAAGAGCCTCTTCACTGAAGGTAACATCTTTATATACTAATGGGAAGCTTGGCAAAATGTAGCGGCACAATAAGATGCATCCAGAACACAAAAGTCATAATAGTTTATATTGGTGAATTAAAATTTGGAATTTGAGATACCTGAATGACAGTTTCAGTAATATTAAGCCTAATCAAAGTAATAGTGGTATTCACCAACTCCATGTACAAACAATATGGCTCTACCTTTATGCCATGCAATACTGATTTTCAACAATTATGCATTTTGTGTTCTGGATGCATCTTTTTGTCACTTAATAGATGATCCCTTTTGTAAGTCCATTCATGCTTTACATACATGTGTAAGTACATTTTAATAGCTGAATGTATGTAGTACAAGCAAAGTATTACAGTGTAGTATGCAAAAGTAAAAGTCCATATCATGAATAGGCAACCAATTAATGCCTCTAAATATCCTCAGCAGATTACTATGTTTTGTTACTAAGAATGACTTGAATCATCTCTCTTCTAAAATATTACAAAAAACACAACATTCATTTACACAGGTAAGGAGTCATGCATGATTTCCTGTAGCATATCACAGGTCATAAAGTGTACTTCTTTTAAGAAAATTTTGAAGGTATGGAAGTTGAAGTACAGAACATAAGTATTCCTTGTCATTAGATTTTTGTTTGAAAATATTTTACACCAGTGTATATTTTTAGTCTGCATGTACGAGAGCTCTGTGCATGTATATGTGTATTTAATGCACAGTGCTCTTGTACGTGATTATTGTTTGCAGAGATTGTGAAACAGCACCTTTATCATGTTCAACAAATGTTGCGCAGCATATCTCTGCAATCAGTATCTGTTAATTATCTACACTGTATATATTTGTATCATCTCCTGTAGATCAGTCGGTTGCATTTAATGGGAGCTACTCTTGACAGTTCTCATCTCTCAACAATTGGATTGATGTCAAAGTTGATATCACTCACACTCTTTGAGGTCGGGATCAAAGATAACAGGAAACTCTATGAGGTATACTTGTTCTGATGTTATGTACATGTACATTATGTCTTGAATGAAAGCTGGCGGGTTACTTGTGCAAAATTTGTTCAAAAGTATATCTTAATTTCATTGATTATGCTGCATTGTATCTTACATGTATGCTTTTAGAACTGGGTACTTCATTAAGAGAAGTCTACCAGGAACTTTCCTCAGTGACACACATTCAAGTGGAAAGAAGTTTCTATGAAGTGCAAAAATTCAGGGTTGTGATTCATCTTCATTGATCTGTGCAAAATCTAATAGAAATACTCCTTGGTGTTGAAGTCTTCGGAAATTTGAAAATCTGAAGTAAAGCAAATTCATTACATTTCATCATTTTTTAGTACAGATGCCCCTTCATTGTATTATTTTGTGTTGTAATTCTAATGAATAGTGCTGTCTCATTTCTCAGGAGGATGGCAGTGATCCACCCAATACACCTTCAAGTACTTCATTGACTGAGCTGAATGTGGATCATGACTCCTTCCTCTCATTGTGTGGTATTGGTCTTCTGGAGAGGTTTCCTCTTGTGCAGAAGTTGACTCTTGCTTTCCATGGAGACCAGACTCCATTTCCACAAGAGCTGCTTCACCATGTATCAATGCCTACTGTGACTGATCTGTCTCTGTGTGGATACACGTACATGTACATGTACATGTCAATGTATGTCTCCAGGGATGACAGGCATATAAAAATGGCCTCTTTATCACTGGAACCATTCCCAAATCTCATTAACCTCAGGCTCATCAAAATCATGATAATGACTGCTAATTGCATGAGTATACTGAAATCTCTGAGGAGGAAGGAGACACTCAAAACCATAAGGTTAGATTTGGTTCTGATAACTGATACATGTATAATATCAAGATTTGAAGTTTGATGTGGTGATTGATATTGATGTGAGATTAATGGTTTATATTGTATGTAAATTTCTTCATTGAAAAGGAACTCTTAGGACTTGTAATTTGTCATCTTAGATCATGTAATTTTGTACATTTTGTTTCTCCCAATGTAAATCTTATCTTTGTGTGTTCCAGCATGATGAGTGAAATTGAAGGCATGTAATATTATTTATATATACAGCAAATTTGAATTATGGTGCGCAAAATTTTTCTGTGTACATATTGAATTGATATCGTAAATTAGAAAAATTATCTCCTTTTAAAAATTATCTCCTTTTAAAAATCACATAACTCACTTCTCTGTGTTGAATTGCTGTCCTAACAAGTAGGCAGTGCATAATACGTTGCTGTAAGCACATTGTTTCATGAACACTATACTTGTATAACTAAAAATTTGTATTACGGGCTGGTCATATTTGTCCAATAACGATAAAGATAAGATTTTAAATTAAAGGTACACCCTATTATATGGCATGTATGGTGAGTACACATGAGTATGCTTGTGTCTGTTAATAGTCGAGCAGCTCTAGGGTGTACCTTTAATGAAAAATCTTGTCTCGTTATGGTTATCGGACAGATGTGACCAGCACTTTATTTGGAATTTACATCCTAAGGCCTATGCACAGTAGAATAATTAGTAATCATGAAGATGTACAATCAGAATAGGTTATTTTAGGAGTATGTACATGTACATGATATTCATGAAAATATGAAGGACACAATATATTTTTAATTAGCCTAGGCTAGGTTACACTATATGTACTGGGATAAAGGTTTGAATTTGAGAGAAAACCAATGTTAACATACATGTTCACTCATTTTAAATGTACATGTACATGCATGTACAGTGTACTATAATGCATTGTTGCATTGAAATAATGAACAACTAGAGACAGGCTGTACATTGAGCTTGCAAAATATTAAAAGAAAATAGGGAGCAAAGTATTTTAATGATGAAGAGAATTAATTGGAGAAGAAAATAAGAGTGGATGATATGCCATTCTAATGAAAGTAAAGATTCCACTATTAATTCATAAAATACTGGTCCCTGCAATTATTAGTGTCATACCTGCTGGAAATGTTTGATACATGGAAATGAATATATCTGCAATAGACAGCAGATTTTCATGTGAAAAAAAAATCAAATAATACATGTAACTGTATCTACATTTGATTTGAACTGATTTCAGAGGGTAATTTGATTTGGTAGAAAGTTTGAAATATGAAATTGAGGTATTTTATTAATTTATTTTTACTTATTTATCTAAAAAATATTATGTATAGATTAATGTATATGAGAAATTGTTTTGTTTTGTAATGTCTTTGTTTCTTGCATCCTTCATTTATATACAGCATAAAGGACTGTGCTACTGATGCTGATTTAGATCCACTGTGCAATGAGATCAATTCTGAAGGGAAGATAACAGTGACTGTAGAGCATGGACGAATTCAAGTGAGAAAGAGAGACCATTGCAGCATTTATAGCATTTATGACATTGTTAATGATAATATCTGGTTCACTAGATTGTTTCTCTGTGCTCTTTGAAGAATTTTTGTAGGCTGGCTTTACAGGAGAGAACATTTTCTTTTTATGACCATAGAAAATGGACCGACAGCAGCTGTTGAAATTTCATACCAAAACTCTTTTAGGAAGTACTACAATTATATAGTTTTTTAAGATATCTTGTATTTCATGTGTAATGTATTATGTACAATTCACATCTCCGCATCATTTAATCATAAATTTTCTTTATTATTGCATATATACATGTACTTATATTTGCACATATTGCAAATCAAAAGATCATTCTGGCAACAAATTTAAAGTACCTGAATATCACTTTATAATTCATACATAAATGTTATAAATGTGCTAGTAATTCAAGCTTTGATATTTAAATGAATTAAGTACTTTTAGCATATACTGCTAAACCCTCTCATTCACCCCATTGAAATAAAAAGACAGGATATGTCACTTTGTGGTTCATAATTATAAGCTTTTAGCATACATGGTAACTTTGATGTAATCAGACTTAACCTGTGTATAGACTCATTTGGCCCAAATTCACAAAGGAGATTTCTTAAACCTCCATAAGCATAGTTTTATGTACGGTACTACATGCAGGTCATGTGTCTAGTGAAAGGGAAATAAATGCTTATATTATGCTTATTTTAGGCCATGATGGAGGTTTAACCATGGTTTAGTCCATGGGTTAAATTTAAGCCTCCTTTGTGAATTCGGCCCAAAGGAGTTATGATTTCTGCAGAGTTGATCAACAAACTCTAGCAGATGCCGTTCCTAAATCCTTCACTATTCAACTGATAAACGTAATGTGGCTCACAGTCATCAACTTAACTCACCATTATATTACTCCTTTAGTTAATGTAGGATTTTAATCAGTGCATGCAGCTGCAACTGGAGAATTGAGTTTATTATGTATTCATAACCTGATTCTTGTTATCTTGGCAGATTCGCCCTCTTGAAGAGTTATTCAAGAAACTATAAGTGGAGGAATAGCTCTACAAGGGAGGGATGAAGATAATTACTATTGAGAAGGTGGCACCATCCAACTTGACTCCAGGAAAGAAACAAAGAAATAGAAGGAGGTATTGAAGAATTCCAATATGTAAAATACTGAGAACTTAAATCGATGTCAATCTTATATTGTTTCATACCTACATGTACAATATGCTGATTAGAACTTCTTTAATAGACAACACCGGAGGAGATTTTCATGTCCCATGAGCAACATAAGTTTGCTCTGTGGAATGCTGTAATGTAACATGTTAAAGAACTGTACGATTGTTTATTTATTTAATTTCCAGGCAAACAGATAATAAAAACATACAGAAACAAAGGAAGTAAAATATATTCCACTGACTAGTTGTGTGAGTAAACTTTCAAGTAAAATAAAATATTGATCATTAATGAACATGTACTATAGATTACTGTAGGTTATCACATGTAATGAACAATTATTTCTGAAAGCCCTTTTTGTTAATGGGTAGGTGAATATATAAATATATAACATTATATTTTGTTGATCCCAGGTTAGATACATTTTCCCTGACTTTGTTCCCTACCCCGATGATTAAAAACAAAGTCCACTGCCCTTTCGTTATTAAATACATCAAGATTTATAAATGCAGCTTTGGAGTCTCCATTGGGTACACATCTGCTATTTGATACATGTATTTAGTAAACAATGTGAACGATTTACATGTAACTACAATCCTCTGGAATAATGTATATGTTATGCCTTTGTAATGATAACCTTCCATCATTATGAACATGGCGAACAAAGAAGTATTTGCTAGTCACATGCATATTCACCTGTTCTACTTATTTTACATAATAGCAATGAAGGGATGTTCTTTTGTTTACCAGAACAATTGTGGAGGGTACAATGAGGAGCTGTATATTTTGTCTGCTTTCTTTGTCATCGTGTTCATAGTGCATTCAGATACACAGGTTGCGCCATTTCTATAAAACAAGCAAAAGCATAGCAAAGGAACAACATTCTTCTTGCAAGAAATTGCTTCCACATGACTAGCAAATACTTGCTTGAAGAATGGGAAGTAGGTTTCATCATCAATCAATTTGCTCAATATTTTCAACTTCTCTCACAGTAGCTTGGCCTTTTGCTTGACTTTTATTTTCTCAGAGAAGATCAGCTGTTATTCTTTCATCTTTAACAGTTTCATTTTCTCTATGAGTCTATTTGATAGATTATACTTTTTTAATGCACTTACAGGATTAAAAACGAATCACATAAATCAATCATAAACTATTTTGTCATATTGAACCCTTTGATTACTGAAGTCTCTAACCCTCATAGGCTTATAACAGGAGCCAGCAGGTTCCCGTAGTCTATGGGTTAACAGCAGCATTATCAAATCACAAAATTAAGAAAGTGTATGAGGTGATAAACCTTTTTGACTGTACGGACACCTCAGAGTACACACAATTGTTCAAGTTCCCCGCATATTGTAACAGTGCTTTGTTGTATATGATGACTAGAACTATTGTTCTCATGTAAGTATTTTGATTCAGCTATAGCTTGTGTTTAATATAGATATGGGCCTTTGTCTTAGATATGGAGGTTTTCAAATATGTTTGGATGAGTACCTTCAGAGACATAGCAATTTTGAATGTGAGAGTAATCCTTGGAATACAAGATGCTCATATGACAGTACGGTATTTGTGTATTAACTCTGCTCTTCCCTCTCTCTCTCTATCTCTCTCTCTTTCTTTCCCCCTTCCTTTACTTCCATTTCTATTTCATTCTGGCGTAAAGATTCTCCAACTCTCAACATCTCTATCTCTGTAGACCCATCCATACTACATCATTCCATTTCCTTATTTTTATGTCTTTTTTATGCCCTCCACCACCGTAGTTGGTTCCAGATGCATTATGGTGTTTTGGGGGTTGTCTATACATACATCTACATCCGTTTATCCCACTTTCTCATTGTCACAATATCTCAAACCGTTTGAGCAGTGAACTTCAAAGCTGGTACAAGTTTTAATTTGGGGGTAAATAGGTCAGAGGTCATAGAGATCAATTTCAATGTAATTCTGTGTTTTGAGCCTTGTTAATGCTACATCTAGTGCTGCCATAGACGAGCCTTTTGTCGAGATGATTGTTGAGAAATTGCTGTTTTTAGCAGGAAGAAGACATGCCAACAAATGATATTTGGCAGCATAATTATGATTTTATTTAGTTGTGAATTCCACATTAAATAGTAATATTGGACTTATGGGGTGTTGCAAGAAAGTTGCAATCAATTGCAAATTATAAAGCAAATTAGAACAACCATTCTGAATGGTTCAGGGTCTGCCCATTCAAGAAGATGCGCTTGCAACAATGATTTTGATTGGTCAGTACCGATCAGTTGCAACTTGCAATCAATTGCAACTTTTTTGCAACACCCCATTAGGCTTTATACTTAGATTTTTGCTACATTCTGGTTAAATCGCATATATTTAGTCTACTGAGTTTTAAAGATGTGGATTTAAAATGGATTATTTTATGTATGAATATATTTGGAGTCTTTTACTTGTATTACATGTGTACATCATTTGTACAGAGGGAGAGTATTTTCTGCATGTATGAACTGTAATAAACTGATTCTTATCTGATTCTCTTCATACCTTGTATAGTACAGAAAAACCAACATTTTTTCAAGTCATTAATTTTGAATTATTGTGCATACATGTACGTCAATGATATTAGCAAATGCCTAGCTGTAATTTGTGTGCGTGTTTGTGTTGAAAAAAAGAAATTGGACATTGTCTTTAAAGAGTTGATTAGTTCTACAAAGACATACAAATGCTGTTCATTTTGCTTTCATAGGAGTTAAATGGTAGAATGGTCTTGTTTTACTTTGTTGTCTACCGGTATGTATAAGTGTGTTACAAAACACACTTATAATCCTACAGCTTACTCGTATCTTTCTTTTTTCAAGATAACTATTGCAGGCAGTGTTTAATTTTCTTTGTCTTCGTAGCTACTATGATACTTTTTAGAGTGTGTGGTGTTTAATCTTCACTCGTCATTGTGGCATCTATGATGATTTGTTTTGGAGTGATTTTTATATTATTGATCCTTACACTACATACTGTATGCTGCAGTTGAAATTTGAGTATCACATGACTATTATATATGATATGTGTTTGAAAATTCATAATATCTCATGATATTTTCATATTTTCGCAAATCAGATAGCTGTCAGATTCTACAATGTAGGTTGGGTTTAAAATGGAAATGTGTACTGAATAGATTTATGCCTTCTATCTTTGAATTTGTGTACATTTCAAAGTGTTAATTAATTTCAAAGGATTATGCAAATGAGGACTTCATTGATATAATTCAATGATCCTATCAATCTGTTTCTATTCAAACCTCAAACATATTACTCAATCATATTACAATTTCTCAATCATATTACAATTTCTCAGAACATTCATGTACATGCATGTATATTTTTTCATGAACATGAATATAATAAAATGCAACTTAGGTTTATGTTATATTATATTTATATTACACTTGAATATTTGGTAGTCATATGTATGCATTTTTTTTCCTCATCCACTTCATATCTAAATCATTCCTACTGATATCCCGCTGTGCCTCAGAATAGTTTCATTATTATTATTACACGTATTTATGTTAAATGCGGTTATTTATGTGAACATACATGTATATCTAGGGACACTCATGTACATGTGTTCCATTTTGATTTTCCAGAGACATACTTTTTATGTCATATGATATGCCTATCTATATTCATGCTGATGAGAAATTTGATAGTTGTCACTCATGAGTTGGTAGTATTAAGATTATGATTCATTTACTGATGTACTACTGTTTATATAATAAACCTTGTGCACTGAGCTGATCAGCCAAACAGAAGAATTCAGAACAGGTAATGGATGATTCCATAGTGTCACGGTTGATTCATCTTTGTATTATGTATACATGCAGAACGGTTTTTAGGATTTCTTGTAAAAATATATATATTATGAAAAGGAAATCAATATGACAATTTTAATGTAAAACCTGTACATACATGTATCATAAGATATCAACATACATGTACATGTGTTTTTATAAGATTGAAATAGAAGAAAAGGAAGGGACAGAGAGAGAGAGAGAGGGGAGAGATGTCGAGAGTGGGAGAACATGATGACAAATATATCTTTAAATCAATGCTTGGCAATTTCAGTACAAGAAAATCAACGGAATAGATTTTGTAATATCTGTCTCATTTTAATGTAAAACCTGTACATACATGTATCATAAGATATCAACATACATGTACATGTGTTTTTATAAGATTGTTATCTTGTTTTTTATGTATAGGTACAGAATTACCATTATATATACTGTACATGTATAATTTTATATATGATCTGTGTGAATGTAGGTTATGTTTATTGGTTGTTGCAGTTGTTATACTTGTTTATATACTTTATATATTTCTTTTCTTTCTTTTTTAGTAAATTTTGTGTTTGTTCCCTATGGTCATATGTAAAAGATGTTTGCACATCATCTTTTAGTCATCTTGGATTATTGCTAGTAGCTTGCGGGGAATTTGCAGTTGAGTATTTTACAGTTATGTTTGTTTGCCTAATCTCGATGGTATGCATTTCCTCAATTTGAAAATTCAAATGGATTTCAAATTCAAAACCATCAAAGCTAGAAATAGCATGCCACCTATCCAGAAAAAATCATGATGACAAATATATCTTTAAATCAATGCTCGGCAATTTCAGTACAAGAAAATCAAGAGAATAGATTTTGTAATATCTGTCTCATGAATCCATTCAAATCCATGCTGATATGACGTTTAATACTTTGCTCTCATTTGAGCTATATTATGTTGAATTAAAGGAGCCTTTTTCTTTTTATTTGTGTGTGAAATTCAAGGGAGACATAAAAAACTCCAGGAGTCGACCAGGTTATTGTTTTAAGAAATAGATCTGGAATTGCTGTCAGTGTAATAAAATTATTGTTTCCTTTTCTGAAATTATATCATGTATCTTATTTTTAATTTTTTTTATATAATACAAATAGAACTGTTTTGTAAATACATGTACTTGGTTTTTTGTTTACTCATTCACATCAAAAGTGCTATGTGGCATGAAGTGACTTGATATAATATTGCAAGGTTTTTGTCAGTATAAAAGCTTGTATATACAGTAAAATAGAAATTTCTAGAAAAACACTCTTTGCTACTTTGACTTTTCTACAGGGTAGGCTTACCCTGCAGATCAGATGTGTTTTAATGAATTATTTGCTCCAGAATATATCTTTATCTAATTTGCAAGTTTTTGTCAACTTTCATATGCAAATCTAACTTGTACATTCCTCCATAATTACATGTTTGAATGTTTCAGCAGGGAGATAAGTCTAAGTGACCTTTTTGTCTCTCAGTACTGCAATATTTTGTATTTTGTTGTAAAAAATAAATCATGAAACAGAGGTTAAATAAAATTAATTTGTCATAAATGCGTCATTTCGTTTTGAAAGGGATTACAGTGGCAGTGAATGGATATGTAAAGGTCTTATGGACATTATATATTTAATCACATCACACCGACCTCAAAGCATTGCACTGGTTGCCAATGAGTGAACATGTTTTATTTAAAATCCTTCTGCTCGTATATCATTGTGTTCATGGTTCTGCTCCACAGTACAATATTACTCAATCAAGATCATTACATTCCCAAATGCACTACTAAGTGGGGGGAAAGAGCTTTTCTTCATGCTGGGCCCTCACTGTGGAACTCTCTCCCTCGAGAGATCCGCGAAACCAATTCTGTTGAAGTATTTAAAACCAAACTTAAGATATACTTAATTCTGTATATGCATAATTTGTTGTTTTGTCTCTTCATACTCTCTCCTTTCACCTGTGCGCCTTGAGCATTTAAGTTTAAATGGATTTGGCGCCTTATAAATCACATGTATTATTATTATTATTATTATATATGTTAGGACCATGCAGGCAAATGGGAGCTTATTATCTGTTGGCACATTCCCATAAGCTCCCCCCCCCCCTTCACCTCCCTGCCAAAACTAGCTACGCCAATTGAATGAGTGCAAGTGTGAGAGAGCTGAAGATTTTCTGTTTTCTGTGAGACCAGAATGTTTAATTGATTTCACATCAATCACTTTTTTTGACTGGATGAGAAAGGGATGAATTTGATATCAATTTTTAAAACATAAAAAAAAAAAATATTTTTATGAATAATACAATATGAATATTCAAATCAATGAAATACATGTAATTGTATTTTACACTCTCCAAATGAGATTGAATTACGTGTATCAGAAATTATCTTAAGGATACATGTATTTTAGGGTCCTATTTAGCCAATAGAGAAGCTAGAAAAGTTCTGTTTTTTTGTTGATTTGGGATCCCATGTGGTTTCTGAACAATTTCAGCTTTGTTGCCGAAGAAGCAACTTTGGGCAATTTGCATAATTTGCATAAATCTGAAGGGCCGCCAGTAGCCACATTTTAGCACCCCAAGACAAGTTACTCAGAATCTACATACTAATTGTCTATGCACTGATACCGAACTCTATATACCACGAAAGTAGGTGTTGTATGATACCCACTGGCGTAGACAGGGGGCACCGGGGCCATGCCCCCCCCCCCCCCCTATTCAGCCACAAAAAAAAAGCGAGAGCGAAAAGCGGGGGAAGTGAGAGAAAAAGGCCTTAAAAAGGCGCTACAAGCCGTTATTAGGCTCTCAAAGTTTTCGCGCGAAGGGGGGGGGGGGGAATAACTCTCCTCTCCCTGCACCCACCCCTTCTACCATGGGTGTCGATCCCGGGGGATGGGGTATAGCCCCAAAAAAATTTGAGATGGGGGAAGGCCTGTTTTATCACCCCCCCCCCCCCCATATATTTTGATAAAATAGATAAGAATTATGATACATTAACTTAAAACTAATAATTATCTAAACTCGTGATGTTTGATCTTGAAATACCATCACAATCTTTAATGATTAGGAGTAAGGAAATAAGTACCATAATTTCAATGCGAAAATATCAAGGAAATTCGTTCGCTTGCATTGTTAATCTCCACTAAGGGGTTTCGTCCATTGGGCCAGGCGTAGATTCGTGCATTCCTTCTCATTGAAAAACATTTTGGGATGCTCTAAAATGCAAGTTTTAAAGACAGATTTTTGAAAAATTCCATGATGTAGGAGGGGGATACCCACTCCTACCCCGCTCGGTCTCTTCGCTCAGTGGTGTATCTAGGGAAGCACTGGGAAGCACTTGGAGGGGCACAAAAAACGCAAAGGAGAGAAAAATAAATAGGGGGGAAATGAAGAAAAATAATCTTTACGGATCCCGCGCCCCCAAATCCCCAGGGTAAATGCACTATAGAAATCTATTTTTTGAAGGTTTGAAATGCGAAAATTTTCCAAAGCTCGGTCGCTCTTCTCCCTCGCATAATTATTTTCTTTCATGATCTCGTAATTTTGGGCGTCGAACTATGCCTATAACGTTTTGCCTAAAAAGAATTGTTTGCTACGAGCGTGTACTTCTTATACCTGAAGGGTCGCCATTCATAAAGCGAAAAACGGGTCACTATTCATAAACTCATAAGGACCATCATTCATAAGGATTCCTATTCATAATAGAAGAAGAGGGTTGCTATTCATAATCAAAGAAAAGGGTCATTACTCATAAGGACCGCTATTCATAATAAGTCATAAGGGTCGCTATACATAATTCATATAGAGGGTCGCTATTCATACCAAATTGGGGTGGTTAATCATAAGGGTCGCTATTCATAATCGCAACAAATTGTTTGCTACGAGCCGTTTATCTTTCAAATTTGCTAAAAACGTCGGCGCTTCGCGCAGGAATGGGGAAGCTATTCATAATCGCAGAAGAGGGTCGCTATTCATAATCGGAGAAGAGGGTCGCTATTCATAATCGGAGAAGAGGGTCGCTATTCATAATCGAAGAAGCGGGTCCCTATTCATAATCGAAGAAGAGGGTCGCTATTCATAAAACTTGTAAAGCAATCTGGGCGTCGAACTATGCCTAAAACGTTTTGCCTAAAAAGAAATGTTTGCTACGAGCGTTTATCTTTCTCTCAAATTTGCTACAAAACGTCATTATTTTCTTTTTTCCCCCATCTGATTTGCGGTGCACGTACCCCATACCCCCTCGTAGTTAGTACTAGTTACGCCCCTGTTTTTGTTTTGTTTTTCAATATTTGGCCCCAGTTTTCAAATGTTCTATATACATTTGAAAGAAATAAACAACTTTCGGTGGCCTTCCTAAATTCCCTGATTATTTCTCACTTGTTCCGTCAGTGTTGTGCCCCCATTTGAGAAAGAAGTTAGAAAAGGGACTTTTATCGGGGTTCGCTCGCTATTCACAAGGACCGCTATTCATAGAAAACCGCTATTCATTTAACACGCGTTATGAATAGCGATCCTTAAATGAATAGTGGTCCTTATGAATGGAGGTCCTTATGAATAGCGAGGTAATTTGTCTATAGTTTCCTTGCTAATTAGAAGGACCGCTATTCATTTAGTCACGCGTTATGGATAGTGGTCCTTATGAATGAGTGGTCCTTATGACTAGCGAGGTTACCCCCTTATCAATGTTCGATATTTGGATCTTGGCCTAGATCGCAGCGGTCATTTGCGAATTTTCCTTGGTACATCGAGTAAGATATGACGTTTTTGCAGCTTAAAAATCCCCCCAATCGCTTTGCTCCCTATAGCTTGTACAATACCTAGCTTGTACAATACCGTAGATAACTTGGAGGGGGTATAGGCGTACGAAGGGCTACAGCCCCTTGAGGATTTTGAGAAGGGCAAGATTGGCTCGACTATCAACTCATTACGGGCAGCGAGGTGCTCATATTTAGATAGTTTAATACTGGAATACATGTAATTTTTTTACATTTTCACCACAAAAGTGTCGAAATTTTTCCTCTCTCGCAGCGGCTTCGCTCGCTCATACATCGAAAAGTTTGTTTTGCCCCACCTTTTTGTTTGGGCGATGCTCCCCCCCCCCCCCCCCATTTCTGGCGCCTATCGAACGCATCCTAGAGTTTATGGCAGGTTTCTTTGCAAAAACCGCGCCCTTCTGGAGAAATCTAGATGAGAAATATAACACAGAATCATAGAAAATGATAAGGGAAGAAATAAGAGAAAAATACTGAAAACATAAAAGGAGGAAAGAGAATATGTTAGGATAACAAAGACAGAATAGAGAAGATGATAAAACGAAATAACAAAGAATTAGAGATAAAGGAAAGATCAAAAGAGGAGCTGAAAGGAGAATAATAAAGATATACACGGGGTACGGTACACCAAAAGATGAAAGAGATGAAAGAAGGAAAAAATAAAGGAAAACATAAGGAGAGAAAAAACAAGATGATGGAAGGATAAAACAAAGAATAACTTTTATTAGGGATAAACAGCAAGATAAGATAAAGAAAGGGAACAAAGAACAATATATGAGAGAAGAACAAAGAAAGATCAAAACAAAAAAGAACATGAGAGAAAACAAGAGAAGATGAAGAAAGATCAAAACAAAGAATAACATAAGAAACGACAGAAAGAGAAGATGAAAGAAAGCCAAAACAAAGAATAACATAAGCAAAGAAGGAAAGAAAAGAGAAAGAAGAAAATAAAGAGAGACGAAGGGAAGGATAGAAGTAAAGATGAAGGGGAAAAATAAAGGAAAGATAAAGATAAAATGATACAAAAACAAAGAACAACATAAGGAAAGTTAGGGGAAACTAATCAGAAAGATAAAGTATAAAATTACGTTTAAGACAGAAGAAAAGATAAAAGGATGAAAATATGAACGAACATAAGAAGAGATGTCCTGGAGTAGTTGACCTAAGGGGTAGTTGCCTGAGGGTAGTTGTGCGGGGTAGTTGCCCTGGAGTAGTTGTCCCGGGGTAGTTGTTCGGATACGATATATACATATATACCTGGCACTTTTTTTTTCAAGAGGGGAGTTTATAAACGACGGTTCTAGTAGTAAAATTTATATTTTAAATGATATGTAAGCATGGGTATCAATCCCAGGATGGGGAGGATGTGTGATATATCCCCCAAATAGTTCAGGAGGGGAATGGCCTGTAGGACTGGCCTGTATCATCACCCCCCCCCCCCCTCCCCGCAATAATTCACCTTCAATAAATGACATGATCAAATAATATAATCAGGAGGAGGAGGATGATGACCATGATGATTATTATTCATAGGATCACGATTGATCAACATGGTCGTAACTTTTGTCATGATTTTTGTGAACATTATGATTAGGAAGACCGAAATAAAGATTTCAAAGAAAATAATGAAATGAAGCAAGTTAGTAATTACTATGAAACCATACTCAAATTCTCTGAAAGGTGATTTTAACTCGGGGAAATTTGAAAGTCCCAACCGTGGGAGGGCATACTTCATTCCCACGTCCAGGGGCACACTGTAAGAACGGTAGATGCCAATGAACTGTACGTTACTAAAATCACACATTATGAAAATATTGCTACGAGGGCTTGATATCCCACCCCCAAATAAAAAATTTAGCCGTATGTCCGAGAACATTTTCGGACAGAGAACAAAAAAAAATCATGAGAACAATGGTCCTCGGAAGCCGGACAATAGTCCTCGAACGTCGAACAATGAATTTGTGCCTTATTCCGTCGACTGTCCGAGGACGGAGGAACAATAGAGGAACAATACTTGTCCTCGGAAATAAAGCAATACAAGACTATGTGTGTTTGTGTATGTGTGTGGAGAGGGGGAGGGATCCTCTTCTCTCATGTATATGTATTGATAAGACATTGTTGTTTTTTTAATAGTTAAGCATTGGCAAAGCGCGTTTCAAAGTGTGGGGAGCATTGATAAATATCGCTAAATTTTTAGAAAAATAGGGATATATTTGACAAAAGCCGGAAATGCATTTTAAGGCTTTCTCTTCTCCGATTAAAGGACAATTAACCCCACGTGATGTTCTAGATGCACCTATTGTCTGCTACGTCTTTCCATGGAGGCTGCCATTTTGTGCATGACACGGATCATTAGGTACCATATGCATTGATAATAGCCTTAGCTTTACAACAGATACGTCGCTTTGTTCTGATTGTATTACGATTGTTATTGGCCATGGGCCTAGATAATTGACGACCCATGAGTTCTAATAGCCATCCTGTAAAGCAGATTCCTCGCTTTGTTTTGGTATTGTTACGATTGTCTCCGTCCTTGACGTCAATTCTCCGTCCTTGACGTATATTTTTTATGAAGTATATTTTTTATGAACAAATTAAGACCTTTTAAAAAATATATAAAACTAAACTTACATTTCAGAATATGTGACTTTATCTAATATATATTTGTCCTCTAAAAATCAATTACAAGTTAACGATGAAGGAAATTTTACTTGGGATGAAAAATATGTTCGTGTACACATAAAGTAATGGCAGCCCCCTTATTATTGCTAGCAGACGATAACTTGGCTGGAAAATAGTGATTTATATCTATATCCTGTGTTTTTACATGAAATTGCATGTATCAAATAAGAGGCATATACTACACCATTCAAAATAAGCTAATTCATACGCTGAGGTTAATTTCCCTTTAAGAATAGCAACCCTCTTCTCCTATTATGAATAGCGACCCTCTTCTTCGATTATGAATAGGGACCCTTATATCTTATTATGAATAGCGGTCCTTATAAATATATTTTTTAATAAAATAGCAGTCCTTATGACTAGCGAGCGGACCCCCTCCTGTGGGAGTTTTGTGGGGCGTAGAAACGATTTTTAATGTCAATTTTGCAATTGCAGGTCAGTGGAGTTAAAGTAGATATTCAAAGAAAATCACAAATATGGCAATTAATGTATCACTAGAAACTGGGAAGCTTACAGATGGCAATCGTATAAGTTTTATGTCAACTGCGTATCTGATGATTATAAAAACAACACAAATAAAAGCTCTTCTCAGCATCTGGAATATCCGAGGATTCGCCAGAAATATAGCGATGTTTTGATGTCGTCACACTCGGGATCGATCCTGCTTAAGCAGACGACGTCCTATAATGAATGAACGTAATTGCAATGCAATTATTTATCAAATTATAAAGAGTTTGGTGGATTTAAATATGACCTTATTTCACACCATTATAAAGGGAAAGTGAAACTGATTCTGATAGCTAAAACCGTTTGATTGTAAATACACAGGAGAAGGGTCAATGATCAATGAAATAAACCCCACTTTCAAATTGAAAAGCCCTCCGAATAATAGCAGGATGGTATTCGTTCCCTCTTGAAACGCCGAACATGCCCCGGTTCCACAATGAGGCCATGACACTCGACTGAAGCGGTCACGCTTATTGGAGCTCTGTGAACCCTATTCTCCCACGTACTATTTTATAATGCCGCCCAAGCTAAGGAGTGAGTCAAGATCTACCGGGGATGTGGCGGCAGCCAGCCCGGCCTCCTCGGGGGTTGAGGTTGGCGGTAGCCCCAGCGAAGATTTTGAGTCTTATGTAAGAAAGACTTTGGAAACTTTGGTCGTCGGACAGAGGCAGCTGGAATCCCAACTTGCTTCCTCGATTGAATTTAACAGTCAGAGGATAGGGGAATTAGAAGAGGCTAAAGTTAATCTGGAACGGAAAGTACAGGATTTGAAAATTGAGGTGGAATGTCTGCAAACCGAGGTAGCTAAACAACACGGTAATATCAACAAGCAGGAGCGTTTCTCAAGGAGAAATAACTTGAGAATAGTTGGAATGGAGAAGACTCTAAACGAAAACTGTGTGGAAAAGGTAGAGAAACTACTGCGAGAGAAATTTGGCTGGGGTGGAGATACCAAGATTGAGCGGGCTCATATGGATGGCAGACCCGTAAACGGTAAACCACCGCACGTCCTCGTGAAGATGCTCTCCTATAGAGATAAGGTGAAAATCATGAAGGAAAGCAGGGAAGCATTGGAGGGTATTCCAGTATACGTAACAGATGATCTGACAGCTATGGATCTGATGGAGAAAAAGAAATGGAAGCGAGAAGTTAAGGAGCTTTATGACAGCGGGATCAAACTGAGGTTTTTCGCGGGAAAATGGAGGTCAGGAAATGGAGCTATTTACAACTTCTAATTTTGTGTTTATACGAGCGTGTTTTTTTTTCTAGTGTTAAATAGTACCATTTCACAGAGCGAGATGGGCACAGAATTTATCTTTCTCACTTGGAGGCTAATTAACCGGAATTTGGATTCCTTGGATGTATGCTGGAAATGTTTCTGGATCCGTTTTGCTGTGTGATTCTACTTGATTTTTGTTTTGGTGGAAAGATTATCAGTCAATCAATATCATCGGCATGGAAATGTTGCCTTCTGGGTTTGAGATCCTCTACAGGAAATGAAAATATTGTGTTAGATATTTCATTTAAATTATACCGAAAGGAAAAAGTTCTTCGGAAATAAGAACTGTATGTGTCTGCCTTGGGAAAAAAAATAGAAAAAGACTTCCAGTTCTTCGCCAATGCAGGAGTATCAGAATCGCTGGAAATCTCGCGGTAAGAATGTCTCTATTAACTTGAATTTTACTTCTTCTGGGATTTTCACTTCTTCCGGCAGAGAGAGAGAAAAGATTGCTGTTTTTTACACCATAATCACAATGGCAAGGAAGAGCTGGCAGAAAATAAAAAAGACGACGTTGATATCACTTTGATGAACAAGACTTATTATACATTTATGGTCGGCAAATTTAATTTAGATTTTTTTATCATGACAAACTCTATGAATCCAGTTGATTTTGAAGATAAAAAAAGTACTCGTTTTAATAGAAAATAATCAGGTGTAACTTTTTGAAAAATAACTCTTTTGGCAGTTCATAAAAATGTGTATGAAGCATGACAGGCTTGATTTTATATACGATACTATATACTGAGTTGCGGTTTTGACTCACGACATGTTTTTCTGCAGGTTAAACTTGTTAATTTACTAAGTATGGGGTTCATTTAGGGGCTCCTTTTAAGTTAGGTTTCTGCTTTGGTTGTGATGAATACGTGGGAAAACAAAATCTTTTCCTACATTCAGTGTCATATTGTTTCTTATCAAACCAGGGTACCGCTCTGATCATTCTCTTGTTGACATTTATTTTGACCTTAAACAAGTGGAGCGTGGTAAATGCTTTTGGAAATTTAATGATTCCCTCTTAAAAGATGAGACGTATGTGAATCTTGTGAAAGGGACTATAAGGTCGGTGATTGAACAATATAATCTAACTCCAGGACAGAACCACGCCCTCTTACATCCCAATGACTTGCAATTTACTATTAATGATCAACTTCTGTTTGAAATGATTCTAATGGAAATCAGGGCAAAAACGATCTCGTACGCCTCTTACAAAAAAAATCAGGAGGGTAAAGTTGAACTAGGACTGGAGAAGGAAATTGGGGTCCTTACTGGTTTGATTGCCCAAGGTGATAATTCCGTTGGCGATTTGCTTAAAATAAAAGAGGTTGAGTTAATCAATATACGTAAGAAGAAAATGGAAGGTGTGCTTGTGAGATCCAGAACCCGCTGGATGGAAGAAGGGGAGAAGCCTTCCAAGTACTTTCTGAATATGGAAAAGAGAAATATGGTAAACAAAACTATTAGTAATATTGTAAAGGAAAGTGACAACCCAAGTTTTAAAAATTCCAAAGAAATTCTGGAGGAAACTCGTAATTATTATAAAAATTTGTATTCTAAAAGAGAGACAGACGAAGATGTTGATGTTCAGGCTATCTTTCAAATGTCAGGTGCACCCATCTTGTCATATGGACAGCGGGATTCAGTTGAGGGTCCTATAACATGAAAAACTTTCTACAGTTTTAAAGAAGAGTAAGATTGGAAAATCTCCCGGTTTAGATGGGTTTACTTATGAATTTTATAAGTTTTTTTTTACAGATTTGGGGTGGTTTTTGTTACGTTCTCTGAATTATTCATACGATTGTGGACAGTTATCCATTACCCAAAGAATGGGTGTCATAACTCTCTTGCCTAAAGGGGATAAGCCCAGGGAATTCTTGAAAAACTGGAGACCTATATCCCTCCTGAATGTTTCTTACAAACTTGCCTCGGCCTGTATTGCGGAGAGAATTAAATCAGTCCTACCAAGTATTATTCAAGAACAACAAAAGGGTTTTATGTCAGGACGTTATATAGGGGAAAACATTCGATTCATGTATGATCTCATTCAAACTGTCGAGCATGATAACATTCCAGGTTTACTTTTGTCGATTGATTTCGAGAAAGCGTTTGATTCTGTTTCCCATCTTTTTCTTAATAAAGTTATTTACAATTTCAATTTGGTCCTTCAATGCAAAGATGGATAAAATTATTTTATTGTCACGCTAAAGCATCGGTATTGGTAAATGGTTTCATATCAGAAGCTTTTGATGTAGGGAGGGGTTGCCGACAAGGTGATGGTCTCAGTCCCTATCTATTTTTGCTATGTGCAGAGGTGTTAAGTATGATGGTTAAAAATAATCACGAAATTAAGGGTATCAAACTTAATAATTCTGAATATTGTCTGTCACAATATGCCGACGACACCGTTATTTTTCTTGATGGGTTACCAGATTCAATGTATGCAACTTTTAAGGTTCTTTAAAGCTTTGCCAATATATCCGGTTTAAAAGTGAATATCGAAAAAACAAATTCGGTGTGGATAGGAGCAAATAAAGGTAGAAATGATTTGATATGTGCTGACCTGAGAGTTAATTGGGTCGGAGTAAACGATACTTTCAAAATTCTGGGTGTAATTTTCAGTACTGATTTGGAGAACATGATTAATTTAAATTATCAGAGAGTTCTGTTATTCATTAAGAATTTGATAAATCATTGGTCCAAGAGAAATCTTACTGTGCTAGGAAGAGTGACTGTTGTAAAATCTCTGTTACTTTCAAAGTTAACGTATTTGATTTTAACTCTACCAGATCCATCAACAGAAGTTGTTAACTATCTTAATAGAATACTATACAAATTCATTTGGAAAGGCTTGGATAGAGTCTCTAGAAATCAAATGATTCAGGATTATAATAAAGGTGGTGTAAGAATGGTAGATGTTCAAACTTACATTTACGCATTAAAAGTGACGTGGATAAGGAGAATAATGGGAGCGGTTGATTTACAATGGTGTAATTTTTTGGGGAACATTACTACCATTCCCGAGTTGTTATATGTTGAAGGTGGTTCGAGGAGTTTGTATAATACAATTCCTCCAAATCAATACAATAAATTTTGGATTGATGTTTTAATAGCTTGGAGCAAATTTTGTGCTTCACACGTTCCACAAAATGAACATGATGTAATGACAAATATGCTGTGGTTTAACGATAGAATTAAAATTGGTGGTCAGTGTATTTTTTATAACCACTGGGCTAAGAAAGGTGTTAGGTTTGTATGTGATATCATGGATAATTCGGGGAAATTTCTTTCCCTTAATATGTTTAAGCAAAGATACAATGTTCGCACAAATTTCATTGAGTATGGTGGTATAGTGAACGCAGTTAGAAAAGCATTTGACAGTCTCCTTAAAAACACATCTTTTGTAATTACTCAACCATTCAAACCTTTCCATTGTAGCTTCATTCTAAAAGATAAGAAAGGATCGAGAAATATTTATGATATGCTTGTTTCTGTTAAAAAAAGTTAAAAGGAAATTTATAGAAAAATGGCACAATAAGTTGAACATTCAATACTCTCAGGATATCTGGTCGATAGTATACAATATTCCTTATAAATGTACAACAGATACAAAGTTACGGTGGTTCCAGTATAGGCTCATCCATAGAATTTTGGGGGTCAACTCGTTTCTTTTGAAAATTAACAGAGTTGACTCAGGACAGTGCTCTTTTTGTAATCTGGAAGAAGAGACTTTAATTCACCTGTTTTGTGTGTGTCCAATAACTCTGCTCTTTTGGAACAATGTAGCGCAGTGGTTGAGGGAGATTTCAAAAACTCAGGTACAGATTGATGAGGAGTTATGTTTATTTGGAATCAGGTCTCGTCAATTCTGTGCTTTGAACACTATTATTTTGATTTCCCGCTTTCATATTTATAAGATGAAAATGAATAATACACTTCCAAATTTCGGCATTTTCAAAGGTGAGGTAAAGAGGTATTTTGATCTTGAGAGGTACATCTTTCAAAAAAATAATCAGTGTGTTAAATTTAATAAGAAATGGGCGTTGTATTTAGAGTATTTTATGCAGTAGGCTTCACCTGTGCTTTTCTTTAAATACTCTGAATGATGATTTGTTGAAACTGATGTACATGAATTGTCATTGTATTGAAACAATAAAAAAAAATTTCCTCTGGAAAAAAAAAAAAAAAAAAAAAAAAAGAACATGCCCTGGTGCAAGCAGCTGAAAATACAATGGCGTCTTATTTTGTTTACAAGTGACTGATTCCTTTATTTTTTTAACGCTGCATTTTTCATCAAAATAATACCATACACGAAGTTAAGAGTGAGGCAACAGACTAACATTAAGACTGACGCTAGTGAAGGAAGAGAAATAAGTGAAGAGGAGATGACAAAATAGGCTCTGAAAAATGTGTAAGATGTTATGGGACATCGTCTGCTTAGACAGGACTGGTCTATGGTGTGTCGTCACATATCTCAGCAGCGTTCGAGGAGCTCTTCAGCTGCTATATCGGGGGCTGTATTTTACCGTTTTATAATTGATAATAATCATTACTTCAAATGTTTCCAAGCGTTGAATTTGGATAACCTTGTTTAATTTATGCCATCTATGCAATAATAAGTGTTAAGCCAATATTTAAAATCATTAAAGTTCTACTTTAAAATAGGGAAAATTTACTCCTTTCATTTTATAGAGCACTTGATATTCACTCCTAAATAAGTGATAACTGACGTGTCTCATGAGGAAAATAGAGTGAAAATTGACTTGTTTTAGAGGGGGTAGGGCCTATACATGTATATCGGGAGTAGGAATACATGTACTATCAATCTGAATGTGCCGACATTTTCAATTGTTCATAGAGTGATAATTAAGTTGATATTTACTTGATTTCAATAGTAGAACGTGACCTCAAATTACAAAACCTACATTAAGAATGGATTCTCGGCCTGCAAAATACCTAGTACATGTATCATATACATCACTGTTGTATCTCCCTGGACATATACATGGGCCGCGGAACCGGTGGGGGCTGGGGGTCACAGCCTCCCCCTACTTGTTTGATTATACACGTTTCACAAACCTCGGGGAAAATTGGTTCGAAAATTGTCATTAATGAGTGAAATCAAATCAACCCCCCCCCCCCCCCCCACTTTAAGAAATGCTCCGCGGCCACTGATATACATGTAGTGTGTGTAACGTCCTTTCGTCGTATCACAGGTTGCGTACACAAGATGAACAACACCATTATAGAATTCGTTGTCAGCGCGCATAGACAATTAGTACGTAGATTCTGAGTAACTTGTCTTGTAGTGCTAAAATGTGGCTACCGGCAGCCCTTCAAAATTATGCAAAGTGTGCAAATTGCCCCAAAATTGCTTCTTCGGCAACCAAATTGAAATTGTTCACAGACCACATGGGATCACAAAAATTAACGGAAAGAACCAGGGGTGTCGATCTGTGTTCATGATAGGGGGATGACCGGCGAGGGAGTGAAGCCAGTGGCGTATTTATATGGATTATGGCCCCCCCCCCCCCCCCCCGAGCGATTAGCTATGTTTGTGTACATTAGTGAGGGAGCAAAATGACCGTGCGGCAAATCTTTCAATTTTTAACCCTAAAAAACGCAATTCATTGTGCAATTTATCCAGGAGAAGCTCGAATTTTTTACATTGATATACGGTTTTTCTATTCACTCACTTCTACAATCGGGAGCAAAACTAAAGAAAACCCTATAGGCTTGAGATTCAGCAAGGCTACCTGAAGTTGAGTTTCTTTTAAAAGCTGAACCTTTGCAATGCTGTTGTATACACTTTATCCTATATTGGGTGCGCAATATATAGCAGGAGTCATTTGAAACTTACACGATATAGCGAGCAAAGCAATTGCATCTTTACTTTTTCAAATTTTGAACCTTTAAGCTATTTAAGAACTATATACTTGGGGTGCGAAATTACGAGATCCCGAAAGAAAATAACTATGCGAGAGAGCTTTGGAAAATTTTTGCATTTCAAACCTTCCAGAACTAGATTTCTGCATTTACCCTGCGGATCTGGGGGCGCATAATCCGTAAGTATTATGATTTTTCTTCATTTCCCCCTTTTTTTTAATTTCTCTCCTTTGCGGTTTTTGCGCCCCTTCCAAGTGCCGCCTGGGGCACGTGCCCCCTGCCCCCTCCTCCCTAGATACGCCACTGAGCAAAGCGACCGAACGAGGAAGAGGGTGTGGGACGGGGTATCCCCTCCCACACCAGGGACTTTTTCAAAAATCAGCCTATAAAACTTGCATTTTAAAGCATCCCAAAATCATTTTTTAATGAAAAGAAGGAATGCAAGGATCTACACCAATGGACGGAACGCCTTAATTGAGAATAACAATGCAAGCGAAAGGATTTTATCGATATTTCTGCATTGAAATTATGGCTTTTTCTTATTTCCTTATATACTTCTAATCATTAAAGAATGTGATGATATTTCAAGATCAAACAGAGTGCGTTTGGTAGATATAATTTAGACCAAGTATAAGAGCAATATTTTCTGACAATTTCCCAAAAGTTCGCACGCTACGCTCCCTCGCTCTTATAGTATATAATGAAATCAAGCAGATCGCATAAAGTATGATGATATCACTCATAGCTACATTCCTATACTTCGTGTGTATAATGTAGGCAGTCATACACCTCAACTTTTTAAAACACCACTGCACATAAGTCACAAACATTCACTCAAAATCGGCATTTAATTTACAAAAACCGACCACTAAATATCCAAGAAATACAATAAATTCAACTCACCGATGTTGGAAAAGATATTTCCAAAAATCAAATCCGTAATTTACTGTTGATTCTGGCGAAACGAGCTATCGGAGTCATTGTGTACATTTCCTGGTCGCCGCGGGCGCTGACATCTCCCCAAAAGAGTTTTGTCCTTAAAAATTCGGTCCCTAAGTGGCATACCCGGAAAGTCCCGATTTTCTGTGTGCGCGATCGTAAAGATCGATGTGCGCTTGCGATCCCGAGTTTCTTCGTGGACAAAATTTTATTGGCCGATTTTAGTCTAAGACATCGGCAGTATGTAAACAACACGCGATCGCGAAACAAATCGGCGGGGATTTCTCCGGTTTTGGACAAGATTTTGACTTTGGATTTTGCTGAAAATATCAAAAGTTCTTTCTAACGGCCATTTGAGGTAGGAGTGAGATTTTTAAGGGCTGAATTTGAAAGCAAGTATTTAAAATATTTATCTTATTTTCCCCCCATACCTTTACTACACGCGACAGAAAATATCAACTATTTTTGCATTTTGTATTCGTAGTGGTCAATATGACCACTATTCGTGGTGTGGATGATATCGATGTAATCATGGTAATCCTAAAAAAAAACCGACAGGAATAAATTACAAATTAATGCTGTTGTCATTTTCATTATATTGCTGTAAACAATGCACAACCCCAAAAACTTAGCATTAGAATAAAGTCTGAAATCTTTTGCTCGCTCGCTCGCACATGAATCATTAGACCATTACACATAACTGCTAATTGGCGAAGCTGAAGCACTGTCCAGAACCACTGTTTTTGCATTATGTTCGCCCTTTGTATGTGCCCCTTTTTTCTCCCAAAGTGCCCTTTTTGGCCGCCCCGCCGCCCCTGCGTAGTCCATTTGTACTATGAATGGGATGGTAAATTTAATGTGGCACTTTCATTTTCTTTGAAAAGCAATTGAACTGATAGGTAACTTAAAACTTTTGTGTACAAAGCAGTTTGACTAAAACCAAAATAATGGTTTGCAAGAACCGTCTGTAGCCGGAGAAGCACAACAATCAGTGAAGTATATTAGTAAAATTTTCCCCAAAAAAATTAACCCCCTTAATTATTTCACTAAATGGGTGTGCCAATGACCGTGACACTCGACCCGTCTGACGTACAGGTGTGGCTAACACTAAGTATCTAATTCGTGGGGAGAAATAAAGGTAAGTCATATTCCCCGCATGAATACAGGGACGTTGCTAAATTATTTTAAATAGGGGTTTCGACAATTTAGCAGTATTTTTCTAACAATTAAAACGAAAGAAAATTCCTCAGATTTTCAAATTAATCAATAAATATGTAAATTTAAGTCCTCAGATACTCCACTCTCCCTCTTCTGGCCCTGGAAGTTTACCAGCGCCCTACAATTTTTGATGATGGTCGCTCTCATGTTAAAGACAAATGTGAGTTCTGGGCTTTTAAAGAGTTGCGATTGATTCGAATCAATCGCAACTGTGTACTTAAGAGATATAAGTTGCGATCGGTTTGAATCAATCGCAATTTTTATATTAAAGACGGGGCCCTGGTCATGCGAATGTATTGTTATTCAATAACCTGTGGATACTCGTGTATTGTGAGGTGTTGGAATCATGATAACAAATTTACTAAATCTTTCTAAAACTCACACTCGTTGCAAAGCACTTTACACAGCACATATATGGGTAATCATGTGAACCACACACACATGTGGCATAAGAATTTGGTCTAAAGTTGTTTCTATGATTTCTAGTCCTATTTAAAATGCCATGAATACAATAATATTTGCAAAAACTTTCCATAAAACATTGTTAATATTGTTCTTCCACATGTGCATAAAAGAACAAAAACAAAAAAAAAAAGCTCACAAATTATTCATCACCTTCACCTTTTAATGTGTAGATCTCTAAAAATATGACACTAAAAGTTTTAAAACGTTTTCCCCCTTTCCCTTTCACCTGTAAAACTTTGTGACATTGCTGTCAAAATCATATATGTACAGAAAACCAGATGGTGAGACCGTATACGCCAAGCCAAGGGAATAGAATTGTTTTGATGGTTTATTTTATCTGACTGCTAAGAAAGCATGTGTATGCTTGTAAGTAAGCAACCAGGGGACCGACGCCGGTTTTAAGTCCTCTCCGAGGGACTTGGTAATGAGGAGTAGTGACTTACCAAAGGGTACTATAGCGCGTCCACTTGGTTTCGAACCCGGGTCTTCCAGTTACAAGACCACTGCTCTACCACTGAGCCATCGCGCCTCCACTAAATCATCATTTGCAATCATCCTGGCTATATTACAACATTTCAAGGGTGTGCTTCTAAATATGAAATATTACAACAATTTCTTCTGTAAAAACGATAGTAAACTATTACAACGATTAATTGTATTGGCATGATATTAGCAGAAAATGAATATAGGTTTAAAGCTACTTCTTCATTTCATCTTTATGTAATAGAAATATCAAAATAAGTATTTTATTTCAAATCCATACAAATATGAGATATGCTATTTCCTTTTTACTGATATTGATTGATGGATATTGATATGACAGAGTCGCACTTAGTTTAAATAGAGTAAGCACTTTTCGTTGTGGATGTATTATTAAAACTTTTTTTGTACGATCCAAACATTTTCCTTGCCTTCAGCATGATTAGTTTGCGATTTCCCTCTTTCAAAATCCAGGTGTAGCCACTGTTAAAGCGATTATTTAATTGCTGTTTTTGTTTAATAATTTGATATAGATTTTATCAGGCATGTCAGGTAAGCATGGCTAATTGCAGGTTGTTCAAAAATAGATATTACGGGAATTCATTTTCTTGATACTGCTGTACTTCCTAAAACCTGAAGTCGGTATATATATTTTTTTTATATAGACGTGACATTATACAAAATGAAGATGATATTGGACAGGCTCCTCGTAGCGTTAATTTTCGCTTCGAATTCTCTTTGATATCATTAATTTTTAGAAATGGTAGACATACTAACCAAATTTCATTCATTGCAACTATCTTGGTTTTCAAAGTATATGAAAGGTGATAAGTCGCCATGGAGAATCCGATTTTGGATTAGTTTTAATCAAGATATACTGTTAGTTTTAAAAGTGAACATGCTTTCTCTATGTAAGATGTTTAAGTTACCTGAATTCTATGTTAACCTATACTTGTGTACTGGTGTGAATTGAGATATGTTATTTTTTTTTAATGTGAAAGACGTACGTAATCATTTTTTTTTTGGTACACTAGTAATATCAAACATGGAAAAAAGTATTATTCTTCAAAGAATGGAATGCAAAAGGAATTCATAAAGTCAGTGGCGTATTTGAAAACGGACAATGGGTATCTTGTAACTCTTTATACTTACGTTTAGGTACAAATTCTTTTTTAGTCAACTTTAGACTCTCTAAGTTAAAAAAAGGCGTTTCCAAAGGTATGGGTGAACAAAATAGAAAATACAATTTACAATCCAGAAATGGAAAGCCTGCAAGAAGATATCAAATGGTGATTTTTATATTCTTTTAAATGAATCCATATACAGGAAATCCCCCGGTTTCATTATTATGGCAGGAAATATTGCAACTACCGATAAATTATGATTGAGATATGTATTGGATTGTAAATTGAAAAGGATCAAAGATAACAAAGTAAGACAATATAATTTCAAATTACTTCATAATATTTTACCTTTTAAAGATAACCTTAATAAGTGGAAAATCTCATCTAATATGATTTGTTCATTCTGTAACGAACCAGAATCACCTATACACATTTTGCTTAAATGTCATCATTTGGAAAAGAATTCACCAATTAATTGGTTTCAAAACGATGATTGTGCTAGAAGAAAAAACTAAGAATAATTGGTTTAACATTAATGAAGTAAATTTTATGCTTATATTAATTTATTATTTATCTATGCTCAGTATGCAGTTTATAAGGTGTATATACTTAATCAGTTTAGAAGTAAATCATTTAACAGTCAGTCAATTTGGATGGCATTCAAAAATGATTTTATGTTTTATTTTAATTGGCAGTACAAAAACCAAAAAAATGTACTAAGGAATATCGAGATGTATCTGTTCTAGTTCCTAACCTTTTTCTCCTCATTTCTCTATCATATTATATCACTGTTGTTGTTTTTTCATCATTTGACTAATTTTGTAAATATTGTCATCAGATCCCATATAATATTGTTAAATGATATATTGTAATAAAGTACCTCGAAAGAGGAAATGAAAAAAATATCATTAATTTGTAAAGCTTCATCTGTGAATCATGACGTCAGAAACATTGCTCCTTCTCCGAGATATTAAATGAGATTATTTGAAACTGCTCTTTCGGAGATTAAAACTAAATGTGTTATTGCATGAAAATTATAATACTGATGGATTCATTTCATATCTTACTGGGCTGGCGTATGTGTATTATCAGTAAACCTATTTTATAGTAGCCCTGTCATAGGCTTTCGTAAATATGTTATCTAAACCGTAAAAGTAACACATAATACAGTTAAACATGTGTTCTGTATCAGTATAAAATGAAGCTAACTTTTACGATGAAACGTTAAACTTCAAACTAGATTTAAGCGTTTCTGACCCATTTAAAATGTTAAAGTATCTTTGCTTACAAAGTCCAGTGACAAATATATTGCACTATATAAAGTTGCTGGTAAAAAGAAAAAAGTTTTTAAATTATGCATGATGGTTATTTTCATCATGGCATGTATTGAATAAAGAATAAATTTTCTTGTGATATAAACCCCCCCCCCCTTTTTTTTTTACTCCTGATGGTGAAACGATGACTGAATGCAAGAGGAGTGTATGAATTAGAAAAAACAACAACAGTAAAGCGATAAAGTGAGAGAGAAATAGATGAAGAGACAGAGGGACGTCTGGAGTAAATTTAAAATAGGTTAAGACATCCTCCCTGAACTCCCCACTCCTTATGTAGCCTGTTCTCCTGGAGATCCAACCTCGTGAAAAGGAGAGGGTACGAAGCTGTTTTTAGTGTATAGAGTACCTTTATATAGAGAGTAGCGACATAGACCTCTGACTTTTCGGGAAACAAAATGGCTTTTTAATTCTTTCTATTGAGAACACCCATGTGCTCATCGGAATTGAATAGAAATGTTGCATAGCAGTGGAAACAAAATGGCGTTCAAATCCCCAGTTCTCGCAACTCTTTAATACAGGGACACTAGTGTATTGCAGTGCCGTATATAGATAGAGTCTGGCCAACTCGGCTCCAGTTGGGTATAACATGGCGCATATTCCTTTGTTGCAAGCTTACATAACAAAGGAATATACGCCATGTTGCTACCCACCTGAAACCGAGTTGGCCAGACTCTCTCTATATACGGCACTGGTGTATTGGAGTTGAGCGCGCCCTCTCCCCCATCTATATTGGGCTACAGAATCATGAGAATAGACTAAACGTCTATGTACACGACACTCAAAATTCAGTCTAGATATTGAACTTTTCTGAAGATCTTTAGGACAGCAGAACAATTTTTAAAGGAGGTATGGTCTCACTTGATCTCCATTTTCTTATTTTCGTCTTCCTTTTCCTTTTCTCCCTCTCATTTTCTATTCTCCTTGTTCGATTTTTTTTTCATTTGCCTCTCTTTTCACCAAACCTCTCTTTCCTTATTGCTTTCCATTTTCTTATACCTCACTACTCTTCTCTCTCCCCATGTCTCTTACTTTCACCGTTCTGCTCCTTTATTCCAACCTCTTTCTTCTTAATTTTCACTTTCATTAATTTTAAATAACTTATATTCTTTCATTCCTCCTCATGAACAACCTTCTCTCGTAATTTTCTAACTAAACGTTTCCCTACTTTTTTAATATACATGTAATCTGGTGTCTCCTGAGGAGGATTTCGTTAACGCTTGCGATTAATCGCTCTTGAATGTTAGTGAAATCCTCCCCAAGTTCCGCCACCCTTCTGCTTAAATTATCAGTCTGTGCGTTCAGTTGACTGAGTGATGTTTAAAAAGTTGAAACCATTAGAGACGTTATGCCGTATTAAGCGCTATATAAGTCGAGGGGCCTGTAACATAAAGAGATCAATCAATCTTACGATTGATATCAATTGTAAGTCTATTGCAAACCATGTAATGAAGACCGTAAGATTGATTGTATCTCTTTATGTTACAGGCCCCATAATTATCATCATTATCATAATTAAAAGAATTAAAGTACCGGTAGTAGATTGGACAAAATTAAGATTATTTTTAAGGAATCTTTTTCCCTTAAGAGGCATCTTTGCGGGAGTTCTGTTTTTGAATAATATTTTGTCAAATTTTCTGTCAAACTTTCACTAAATTATATTTTATTGACTTTCCATCCAGGCTAACATTTTATTCTTCTTTCTCATTTAATTGTCTACAATAGCCAGAGGTATATCAGTATGACGTAAAGACATCGGCGTAGGGTAGGTGCAGACTTTGAAAGGGATGGGACTGGTCTCAGTCCGTGGATGAAATGCAAATTAAAAAGGCCTTTGATTAACGCTAATAGAGCGGGGTTATTTAGACCCATCTCACAGCCGGGGGGGGGGGGGGGGGCTGATTCCGCCCCCCCCCCTAAGATCTCGGCCGTCCACCGCGCATTTGCAACGAAAATCGGCACACACGTCGCCGACCACGTAATCTACAAAACTGTATAGTCAATTTCTCCGAAAAATGTCTCAACTAATTAATTATGCTAATTTATGCATAAAATTAATGGTTTGCTCTAATTAATTAAATAAAGCCCCAAAACTGCTATTTTTTTTGTATAGAGACACTTTGTCAGATTCTGATCAAATAAACCAAAAAAAAAAAAATGCGGTAAAATCCTTTTTTTCTTATGTATTTTATTGTTTTTTAAATTTCTTATGTATTTCTTTGTTTTTCGACTTTTTTTTTTAATTGTTTTTTCGATGGAATTCGTCGGCGACACTATTTTAATCATAAACAACATAAAATTAATTGTTTTTCAACAGTAAAAGTAAAAATAATGAAACATTTATGAATTTTAGCTGGAAACACAATTTGCATTGGATTTGTACACGAAATCACGTTTTTGAGCAATTTTGGGTCTGACATGCACTTACGAAATGTTGCGTAACTCCGGAACCGCACGCGCGGACATCACAAATTTGGTCTCAAAAGTTGCGCAAGACTTGAAAGAAAAAAGTAGTGAAGCGGCGTGGTGACTGCTTTTCGCGATGCGAACATATTACGCGAAACGTCGAGGGGGGGGGGCGGAATCCGCCCCCCGGGCCTATTAGGGTTAAGGCGGGTGAGAGGGGATCGTATAGCGTCTTCTTCAAATCTTCCCTTTCCCTTTTCCATGTTCCTCCCTTTCCCTTTTCATTTTTATTCATTCATTTTTCTTCTTTTTTCGCCATTTGATGGGGAACGAGCCCCTAACCTTATCTGCGCCACTGCGTAAACATAAATGATTAATTCGGTAAATGATTTGTAGTCAATAATTTCAATATGCTTCTGTTTTTAAAATGTAAAGCCATCAGAAAAACTTATTAGCATGTTCTCAAGAGAGATATTATACGAAAGCCTGAATTAAGGGTGATATGATTATATTATTGGGTCATGAACATTATCCATTAAAATTGAAACGAAAATATAAAGTAATTCAATTCTAGAATTAAGATTTTCGCGATTATGCCCTCGTTTATGCGCCCTTTCTTTTCATAATAGCTGTGGAATTAATGCAATGATAAACTGCATTTAGGGCTATGGGGAGAAATAAGCCTAAAAGCCAAGTAATGTACAAATATATATATAAATTTATATATATAATAAAAAAGTGACAGGTCATGACGGTCTTGTGGACTTTCTGACAACTTTTCTGAAGGATAACTAGACTGATAGTCCACTAGTGACAGTTTTCTATCTTTCTATATTTCATTTTTTTGTCAGTCCCTTGAGCTATCGGTCTCGTGGATCTGTCGTAAATTTCTACATTTCTATATTTCCTCATGTATTTCTTTGTTTTGTCTGTCTTTAGGGCTATCGGTTTGGAGGGTCTCTTCATTTTTGACATCCCTATTAGCACTGTATTAATGATGAAGTGACCTCGAATAGGACCAAGACAGGGAGATGTTGATAATCTTGTGGACCTATAGGAAATTAGTCTTATTAATGGGGGTAACCTCCCTAGTCATAAGGACGGCTATTCATAAGGACCGCTATCCATAACGCATGACTAAATGAATAGCGGTTTTTGTATGAATAGCGGTTCTTCTACATAGCGAGCAAACCATAGACAAATTACCTTGCTATTCATTAGGACTTCCGTTCATAAGGACCACTATTCATAACTATTCATAAGGACCGCTATTCATAACGCGTGTTAAATGAATAGCGGTCCTTACGAATAGCGAGTGGACCCCTATTAATGACAGAAAGAAAGCCAGACCCAGTGCATTGTTGATTGCCTATCTTAGAAGGAAGATTTTTTTCAGATCTTCGTGTTGGAAACCATAATCCACTGGATAAAACGAGGAAATAGGCCTACAGTGATAGTCCTACAATCTACTCGGGTTTTGATGTAGACTTACTGGCGGATTTAGGGAGGGAAATCAAACAAACGGTCCGTGCCCCCTTTTGAGACCATGGTGACATATCTGAATTACACAATCCGCAAAATACATCCAAAGAGATAATTACTATGTTAGATTGTCAGAATTTGTTGACCCAGCACCCCCCCCCCCCCCTTTCAGTAAATATATTCCTCAATCTGCACACCCAAACCCACTAGCCGATCCAGGGGGGGTATCGGCCGCGGCCCCCCTATTGGCGGCAGAAAAAAAAGAAAAAAGAGGGGGAAAGAAAAAGAAGAAGAAGAAAGGAGGAAGGAAAGAAGGAGAAAAAGGGGAAAAAGGGGAAAGAAAATAAGGAAAAAAGATAAGGAGGAAAATAAATAAAGAAAGAAAGAGAAAGATAGAGAGAGAGGGGGGGGGGGGGGGCATTGACATTTGAGGGGTCAAGCACGTGCTAAACCCGGGCCGGTCCTGGCTTGTGGAAAATTAAGTCGGAATGCAACCTATTTCCCCAAAAAATCTCAGCCTAAACGCAGTGTCTGAAATGCTTAGTGCAAATGCGCTGACGATAATGCCCCTCCAAAGAAATTTCGAGCCATTCCTGAAGAATTTATTTGAAAAGAGGGGGCCGGCCGTGACGGCAGCGTTGGATAAAGGAATGAGGGGGGGGGGGGGGTAGGGTGTGCACATGTTCAGTTGCGCTCCGCATTGGGGTGCACATTTGAGTAGGAGTCTAGCCAAAGTATGGGGATATGTAAAAGCATTTATGATAAGGTCGAGCCCGGCCCCCTACAAAGTGGAGCAGAACCTGCAGAAGTGCAATCGGCAGATCCGGGGGGGGGGGGGGGGGGGAGGTTGTCATTCATGGGGCCTTTGAAGTCGTTATTGAATAAAGGGGCCGGCCACAAAAAGATGTCAAGCTTTATTTTCTATAAGCTTAGTGCTAAATCACTATTGATAAGGCCGCCTGGCCCCTTCAAAGAGCGGCAGAATAAGGACATTTTGGGCGGTTGTGCCAGTCCCGAAAATTTGGAAACCCTTTATTTGTTTGAGGAGGCAGAGCTCTACATATATCAAAAAAAAAATTGTGATGGGGGATGGCCTGTATTATCATCCCCAATATTTTTTTATAAAATAAACAAGAATCGTTATACATTACCTTAAAACTTATGATTACCCAAACTCATTATATTTGATCTTTAAATACCATCACATTATTTAATGATTAGAATTAAGGAAATAAGAAATGCCATAATTTCAATGCGAAAATATCGAAGAAAAATTGTTCGCTCGCATTGTTATTCTCAATTAAGGGGTTCCGTCCATTGGCGTAGATCCATGCATTCCTTCTTTTCATTGAAAACCATTTGGGGATGCTCTAAAATGCAAGTTTAATAGAAACGGGGAGGGGGCGAAAAAAGAGCAAAGAAGAGAAAGAAAATAAGGGGGGAAATGAAGAAAAATCTTAATCCTTACGGATTATGCGCCCCAAATGTAGATTTTGAAGGTCTGAAATGCGCAAAAATTTTCCAAAGCTCGGTCGCTTTGCAGACTCGCACAATTATTTTCTTTCAGGATCTTGTAATTTTGCGCCCCCAGTATCAGTGGCGTATCTAGGGGGCGGGGGGGGGGGCATGTGCCCTGGGCCGCACTTGGAGGGGGCGCAAAAAATGCAAAAGAGAAAGGAAACGGGGTAAATGAAGAAAAATCATAATGCTTACGGATTATGCGCCCCCCCCCCCCCCCAAAAAAAAAAAAAAAAAAAAAATCCGAATGGTTAATGCATTAGAAATACAGTTTTTGAGGGTTGGAAATGCAAAAATTTTCAAAAGCTCTGTTGCTTTGCTCCCTTGCCTAATTATTGCGTTAAGGATCTCGTAATTTTGCGCCCCCCCCGTATATAGTTCTCAAACAGCTTAAAGGGTTCAAAATTTGACAAATAAAAATGTAATTGTCGTTGTTCTGCTCGCTATCATGTAATAAATTTCATCTGAATCTTGCTAGATATATTGCGCCCGCAATATAAAACAACATTTGCAACATTTGAATGAAATCCCAACTTTCGGTCGCCTTGCTGAATTTCTCGACTTATTCTTAAGGGTTTTCGTTAATTTTTCTCCCAGTTTTAGAAGTGAGTGAATAAAAAAACCGTTTATCAATGTACAAAATTCGAACTTCTCGATTGCTCAATAGCAGTAGTCAATTGCAAAATTTCCTGAGTAAAATGCACAGGGAATTACGTTTTTTAGGGTTAAAAAGGGAAAAATTTCCGCTCGGTCGCCTTGCTCCCTCACTTCTACAATAACTTAAATAAGTTTGGGGACTCGGGGGTTGGGGCGCAACTTAATTGTTTGCCCCGGGCGCCATAATCCCTAGATACGCCACTGCCCAATATATAGTTCTTAAATAGCTTAAGGGGTTCAGAATTTGAAAAAATAAAGATGTAATTGCTTTGCTCGCTATATCATGTAAGTTTCATGTGACTCCTACTATATTTTGCGCCCCCAATATAGGATAAAGTGTATAAAAACAGCATTTGCAAAGGTTCAACTTTTGAAAGGAATCTCAAATTCAGGTAGCCTTGCTGATGTTATCGACACTTTCTCAAGCCTATAGGCTAGGGTTTTTGTTACTTTTGCTCCCGATATAGAAGTGAGTGAACAGAAAACCGTTTATCAAGGTATACAATTTGATCTTCTCTACCGCTCAATTGCGGTGGTCAATTGCAAATTTTCCTGGGTAAAATGCACAGGAAATTGCGGTTTACGGATATAACATTTTTTCGCTCGGTCACTTTGCTCCCTCGCTTGTACAATAACGTAGGTAAGTTTAGGGACTCTGAGGGGGGGGGGGGGGGTAACTTAATTGTTTGCCCCGTGCCCCATAATGCCTAGATACGCCACTGACTTCACTTCCCTCAATGGCCGGTCACCCCCCCCCCCCCCCCCCCCCTAATCATGAACACGGATCGACACCCCTGGTTGGAGGTGATTTAATATATATATAAATCAGTTTAATTAAATTCAAGATTATTTTTCAAGGTAGCTTCCAGATTTTGTCAAATTTTCATCCCTTGTACAGGAGTCAATGTGTGTGTATGTGATGTCCGTACAATGCTTTACGGCAGTTGATAAGGAATTCAGACGAGCAAGCAGGGCTGTTGAACCATGAACATTAAAGCAACATGCATGCTCCACATGCACAGGCCTATATGGTTAGGGCACACTCACTCAAACGTTCATTGATGAGAATGGAAAATTTCTTTTTGATCAGTTCAAGTTGCTATACCCTACTCCTACATTCTCTTTAATATCACATATTAATTTTTTTCTATTCTTTTTCTTTTAATTCTGTTCTTTGCAGTTCTGTTCTACTCATGAACTGCGTGCGATTAAAGCGAGCCAAAGAGTCGAGTTTGGATATAAGTGGGCAGGCATAGTGCCCCCTTGCCCACAACTGAGATTATTCATGTTTTAGATGAACAAATAATGACAATGATGATAATGCTGATGGTGATGAGGATTATAATGATGATGATAATACAAAAAATATAACCAAAATAGTTCAAAACAATAGACAATTGATGAATAATCTGATAATGAAAATCAAAGCTGGTGTGCACCTCGATTGACAGACCCACAACTGGGTCATTCCAACGAATTATACATGTATGTAAACATAAAATAGGGCATATATATATATATTCTTTTTGTTTCTTCTGTTTCTTTTTAGGGGGAGGGTGGTCACTTGAAAAATCATAGGGGGCAACCGCCCCCTTGTCCCCCTCCCCCACTCTGTAGCGCTGGCCCAGCGCCATCCCCGAAAGATGTCTTTCAGGCATCTATAAAGGTGAGTCGGATGACAGTGCAAAATTCGTCGATATCAAGCAATTCGCTCATGACGACGGTCTCCTGTGTTCTATTTTTTGGTTAAATATCAATTTTCAATATACTCACATTAAGAATTCAAATGTATATAAATGACTTGTATGTTCCAATGAATAAACAAACAAACAAAGTCACCCGATGTTCAGGCAGCAGAGCGAACTGCCCGAATATTAGATGTAAATACCTTATCTCGTATATTTTGGTAATAATATTTCCTCTAAATGCTGTAAAATTAAAGTGCCAAATATTTGCTTGCTTACTTCGCTCGCTCGCCAGATGTAGAATCCACAAATTGATCGGGCAAGTGACGTCAGTCCTCGCGGAAATACGTATATTAATTTGTACAAGAGACACCTGTCACGTCGAGTTCGAAACTGAGCCCGCGCGCAGATACAGGTACGGTACTCCTATGTAATGAGTTGATGTAATTGGTGATTGAACTTTGCAATTTTCAAATTTCCGCCCCCCCCCCTATTGCGAAATCCTGGATCCGCCCCTGCAAACCCTCCCATTGGCAATTTTTTTCTTTGCACCTGCCACTCAAGGTGGTATAAACTATCCTCATTGGTCAACACCTCCAAACTTTTCTTGACGTCATCTCCTTTTTAGTGGTAGTGACGGGGAAAAAGTGTACTGGCTGTGCAAAGGCCAAAGCATTGACAGCACGTTGCAGATGATACTAAATTGTATGCGGTTAACTTTTCACTGCAAGTGCAATTTCGAAACTGTGTGTAGTGGCCGGGTACATAACCTCTCCAAATCTTCGTCGTCCAATTTGACATTGCGTCCAGGAAACCTGTAATCTGTCCTGTTCATTTTCGACCAGTGCTGATTCGGTAAGAATTTACGCTCAACATTGTTAACTATATTTGAATAAAGTTTGAAGGGATTCCCGGTTTAACTATATTATAATCCCCAAAACTCTCCTGATTCCCTGATCGGTATTCGCTATAACAATCCCGTATCACACCACGCCACTCCGCTCCGTCACCAGTATCAATGAATCGGTGTCCCAATACCGCCTTGTTGGCTAGTAATACTATTAATAACACTCAATAACCTCATCCGAGTGGGTCCGTCCTTGGGAATTGATAACCTTACCATTTTTGTCTGTAACATGTGCACGACTCTAGCTTGGAGCACAACCACCTTTACCCACTGTACAAGGCTATCTAAGAACACATTGTCATTGTTTGCCAATGCAAAGTTAAGCTTGTCAAAATGTAGACATATTTATGTCAACTGATTTTTTTTCTAGAATAGAGCTTTCTTTCTTTTTACCTCTTTATTTATTTTTATCTTGATCTACTGTTTTAATGTATGATAGCAAACATAGATTGGTCAATAATTTGTGGGCTTAACGATCAATGAAGTGATGATGATGTTGGTGATGATGATGTTGAGGATGATGATAGATGGTAATGGTGATGGTGATGGTGATGATGATAGTGATGATTGATAATCGTGGCCTAAACCAGTTGTTGATTAATTGGAGAACACATGTTCTATCACCAATTTCTCTGCTGTCAACATCTATTTAGTGGTGGATCCCGGGGGGGGGGGGGGGGGGGGGGCACTCAACATACTGGACAGACGGGTAAGATAACCAAATTTCCATAAACTGCTGTTCTCACCCTCTCTCTGTATCCCCCGGCGCGCATCGTTCCCTTGCTCTCACGTACATACGTCCATTCACTTGCCTGCGCAATTGCATAAACATGTATGCATGCACTACAGACTCCCCACACTAAGTGCTGTATTTCCTTAGACCATGTTTTTTCGCTTGCCTGGGTATGAATCCACCGTTCCAAGGACCCTGTGTTTTTCACTTCTAGTCCGTTCCTTAGACCACCGTTTCGAGGGCGGCTGCGGTACACCCCCATCAGAAAAAAATCTGAGTGCTCCCCCTCCCAGTGGATCCTCTAATGGGCAAAAATCTGAATATTATCTGACCATTTCATTAAAATATCAGGTTTCAATCGTATATCTAGAACAATTTTTCCCCTACTCTGTTGCTATGCCCTTAACACCCCCGCCCCGGCCCTCCTCCTCCTGCCCCCCTCCTCCTGCCCCATGTGTGGGCCAAGAGTTGATAGAAAATTGGATTGGAATGTGGAAGGTCACTGTTTGAATGTGTAGTATAACACAAGAACAGGAATATAGAAAGAACATTAATATAAGAATCATAGAGGGTAATGATGGGTATTTAGGCTATGTTTGATAGAGAATGACATAAGAACATCCATCACTCCCATTTCCCACACACCCACCATTTTTGTATCTTGAGTGAAAAAAAGTGAATTGTTTTTTGTTTACACTGATATGACATACCAGTACTTCTTTATCATTAATTTCAGTAGTTTATATTTTGAATGATTTATGTAAACTACATTTATTCTTTATGTCGATAATATCAAAACATTTGTTTGACCCCGTGTATCATGTGTTACATTCTGTGTGTTCTATTTCAGTTGGCACTGGTTTGGATTCTACATCTCATTTTTATGGTTACATCAGTGAAACTTCATCCCTGTGAACATACTGGTTAGTATTCTTCTAAGTATTGATGAGATCAGATGATTGTGAGTTCTACAGCCATTTCAACTTAGAATGCTCTACAGGCAAAGGAAACCAAATTTTGATTTAGCATTTGTACCCTAATTTGACACTTTATTAGAAAATCATTGTGTCTTGAGAGGAGCCTAATCCAGCAACCTCCTGGTCATGTGTGTTCTTGGAGCAGCTATAGTACATGGCCTATTGTAGTCTTACAGCACAGACTCTCTGTTACGACTGACCACAGTTTGTGCTTGCAAACTATAGTAAGACGGTGTACATCACATTAGAACACATTTTCCAATTGCACAGTTATATTTACCGTGTGAGATTTTCGCCTATAAATGACTGCAGGCTTCATCAGAAGACTGGCAACAAAGATTATCTGCAGTTGGCAAAAATAGCAATCCCACATACTTGAGAGAATGGAAAATTTACAGAAAAGATTATTATCAGATTATATAATCATTAAATTTATTCTAACTTACTCTTCCAACTACATGAACCTCTTCAAGAAGTATACACATGATAGAGACAGATACATGTACATTAAGCCTGAGTCATATCGAATATTTCATAATCCGGGATTCGACGGCTTTGATTCGATCGAATACCGGTGCATCGATAAATGATGGGCTGTGAAAACAGAGTTGCATGCAGTGCATGCACCATGCACCGGTGACCGGTCCGCTGGCATCGCGGGCCTATGTATGGGCTCTCGCTGCTCGACATTAACGATAGCCCGCTAGCCAATGGCTTGTAAAAATCACAGCGGACTACCCAAAATCTTAAGTTTCTAGTCCGTATGGCTAGCCAAAATATCACTCTAGTGTCGCACAAAGCGATGCTCATTGTCGACACATCCGACAATGATTCAAATTCAAAGAATTAATAATCCTACTTTGTCTTTGGAGAGCTGAATAGAACACGTTCGTTCGATGCAAAAAAAAAAACAATACGAAATAAACTTTTCGTCGCTCATACTACTTCATTCAGCTTCATATCATTTCCAAGAAGTAATTGCCAATTTGATGACTGTGATATTAGTAATTGCGAATTAAGTAGGAACACTCGTACTCATGCCCGTATTTATCATGTTCAATTATACAATTGTCAAACTGACAATGCAGTGAGAGTGCAAGAATATTATCGTAAACTTCAGTTCGTAACGACAAAACGATTTTTCCATAGAGAAAGCACAGGTAAAGCGCGACGTCCTCTGCAGCGAATTAGCGAAAGTTAGCTAACAGTTTGAAGTCGCCTTCACCAGGCGCTGCTCTACACCCCAATTAACGTCTTTGTAAAGTCGTCAAAGCTTTTGAATTCCTAACGGCTATCGAAGCCATCCGCTGAGCGAGGAGCAGAAATCCTCGAAAATTCACATTCTCGTATCTCCCTCATTCGGGCCTTAAATATCATGAAAATTCCAGAGTAGATAGGAAATGAGGATATTATGCTTCATATTAATTTTCACTGAAAACAGATTAGTATTTTTTGAGATACGAGTATTTTTCTATTTCAGAGGGCCGAGAAATGAGGTTTTGTTTTTTTCCCCGACACAAGTCTGGGACGAAATAAATATGCAAACAAATAACATATTGCTAAACTTTAAACTCCAGTCTCACTCCCTGGGCAGTTTCAAGTTTGCGCAGTTAGTAGTTTTGTGTAAAACTGCCATCAAAAATCGAAGACTTAACGTGAAAAATACTGAAATCCTTGCAATCTGATTGGCTGAGAACAAATTTGTCGGTAACAATCACTGACAAGACACGCCCCCTGTTTAGCATACACTCGAGTTGAAACCAGCCTGCATGCACCGCTATACGTGGGACTACACGCGAAGAACGGTAGAGGGTTCATGAATGCATTGCCTTCGATTTTTTTCCCGACATAACCGTTCGACGGATGATTATGAAAAGATATTTCGAGGATTCCCTCAATATACTTTGATTTTTCATATGTGAAAGTTTTGATCTTGCGCAATGAGAGCAAATGTGAAAAATAATGCTACATTTTCAGACTTAAAAAAAAAAAAATATGGCTCCTCATTTCTCCAAGTTTTCACAAATTAAAAAATGATTTGACTACGAGTGATACTAATTATGGGTTAGAGCAACTCTTATTCTGGAATTTGACATTTAGTTCATTTCATTTGGTTGTTTCTCGGGCGAGATTTCACAATTTAGCTGAGACTCTTCGGTAGCGGTTTTACGTAAACAACTTGTTTATTTTATGCAAATTAAGCAGGAAGGAGCGAAAGCTTTTGGGCAGTTAATCGCAGTGTAGAGCCGCGACTGTCACGTTCTCTGCTAGTATTATGCTGTATGTTACGGAGTTTCTTTTTTTATTTGCTTTTTTCATGGTGGCTACGGTGGTCAAAAATCTGGCGGACTACAAATCGATGCACCGGTTTTGCCAAAACGAAATCGGGATTCAATGTCTTCGATCGAACACCGACTAACCAATCGATTTGACTCAGGCTTAATGTACATGATACCAGCCATGGTAGCCTGGATATATGCTAAAAATGTATTACCATTTTTATTCTTCTTCTTAGATCCATATGAAGTCTACCCCAAGCCTGCAAGCAGCTACTACACTACCTGTTACAATGCTGATAAACCAAGTTGATAGCACAGGGACTTAGATTCTTTCATCCATTAAAGCAGTAAGAATTGTACTCAGAATTTCAGTGATTGGTTTTTCCTATTCTTCTTCTTTTATTGAACCCAACTTGATAATGAGTTTTGCCTTCCCCTGTACCAATGAAATTGAAATAACTTTAGGTGTATGAGGCAGAGGAGATTCAGTTCAATTCTCGCTACCTCAAATATGCAATTTTCGACGTAGAGGGCAATATTATGCATGGAAATGGTCCGCATCTCCGTTAACTTCACTACCGGTCCGTATTGAAATACTACGGCTTATGAATAAAATGAGTGCTAAAATGCTTAATTTTTTGATTGCATGACCACTCAAATTTTGAAAATGCAACCAATTGTCTCAATAAATCATGATGGTATCTTTTCAAACATGTCGGTTAAACTCAAACTCGAGGATTTTTGTAATACCTGTGTACATTTTCAATGCAAAAAGACAAACACTTGTCGACCCAATCGGGATATTGTCAGGGAAGAAGAAGGAAGGGAACTGCAACATATAAGCAATTGATGGAGTCATATGGCATGCATGTATAACAGTACAATTGTAAGGGTAAAGCTTCGCACATAATTCAGTTATCACTGTTATGTCCGTTAAAGAGAAATCCAACCTTGATAGCAAGTTGATTTGAAAGAAAGAGGAAAAATCAGAGAAGCAGATTGGTAAAAAGTTTGAACGAAATCGGACAAGCAATATTAAAGAAAGTTATGAATTTTTGAAAGTTGTAATCACTAGACCTATGGGAATTTCAAATTGGCTGAATAGGTAATGTCCCTGTGATGAAGTTGTGGACAACTCCCCCATTTGCTCCAACACACAAAATGACTAAAATGTCATTTTTTTCAAAATGTATTACTCAGTAAGATCTTTTTCTTTTATAATGAGGACCTATAACAATTGCTATCTGCAAGATATTTTGAGTACTGGCCCGAGGGTAAATGCGCTTCGGAGAAAACCGCAAATTAATGATATTTTTTTGTACGACATACGGGAGAGTTGTTCAAAAGACTGTCTCAATCGACTCACTAAATTGCCAATTTGACATTCGCATAGATGTAGTGATCTCATTTTTCAAACATCTTTCTTATTCCTTGTCCGATTTCTTTCAAACCATTACCATCCTGTTTTTCTTATTTTTCTGCTTTCACACAAATCATCTTATCACCAAGGTTGGATTGCCCTTTATAAAGTTGTACATGACTAGTAGTCATGTGACATATACGTACTGTTTGAGAATGACACGGAGGACGATGTTTTGAAAAGGTCGGACTTCGGCGAGCTGGATTGTAGACAACAGGGGGAGACAGAATGAGTTATTATAAAAGGCCAAGTTTGGCAAGTATGGATTGATATAAACTAAAATTCTTGTTGAATCTTGTTCATCACATTTTGACCCAATACACAATGGCAAGATATAAGTGAAAATGAATTATGCAAATATATACAGGTATTCTTACAGAATCTTACTGGAAACAGGTTCAGATGTCATGATATTAATATTATTACCTAGTAAGACATTGTAACGGTTCAGTCCCAGCCGACAGATATGATGAGGATAAGAATGTTATGATATTTCTCCTCCCTTATTCTGTATGTAGGTATCGATATAACTACAGTCAACCTCGCGTAAATCGATCATGACGGGACAGAGTGAAATGCGTCGACTTAGCACTTTTCGACTTTGAGAAAATAAGGACATACAGTCCCGCCCGCGGGCAACGTCACGCGTCCGTCTAAATATACGCGTCCTCATTGCGGGCAGCACTTCGTCTAAACGCGTTCGGGCGTACTAGGGTAAACGGACTAGTCTAAATGCCCTAGTACGGCCGGACGAGGGTTTGTGTGCAAGCGTGATGTTTGAGATGAGCCGCGAGAACGGCACGGGTCCGACATCTTTTTGATTTATGTTTCATATTTGTTTTCTCTTGTTTATATTCCATTTTATAATTCTGCAATGTCCCTTCTCTTTCAAGACGTTAAAGACAAGGTGTTGCCGATGTTACCAAAACATCCTTATGATTTGTGTTTCATCTTTATTTTCTCATTTGTCTCATTGCTCCGATGTCTTTGACACACAAAAAAACAACTTTCGAGCTTCTAATTTTGTAGTGAAAATTTACAGAAAATTCCGCTGCCCACATATTGTATTTTCCGTCTTATAGATCTAATTCATTTGGTAAGTAGATTCGCTATAATTTATGCGCCGAACCAATTTTCTATTCGATAAAACATTTTGCGTTGTATACTTCATCCCTTTCATGTTTTATTTGGGTTGAATATTATCCATAGTTACGCGCCAAATTAATTTCCGATTCGATAAATATATGTTGCGTCTTAGTTCTAATTTATTTGTTGTTTCATTTGGTCAGTAGATTCTCTGTAATTTATGCGCCGAACCAATTTTCTATCCGATATAAACATTTTGCTTGTATACTTCATTCATTTCATGTTTTATTTGGGTTGAATATTATCCATTAGTTACGCGCCAAATCAATTTTCGATTCGATAAATATATTTTGCGTCTTAGTTCTAATTTATTTGTTGTTTCATTTGGTCAGTAGATTCTTTGTAATTTATGCGCCGAACCAATTTTCTAATCGATATAAACATTTTGCGTTGTATACTTTATCCATTTGATGTTTTATTTGGGTTGAATATTATCCATTAGTTACGCGCCAAACGCAATTTTCGATTCGATAAATATATTTTGCGTCTTAGTTCTAATTTATTTGTTGTTTCATTTGGTCAGTAGATTCTCTGTAATTTATGCGCCGAACCAATTTTCTATCCGATATAAACATTTTGCGTTGTATACTTCATTCATTTCATGTTTTATTTGGGTTGAATATTATTCATTAGTTACGCGCCAAATCAATTTCCGATTCGATAAATGTATTTTGCGTCTTATAGTTCTAATTTATTTGTTGTTTCATTTGGTCAGTAGATTCTCTGTAATTTATGCGCCGAACCAATTTTCTATCCGATAAACATTTTGCGTTGTATACTTCATTCATTTCATGTTTTATTTGGGTTGAATATTATCCATTAGTTACGCGCCAAATCAATTTTCGATTCGATAAATATATTTTGCGTCTTAGTTCTATTTTATTTTTTAGTTTTATTTGTTTTTATTTGTTGTTTCATTTGGTCAGTAGATTCTTTGTAATTTATGCGCCGAACCCATTTTCAAGTCGATAAATGTACTTTGCGTCTTATAGTTCTAATTTATTTGTTGTTTCATTATATTTTGGTCAGTAGATTCTTTGTAATTTATGCGCCGAACCAATTTTCTAGATTTGGGTTCATAATTCCGAAAATGAAGTGGGGTTCATAATTCCGGGAATGAGAAAAATGTTTATATTTCTGAAGGTTCTTAACCCGCTGACTACTGAATTATTTAATTCTCATAGGCTTTATACAGGAGACACCCGGTTCTAGGGCTATATTATATTTTCGTAATTACGAATCCTACATGGAGCCTTCATCGTTTTCGAAATATACGTAAAGAACCTTCTGAATAACGAATCTTCACAAAAATATGTCACTTATTTGGAATTGTGAACCCCCTCGCTATGGAAAATTTGTATTTCGGAATTACACGCCTGATGAGTTATGAAACGAATTTTCTGAAATACTATTAGACCTATAAAATTCATGCCGTCATTTCAAGCCGCGACTATGCGCTATTTTGCTTAAGAAACATTGGAGATAAAAGTAAGAGAAAACTTCTTGTCATTTCAATTTTACTATGGAACTAATACTATGATAAAGACGAGCGACATCTCTGTTTTAGATCATCAGCATGCAAGCGCGCAGCCAGTGGGTGCGATGGGGGTGGTCGCCAAGGCCCCCCAAAAAAAAGTTTTCGCGGGTGGGGGGGGGGGGGTGGTGTTGGAGGAAAGAAACCACCCCCCCCCCCCACCTCCACGCAACCACCCCTGTTACACACAGTACAGTATTGCCCCGGAGTACTTTTTCTGATAAAACGTCGAAGTTTTCGCGCTTCGCAGTGCATGCATCATAGCGTCTAAACACAAGTCAGTTGAAAATCAGTCCCGTCGTCGAACCGTATTTATCTCGAATTTGCTATTAAACGTCAGAGCTTTTGCGCTTCTCGCAGGAGGGGTGGCGGGTGGGACCCCCCCCCCCCCCACGCCACCCCTGTAACATACAATGCAGTATTGCCCGATAGTAATTTGCGCTTAAATAAGTTAAAAGCAGTCATGACGTCGAACTATACAGTGCAGTATTTTTTTTTTTTTTTTTTTTTTAATATTGATCAAAGGAGAATATATACATGTACATGTATAGTTGTATAACGTATATTGTACAATCAGGTTTAAAGAACTATAAATTGTGACATTGAAACTTACAGTTACATTGTAGAAATACACATAACAGTGACGAACGACAAAGAAGCAATTTATCGGGGATGAAAAAAAATTCCTTTGGCGTTGGTGTACTAATAACAGACAAACGTTGACGACCGTCATGAAGTAAGTTATTTCATACACATAGGCATACGGGCACTATTTTTCTCGGGGTGCTGACGTCGCTTACCCGAATATTAACTTTTCCATTTTCTAAATTTTGCGAGCGAGTGATGCGAGTAAGCGAAAATTTGACACTTAATACAGTATACAGTGCAGTATTGCACCCCGCCCCTGTTTTTCACAAGGGAACACGGTACACTTGATCTTAGACTCTATTCTAGGTTCTTATGAGATGTTAAATTCACGATCAATAATCATAAAACTGTATAAAGCAGTGTCAAAGTCCCCCACCCCTCACAAAAAATAAAGAAAAAAAAACCTTCATAGGGAATGCATTTTAGTAAAAGGCGCTAGAAATTACAAATAATTACTATGTACGACCTCCCCCGCGCCTCAAAAAGACAGAAGGTTCTTAGAAAGCGGGAGGTCCATTGATGGATTATTGATCATTATTTACAACAAAAACGATCTTTTCTTTTCAGTATCGACACTCCCCTCCTTGTGTCAAACTCCTGCCTTCCAATTTATGACAGGAAGTTCTTAGAAATCGGAACCCATTGATAGATTAATGACCATGCCATGAAAAGGTGACACACGTCTATTGTGTAAAGGGGAGCTGGAGTTCTGGGAAAGGGTTAAAAAAATAATTTCTGAACTTTCTTACTCTTACTACGTTCGTTTGGAAGATTATCATACTAGATATATGTCCCCTGAAAAGGATTGCTCTTCAAATGCCCTCACAAAAAGTAAATGTAAGCTTTCAAAACAGAATTATGAAGAGCGTTCGAAATTATGATATAGGTGTGTGATTTTGGAGAGAGGGAATTGTTTTTTAAAGCTCCAGTTAAATAGATCAGAGAGAAACGATGGCTTGCGAGCTGGGACGCAGTTTATCTTCATCCCGCTGTTTAGCATGATGATGATAAGAGTCCAATTCTGTAACTCTTTTAACAACCGAAAAGAAAAGGAAGTCAACATTTTGACCAGAAAGAAAATGATCTTTTTCGAGATTATGAAACAAGTGCATGATTTTTTTATTTTAACCTCGGGTAAACTAGAGCGGAGTGAAGCGTTGACATTCGAGCTATATATAAACGCAGTTTATCTTCGTCCCGCTGTTTTAACATTAGGATGATACATTTCAATTATGTAACGATTATTACAGCCGAAAAGAAAAGAAAGTTAGCTTTATTTATAACGAGATTATAAAACAAACGCGTGATTTAGAAGGACATAGGGGGAGAGAGAGAGAGAGAAGAAAAAATAAATAATCGTCTCGTGCAGGGGCCTGAGGAGGTGCTCCATTAATTCTTGTTCTTTGAAAGGGGCGGATTCTATACCTCCGTAACATGCAGACATGGGGAAAAGAAAAGAAATTTAGCTTTTAGAAACCCGTAGATACACATTTTAAAAATAATTAGAGCAGGGTAAAATAATATCCACATTAGCCTTTTTTGTTCCCATCGCTTTTAATCCAGTAAAAAGAAAAGAGTATATACAAATTTCAAAACAGAATTAAGAACTTTCGGCATTATGATACATGTACGTGATTTAGAAGGAAAGAAAGAATTGTCAGGGCGTTAATTTTACAAGAGGCAGTTACGATTAAAAAAAAAACTGCAGTAAATAGAGCGGAAACACAGACTGTTTTTCTTTAGCAGAGAGAAAGTGAACTCAGCCGAGATTATCATACAAGTGCATGATTTAGGAGAGAGAGAGAAACTCGATAATCGTGTGTTAGAAGTAATAAGACATTTCATTTTTTATTCGTGCGCTGTAGATGTGGAAGGAAAAAGGCATGCTGACGAAAAGAGGTCACATACCATTCACACGACCCGAATGATTGACATGTTTACAACAGCGCGCAAAATGTCGGTTTCACCACCAAAGGGCGGTGGCTTTGCGAAGCGAAAAGCAAGTACAAGTAATTTATGCATTTTGTTTCTCGTCACCTCTGAATAGTGTACATTACGAGACGGATGAACATACATACAAAATCTTGATTTTCAAAACCACTTTCGAGAGGGTGGGGGGGGGGGTTTGATTTGGAAATGTTTATATGGCAAGTTTTGTTCAAGCACGAAACAAAACAAAAAAATACAAATAATAAGCCTATCAGATACAAAGTCATGTACATCATTACAGCTCTTTAATTGTTTCTTTGGTTACTCCAAATGCCGCTTAGCCAATTTCATGGCGGGAGGGGCTCTGACGCTTTTAATAGCAAATTTTGATTAAAAGGTAGCGGCTCGTAGACATGTTTTTTTTTCACCCCCCCCCATATATCACTTTTCTCCCTTCCCTCCCCCACTCTCCCAATCTTCTCTTTCTTTCTCACTGCTTCTGTCTCGGTTTTTGGCTTCTTCTCCCTCCCCTCTCTCTGTCGCTCTCTTCTTCCTTCTTCTCCCTTCTCCCTATTTTTTTTTGGGGGGTGGTGTTTTTTGTCGAGATGAGTATATATAAAAGGCACGCTGAAGAAATCAGAACACAATACCAGCACTCAACCAGAATGATTGACAAATGTGCGCAAAATTAGTTTCACTATCAAGCGGCGGTGTCTTTGAGGAGCGCAAGTTATTTTCTCTCTCTCTCGGTCGCTGGTCACTCTCTCTCTGTTCTGTTTTTCCCCTATCGCTCCCCACCCTCCCAATCTTCTCTCTTTCTCACTGCTTCTTATATACTCGTAATCTGTTCTGTCTCGGTCTTTGCTCCCTCGTCCTCCCTGAATCCCCTCTTCTTCGTTTTTAAAAATCTCATCCACTTTCCTCCTCTCCCGCTTCTCACTACTCTCACTCTCTGCTCACCCTTCTCTTTCTACTCCCTCTCCCTTACTCCATTTTTTTTCAGCCACCCCTCCCCCACTCTAGAAATTCGAGTTCCATTCTGCTACTTCATATTGATTTTTAAAATGTCCCTTTGCTTCCTGTGACTACATGCAAGCTATATTATCGGCCATTTATCACTGGCGAAATATGATTTTCACCAGTGACAAATCAAAATGACTCAATGTTTTTATTTTATATTCTGTTTGAGTCAGGATAATTAGGAGTAATAAGACAGACAATTTTATTCGGTATTTGTGCGGTAGATGTGGAAAGAATAAGGCGCGTTGGCGAAAAGAGGACACGACACCATTCACTTGACCAGAATGATTTACATGTTTACAATAACGCGCAAAATGTTGGTTTCACCATAAAAGGGGGTGGCTTCGCGGAGCGAGAAGAACATGGCAAGTAATTTATGCATTTTGTTTCTCGTCACCTCTGAATGTGATCTAATGTACATTACGAGACGGATGGACAAGTTTGTATGGTAAGTTTTGTTCCAAGCACGAAACAAAACAGAAAATAAAAATAATATCAAGCCTATCAGATCATGTACATTATTAAGCTCAGACAGGAAAAATGCAACCGCTTAGTCTGGATTTAATTTTATGGGAGGAGCGGTTGTAAGCGCACGAACCGTGCCGGGAGGGGCTCCCGCGCGAAGCTCTGACGTTTTATAGCAAATTGGAGATAAATATAACGGCTCGTAGCACCCTTTTAGACGGAAAATAGTTAGTTCGTCGCCGGGACTGCTTTCCACCGTATGTAAAAGTGGTGGATGCGGGGAGGGGAGTTCCAAGGAGTTCTCACTTTTTTTAAGTTGACGTTTAAGGGGGAGGCCGCCCCCACCGCCCCTCCCTGGCCACCCGCCTGAAAAAACGGGGTTTCGTATATTAAAATATTGATAATCAGAGCCCTCGTTGCTTCCTGTAAGAAGTCCAGTACGGCAGTGAATGGCAGTAGCAGCCCCCTTGCCGGAAGGCGACGCCCTAATACTACCATGACTACGGCATAATTCAACAAAAAAAGAAAAAGAAAGGCATAAAGTCTTTTTTAAAAATAGGGTTAGTAATTCCGAAAATTTATGTAGTCTATTGAATTTTCGGAATTACGAACCGTAGGAGTAACGAACCCTATGCATTATGACATGAAGGACAGTCAGGACACCACCCAAATAAAATTTAGTAATGGGCTTGAGTGAGATATGCCCCCTGTATAACAGAAAAAAAATGTACGACGATCGTAACGATTAAACATGAAGCACTGTGGTGATCAAAGTTTACGTTCTTCAATATTTTATGACAGCATTAAAACATTCATTCTTGTATTTTCTTTCTTGTACATGTTTGTTTCTTTAAAAAGTAAATACATCACTGTAATATATCACCACACACTTAAAAATATATCATGATTTAGTAAATTCACTTTAAAAAAAAAAAGACGTATTTACAATAATCTTGCTGATTCGGATAAACTTTCGATAAACTTTTATCTGGTGTTCATCCTAGAAAAAAAGAAACCACTGACAATTATTTTTGTCAAACTTGGCGCACATTTCACTATTTTAGAAATGTTATATTTTATTCATGATTCCTCATAATCTAGAGAATTTCAAGTAAACCAAACTCCAAGCAAAATGTTAAGACTTCAAACGGGCGCAACTAGTTATATTTTAAAGAAAATAAAGGATATCCCGATCTCAAATTGCGATGTCGTTTTGCTAGGCAACATATAAAAAAAGGTACTAAAACAATAACTCAGCGTACGTCAGTTTATTATCTATTAAATATGAAGAATAGGGCGCAGACAGGACGCAGAATGTAAAATAAGTAGATTCAGCAACCTATCCGCATAATCTCGAAAGATTCTATTCACTGTCTTCTAAACATTTCCCGGCGTTTCCGCACTTTCGGAGAGGGCAAAATTTCCGCGTCCATATTTTTGGTCGGGACCAAAATTTGGATGCGGAAATGAACTTCCCGACACCTTCGACAACTTAAATTATTTCCTAATATTGTCCTCATATATATCTAAATGGTTGTCGGGAAATTAAATAAAACCCTTTTTATTACAAAGAGAAATACTCTGTATTTTTTCGGACGAAGCCACGCAATCTTTCTTCCTGAGGTAGCGTTATTTTTTAGTCCAAGTACCCTCAAATGTACGAGTATTTCCGCATTCACGCACGACTGACTTTGAGGGTACCGGACGCGTCCGATTTTCGTCTAAGCGCGGGCAAGGTCTCGTCCATTCGGGCGGAACTGTACATGTACTGTACCGTTCATGTACCCAGTATATTACACAATTTACTTGCACACTCCTGATACTTTGGACAATAAAGAATAAAATCAGACACGTCCAGCGATTACATCCATTTATATGCACGTGGCCGTACCTGTGAAGGCAATAAAACTCCATGCAGTGCATGCAGGTACGGCATCCGTCTGGCCAGCCAGCCTTGCAAATTTAACATGACTTAACACAGGACATTTTGTTCTTTACATAAGAGCGCGAAAGAGTGCGCGAGAGAGGACGCGAAGATCGTGCCAGCCTGTCGGAATTTTTGTAAACAAAATTGGCATGTGGCAGTTTGTTTGTTTTGTTGTTTGTTTATTTACGCTTTAAGGCGCTTCTCATTCAGAAAGAATATTGGCGTGTGGCAGTTTCAACAATGATTGATATCACATCGCCGCCTTGTTCGACTTGCGCGGTGTAAATTTAATGTTTTTCATGTTATTGTTATGAGAATTTGATCGATTTAGGCGAGTATTTGAGCTAAAAAAATTGACTTGTTTGTGCACTTAAGTCTGAGGATAAAATGGGGCTTTTTATTGTATCCCCCGGCAGAATGCCGGAGGATACTTTGGATTCAGCAGCGTTCTGCTGCCGCCGTCGCCACCCTCGCCACCGCCGCCACGTCACATTCTTGTGTGTGCTCTAGCGGTCACATTTCTTGACGGATTTCTTTCAAACTTTGTATGGAGGTGTATCTTGGTAAAATCTGGACACCTATAATTTCTGGTGATGCTGCCTCCAGTGTTCCATCTTTTATAGGGTAAAAGGCCATATTTTTTTTGATAGTTTGTGTGCGCTCTAGCGGTCACATTTCTCAACGGATTTTGTTCAAATTTTGCATGAAGGTGTCTCTTGGTATAATCTAGAAACCTACAGATGTTGGTGATGCTGCCTCCGGTGTTCTGTCTTTTATAGGGTCCAAGGTCATTTTTTGATAGATGTCTTGTGTGCAATCTTGTGTGCGCTCTGGCGCACTTTTGTCAACGGATTTCGTTCAAATTTTGTATGAAAGTGTCTCTTTGTGTAATCTAAAAACCTATAGTGGCTAGGAGCTCATTGGTTCTCAACATTTCAATCAGTACACTGCTATCTTAGTCTCTCCCCCTGGGGGTCACTCACCTACATTTGTATATAGGGATATGCTGCTCTAATGGGTCACTTTTTGCTTTAAAAAATCTGTAATCATGGGGTATTAGTGTTGGAAAATCCCTAAAAATGGCCCCGCTTTTATATCTTGGCCTTAAAGGGAAGGTTGGGTTCTGGGAAAGGTGAAAAATGATTTGTGAGCTTTTTCATTCCTTTTATGTCAGTTTGGAAGATTATCATAATAGAAATTGTCCCTGAAAAGGATTGCTCTTCACATGCCCTCATATTTGAAATATGACTAGAAATAGCTGAAATGTTCAGGCTGAACATTCATGCCACTTGTGTGTGCATTCCCATATACCCATTTCTGTGTGCAGTAAATCTGCTTTTCAAGGAGATTGGGCCAATATCTTATCTATTTTGATGATTCCAAAACAACACATTATTAAAAAAATTTTATGTAAACATTGTCAACCTTTCCCAATTGCTTTTGGGACAATAATAATTGACATCAGCTTGCTTTTTCATCCTGAGCCCCTAATGATGGGTACCTTTTTCTGCCAAAATGACCCTTAATAATGGGTGTTGGTTTGGAGGAGGCTTCAGCTGCAAACTCATGTCCAAACCGAATCCGAATCCTGCTCCCTGCCCCCCCCCCCCCCCCGTCTCTCCTAACTGGCACTGCTATTAGTCTATGTTGCACAATGCTAATGTGTAATTTAGATTTGTACAGTCAACATTAAAGGATGTGGAGTGCTCTATTTACCATAATTCAAATTGTGCATAAAGTGATATGGTTTCATGATATACAAAAATTAGATAGTTCTAATCAAACACAATTTGTTTTAGATTTTGATGATGATGTAATTATGTAGTTTGGCTTTGCAGTTTTGAATAAAAAAAAAAAAAAAGAGTCTGATATGTATACTAAATACCTGTGTCCTCAATGGACTTTGTAGTCAGTAATCATATTTATCCACAGGGAAAGCTTGTAAATCATTTTAAGAGCTGAGTAAATATTGTTATATCAATATTAGTACTGCAGTACGGTATACATATCTATGGTCACATGAATGAAAAAAAAGGTCAAGCACAGATACATAATTACCATTTTGCCGCCCTATCGCCATTTTGGTTGCACATATTATACTACGCTGCAAGAGATCTTGTCATTTTGTCTACTTAAATACATTTTGTGTCAAACAAGAACTACATGTAGCTGTGTGTGACAGATTATGCATGCATACTAGTACCAACAATTTTCTTTTGTGACTACTGCACTACTTACCTTCTTCCAGTTCTTTTGAGGTAAGCAGGAATAGTTACGAATCAGATGATTTTATTTGTAGTCATTACACTGAGAAACAAGGAAGGTTAATCATGCCTAGGCTTAATCATCCCACCATGTGTACTTATTTCAACTTTGGAATCATTGATAGAATTTGTAGGCCCTATTTGCTGGCTTTAAAATAGTGAATGAAAATTTTGATTAATAAATATGTTGAACATCTAGTCATACAAGAAAACATAGTAGATCAGCTATATGATTAACACTGTGATAAAAAGTGCCTTCTGAGATCATTCTGCAAAGTTCTAAGTGTGTAGTATAAGCTTATCATGGTTCTCAATTGTGACCAATTCCTCAAAATTTTCCCACATCACTCCTGTTTTGATGAAGTTACATTGGTTGCCAATTAAGTGCAGAATCACATTCAAGATACTTTTGCTTGTTTACAAAGCTTTGAATGGTCAAGCCCCAAATTATTTGTCTGAATTATTATCTTTTAAATTGCATCCATATACACGAAACTTACGAAGTTCACAAGACAAACTACTTCTAAAGTTGCCTCATGCCAAAACAAAGGCTACTCTTGGAGATTTTGCTACTGTAGCATATTGTTATACATGTATGTCTTCACAAAAGAAAATGATCCTACTGAGTAATACATTTTGAAAAGAAAGTGGCATTTTAGTCATTTTGTGTGTTGGATCGAATGGGGGAGTTGTCCACAGCTACATCACATTGACATTACCTATTTGGCCAATTAGAAATTCCCATAGGTATAGTGATTACAAGTTTTCAAAAATTCATAACTTTCTTATTGCTTGTCCGATTTCGTTCAAACTTTCACCAATCTGCTTCTGTGATTTTTCCTCTTTCTTTTGAAGCAACTTGCCATCAAGGTTGGATTTCCCTTTAACAAAATATCATACAAATTTACACCAAAAATGTACAAAGTGACTGCATGATGGGTCCTATTGAATTCTTTTCTTGTCCTTTTCCCTGCTACTTTCCTCTTTTACTTTCCTCTTTCTCTTTCCTTTTACTCTTTTTTGTCATTCAGTATGGGGGGGGGGGCACAGATCATGCTCCCTTCCCTGTGGCATAACCACTGGGTTTGGACTGTATTTTCAGGAAATTGATTTATAAAGAGCATTCCAACCTTTTAGTGTGCTTGTTCACTTTCTATCTGCTGTAACTCTTTATAAATTAATTGATGTGATACAAAATATACATGTATACAATATGTACATTATTTGGAGGTTTTGATTTGAAAAGTAAATGAATTAGTTATCAGTGTGAAATAAACTTGGTCACAGTTTGATGACTTTAGCAATAACTTACATCACAGCTTTGGCAGCTTAACCCTCCTGTGCCACTGAGGTTTTGAAAAGTTTTTATATTTATTGAACTCTCAAAGGTTGGAGTTTTGATTTTAAATTCTTTGTTTTTATGGTTGAATGTGGCATATATTTCATTGGATCAAAACTCCAATTTTGTGTACATATTTCTTTTTCAGGGAGAAAATTCTATATTAATTTTGGCCAGTGCTTCAGATCTACATGTACATGTATATGACACCATTAAAAATCTTGGGCGATGTTTGTTTTCCAATGGCACAGAAAGAGTTATAAAACATTTGTAGCTTATTAAAGATGAAATGTGTTGATTTGATAGCATTAATCTCTTTCTTATTTATCACATCTCTTTAGCTCCTAATCCTACTAAATATGATAAAGTGTACATCTGATCGTATGAAGGAAAGTTTTTTTTCAGCCTGTGAAGCTCCTATAATCTATTAAAAAGAACTAAATATGTTACTTACATAGAATTAATCTCATTTTAATGTCTGTATCTCATCCATTTTGACATGTACATGTAGCTCCCCTTGTTGCTAATGAAGTACAATGTAGATCTGATTGTATCAATCTAAGTTTCTCAGTTTGTTTGCAGCTTTTGTACATGTACATGTGTAGATTTGACAGAATTACATCACATCCATTTAGCTCCCTTTGAAGGTTAAAGAAATACAATGAAGATCTGATTGTATTAATGTAAGTTTCTTGTTTTGTTTGCAGCCTTTGTAGCACCTGTTGTCCCAGCTGAAATCTGCACTTTGTCTGTGGTAAAGCAGTCTGAAATCAAGAACAAAGATACCTGGATATTACAATGTTTTCAAGATATGATTAAGGAACTTACACATCAACAATTCTAAAGTTGCCCAGATCACCCTCTTTGCATGTGAAGGTAAGCAATATCATTTTGCCATCAGTAACCTGTTCACCAAGTGAACGTTTTCATACAATAGGGCCCACATAAAGTGGGTGTGGGGGGGGGGCAAAGAGGGCTCGAGCACTCCCACTATTTTCTCAAAGGAATCATGCACATATGCATGTAACTCCCTTTTTCACAGCGGGAGTATGCACATGCCCCATTGTTGTCTATTATGACTGGTTAATGTTTGTCTTTTTAGCTCACCTGAGCCTAAGGCTCGAGTGAGCTATTGCGATGGAAATTTGTCCGTCGTGCGTCGTCCGTTAACTTTTTACATTTTCATCTTCTCCAAAACCCATGATCGGAATTCAACCAAACTTGGTAGGAATCATCCTTAGGGGTAGGGGACCCAAAGTTGCTAAAATGGTACATGTGGCCCCCAGGGGGGCCCAGGGGGGCCCAGGGGGAGGGCCCCCAATTGTAAAAGCTATGTAAATTTCAAACATCTTCTTCTCCAGAACCAGGCATAGCTCAGACTTGGTATTGTGTATGGAGATACCTCTATAGATGAAGAATGAATGTTGTTCATGAAATTTCTCTGAGTGGCCCTATAGGGGCCCTGTGGAGGTAACATACTGGAGGGGGGGGGGGGGGGGGGAGGCGCTGCCAGGCAAAATGTACATTCTGATCTTCTTCTCCAAAACACATGATCGGAATTCAACCAAACTTGGTAGGAATCATCCTTAGGGGTAGGGGACCCAAAGTTGCTAAAATGGTACATAGGGGGCCCAGGGGGCCCAGGGGGAAGGCCCCCAATTGTAAAAGCGATGTAAATTTCAAACATCTTCTTCTCCAGAACCAGGCATATCTCAGACTTGGTATTGTGTATGGAGATACCTCTATAGATGAAGAATGAATATTGTTCATGAAATTTCTCTGAGTGGCCCTATAGGGGCCCTGTGGGGGTAACATACTGGAGGGGGGGCGCGCTGCCAGGCAAAAATGTACATTCTGATCATCTTCTCCACATCACATGATCGGAATTCAACCAAACTTCGTAGGAATCATCCTTAGGGGTAGGGGACCCAAATTTGCTAAAATGGTACATGTGGCCCCCAGGGGGGCCCAGGGGGAAGGCCCCCAATTGTAAAAGCTATGTAAATTTCAAACATCTTCTCCAGAACCAGGCATAGCTCAGACTTGGTATTGTGTATGGAGATACCTCTATAGATGAAGAATGAATATTGTTCATGAAATTTCTCTGAGTGGCCCTATAGGGGCCCTGTGGGGGTAACATACTGGAGGGGGGGGGGGCGCTGCCAGGCAAAATGTACATTCTGATCTTCTTCTCCAAAACACATGATCGGAATTCAACCAAACTTGGTAGGAATCACCCTTAGGGGTAGGGGACCCAAAGTTGCTAAAATGGTACATGTGGGGCCCAGGGGGCCCAGGGGGAGGGCCCCCAACTGTAAAAACTATGAAATTTCAAACATCATCTTCTCCAGAACCAGGCGGGGGGGGGGGGGGGAATTATGTTAATTTCTAAAATCATCTCATGTACTTCCTCTTTAGTAGTTTCAATTTCTAACATATCTCCTGGTGGTGCTAGAGAGAACATGCACCAGATGTGAATTGATCACCTCAGGTGAGCGTCGTGCCCCCTGGGGCTCTTGTTTACATACACATAATGTAACTGGGACGAACTGGGACAAAGTGACCCTGCAGGTTCACCCCAATAATAAAAAACACTAAAACAATTGACTCGAAGATAATAGTTTTGCTATTTACCATACAGACTATTATTGCAAAGTTTTAATCAGATCATACCTATACATTATGCTGGGCATTATAAAAGCCAAGTGGTTTACTTGTAAAATATTAGCTCAGTGGATGCTGAAAAATATAAAAATGGGTTAAAAAGGAAATGAAAATTTCACCTAAATGCGAGATTGTAATATAGTTGTGGATGCATTTGTGAACAATGGTAGTTCATTGATAGAACTTTTCCAGGATTTAAACCAGTTGATAAAATATTGCTTACTCTTTGAGTTAGAGTAGGTGTCCCACTTCTCCTACACCCGAGTTCACCCTGTTCTCCACTATTTGTAACAAGATAAACAATGGAAGCTTACTATGACTGATAACCTTTCCACTTGAAAATGTTTTTTTAGACAAATTTTAAAGACCTCAGCCTGACCGAATTTTGAAATATACCCTTTATTCATCCACGGGGAGCTATATATTTTCTGAACAAATTGAAACCAACTTCATGAGATTCCGTTTCCTGTGGAATGAGTAACAGCGTCCCGAATGTTGAGCCCCGGTGGTTTGGGCCCCGTCTCTGAGGAACGCTACTTTGCGGGGGGTGAAAATTTGATGACGACATATCGTGTAGACGCACTCGGAGCTGTATACATGACATGTCGACACCTCTAGCGACCCCCTGCAGTGTTACGCCATAGGGAGGGGGCGGACCAAAAAAATTATCTTTTTTATTTTTTATGGATAAACGGAGACGAAAATTTATGAATAACCAGGGTAATTATATTCTTTGTTTACTAAGCTTTACGTCAATATATGGTTGTTTTGGGTCAGGCTGAGGTCTTTAAAGCTTAATGGCACAATTAACCCATAGCAGACTTTCATATACGGGAGCCGGGTTTACTCGGTTCCCAAATGACGGTCACTTTGATCCACTTTAACAGCTTAAATAAGCCTTTTCAAATAGATTTTGTGTACCTTGTGTGGTACCAATACAAAGATCATTAACTAAACTACACATCTCAGGAAAGCTCCTGTAATTGTATTTCTTTCCTTCCTCTTTTGAAGCATTTCAAATAAATATTCCCTTACGTCAATCGACAGAATTTGCGTACAGTGGGTATGTATGGGCACATCGTCAAGAGTTTCGAGATTTTCGTTTTCGCAGATCCCCTCATGCTCCGCGTTTATTGTAAGAGCTTTGTAACAGCTGGGAGCAGCGCAAAACAGCGAACGATTGATTTACGACGGGCGCACACACGCGCGAGGACTGCCGGATATGCATATGCATATGCATGAGATGAACTATCACTATAGCTAGCTAGCTGGAAAGTTGTTTACAAGATGGCGCCGTTTCATAGCAAGAAGGGTTTCTACACCGACGATGAGGTTCGAGAGGCCGTGTTAAATTCGGATTCAGAGAATGAATTTGACAACCTACCGTTGGATTTTTCAAGCGATGAGGAATATTCAGATGTCGATGAGGAAGGAGACGTAGAGATGCACGAAGTGGGCCTAGGAGACTTCTCCGAGACCGAAGCAGAGCGTACGGGACTGGGGGCAGAAGGATCAGCCGGTAGACCCGGGCTTGGCCGGGACGAACCTACCGTTGGCGTTGCTGTCCGCGGAGCAAGCAGGTACAAGAGACGTCGTGTTGTCACTGCGGCTCAGACAGGTAGGTCTTATTCTAACATGAAGATTTTATTTTTGTGAGAATGTTTCAGTAGAGTCTATCAGCTAAAAAAAAGTTATGTTATTCAGTGGCTTGTGTGAATATAGTCTTCATAGACCTATATAATTGGTTCTGCATATTTTGAAGCTAAATCGGTGAAAAAATTACGACGGACGAATATCAATGACTTTACAGTTACACTTACAGTTACAATTACATTTTCAAGTCGATGTCCATGCAGTGTCAAATTTTGTTCGGAAAAATGAAAGGGTCCTAAGGCTAAAGCTACACACACGCAATAAATGAACGCAAAGCAGAGTTTGAAGCTAAATGAATTTCACCCCGCTTTCCGAATTGTGATAATAATTATCATCGAAAATAAAGGAAAATTACTCATTCTTTTTGGCAAATATTTTACAATTATTAATTGTATAAATTATATTCTCGTTGCTCAGTTACACCAAAAGTTTGGTGCATCGAACATGTCGCTTTGCAAGTATTTGCAGGGTGCGTAGCTTTAGGACCCCCATACATGATCATGATGTACTGATGTATTGTCACTTGATCAGAAGAGTGATAGTGATACAAAGTCAAGGGCGGGCATTGTCTGGAAACGAAATACTAGGTCTAGGTTTACTTTATCATCCTCTTAAATATGATCTTCGCTTTGAAGGATCTTTATTTTGGATAAATCATCTTGTATAAAACTCATTTCCTCAAAGATAGGACCTTTTGTTTTTTGGCCCTTATGATCGTTGTATCGTCAGAATTCTCTTGGATAAATTTTTCTAATATCAATTAGTATTCTAAAAAATTTGAATCTGTTGTTATGAATTGATGTACAAGTAAAGTTTGGCAAAATGTAAGATAGTATTCTGCAAAAACCATGCAGTTTTGGAAATAGAAGTGATATCATATTATTTGCTAAGATTTCTCTTTCGATGTTGACTTTCATTTACTTTATTGTGTTATGACAGGTCGTGAATGGAATGATGATCCAAAGCAAGGACCAGAACTGTTCAATTTCACTGGTTCACCAGGTGTAAACCCAGAGTGTGGACTGACTGATCAGTCAACACCGCTGGACTGCTTTTTCAAATTCGTGTCACCGGATACTTTTGATAGCATTGCAGAGGAGAGCAACATGTATGCAAGATCTGTCCTGGCCACTAATCCCCCTTCTCCATCATCCCCAGCAAAGAAGTGGACCCCTACTTTTGTAGGTTAGTATAGTACAAAACTGAATAGACCTACCATAGTACCAACCACAGCGATAACAGACCCGTAGCCAGGATTTTTCGGGAGGGGGGGGGGGGTGCGTAAGTGAAGAAAACGTACCTTCAGTGGCGTACCTAGGATTTTTTTACAAGGAGAGCAAATTTTGTCAACTGTCAAATTCTGCTCGGAGGGAGACCGGTATATTTTTCTTCTCACCAGCCCTCCAAAAGTTGCTCAGTGGGGGGGTTCAGATGTTTGCCTTCAAAATTCTGACAAGCAAGCAAAAAAAAAAGGTTTGATCAGTATTTCATTTGTCTCGCCAGCCCTCCAAAAGTCGCTCAGTGTGGGGGGGGGGGGGGCAAACAAAATTACCCCCGCGCTCCAAAAGTCGCTCAGTGGAGGGGGTGGGGTCTCATTTTAAGGGGTCTAAAAGGGTGAAATTTATCTTTTCCTAGGTACGCTAGTGTGGACCTTTGATACTGTTTGGGAGATAGATGGTGCACATTATAATACCTGTTTAACCATACATCAATAAAAGAACCCCTCTCTCTGTCTGAGTCTTCTTATTAAAAATTATTTTTTTGAAGTGGACCTATCAGATTTTTTGTTTGGGGGGGGGGGGGGGGGATACGTACGCACCCGACGTAATCCCTGGCTACGGGCCTGTATAAGTTTAGGGATTAATTGGCATTGTCATAATCTTTTCACTGTCACTTTACTGAAAATGAAAAAGCCAATCCTTATATTTCTTAAGGAAAACAAATTGCTTTCTTAAAGTTTCTTTAAAGAGTATATATGAGCATAAAAATGTTCATTGATTTACAGACCCTTTCAAGTTTTTAAATGCTTAAAATTTAGATTTTTTTCTTTTGTGACAGTGTGAAAGGAAAGCTTTTTGAAATATCTTGGTGCAGTTTGTTACTTTTGTTTTTTTTATTAAAAATGGACTTCCCAGCCATTTGTCATTTATAGTTATAAGCTTCTCTTATTATTTGGGTATGCTGTAAAAATATTGTTGTGGGATTGAAGTGGAAAGATTCAAAATCCAATTGCAATCCATAATTTTGTATGTTTAGAAGTGTGCAGTTTACATAGGCTCACATGAATTATTAGCAAAACACAAACACAGAGGAATATAATCACAGATAATTCAGATGTAACACCAGTCGATAAGAAATAATATGTAATATTGAATATCATGGTGCCTCTCTCTCTCTTTCTTTTTTTATTTTTTTTTTTATTTTTAAAAATATATTATTTGCATACATTTAGGAAGTTATTCTTCTAATTTCTTTCTCTGTCTTTTATATTGAATTTAGGTGAAGTGATGATATTTTGGGCACTCTGTATGCTGATGGGCATCATCGGAAAACCAGCAATACACCTGTATTGGTCAACTCGCCGTATACTCCTGACACCATTCTTTGGATTGACCATGGCAAGAGATCGTTTCATTCTACTTCTTCGCTTTCTCCACTTCAACGACAGCTCAACAGCCAAGCCCCGAGATGACCCTGGATTTGACCCCCTGCACAAACTTCGTCCCTTCTACGACACAGTGACTACAGCATTCCACACAGTCTTCACGCCGTTCCGTTCCATCTCCATTGACGAGGCTCTCATCCGCTTCTATGGCCGTTTAACTTTCAAGACCTACAATCCACGCAAACCAGCCAAGTACGGGATGAAGGCATATAAGATATGCGACACATCAGGGTACACATGGAAGTTTCGGTTGTATACTGGACGTACCAATGATGGCGATGGTATTGTGGAACTGGTATTGTCAATGATGACAGGGCTCCTCGAGAAAGGATACAGACTGTACATGGACAATTGGTACTCGTCCCCGTCGTTGTTTACAGCCTTATTCAAGAGGAAGACCCACGCGTGTGGAACTGTTAGGCAGAATAGGAAAGAAATGCCAAAGGATCTTAAACCCAACCACAAACTGAAGAAAGGGGATTCATTCTTCAAACGCAGTAAGGAACTCCTTGCCATGTTGTGGCACGACAAGCGAGACGTAACTATGCTCTCCACAATGCATACGGATGAGTTTCATGTCACTGGTAAGAAAGATCGAGTAACGGGAGAGGAGATACACAAGCCGAAGATTGTCCTGGACTATAATCGTTATATGGGTGGAGTGGATTTGTCAGACTTTTTGACCGGCACTTACGCAGACATGAGGAAATCGTTGAAGTGGTACAAGAAATTGGTGTTCCATTTGAATGACCTCGCTGTAACAAATGCGTACATAGTCTTTTGTCATGTCACAAGGAAAAAAGTGAAACATCTCAATTTTGTCTTGGATCTAATTGAAGAGCTCATTGCGTATGGCAGCATGAAAAGTGTGGATAGACCAAAACCAGAAAGAGCAGGGAGAAAGAGCGAAGAGCGCAATGTAATGAGGCTTGAGTTTGCGAAGTCACAGCATTGGCCAATACATGTTCAACAGACCACTCATAAGGAAAATCCGACACGTCCATGCGCAGTTTGCAAGCCACCACCATTAGGAAGGAGAAAGCAAAATGGAGAACACCTGGAGCGTCCAGAGACACGGTACATGTGTAAAAAGTGTGAGGTGCCTTTGCATCCTCTATGTTTTGAACGGTATCATACGAAGCAAAATTACCGCACTGGTTAGAACACTGTAGACCTCTCTGATGTAGTGCATATATATTGAAACTTTGTATTTTTGCCAATTGATATATCAGACGATACCAATAATAGCATTTTGCAAATCAGTACATCTGAAAGTTATTCTTTTCAACTTGCAGTGCAATATCAAATTTCAGTCTTTTCACTCACCGATATTTATTTTTGCTTGAGTTTGGTTATCAAACATGCTTAATTCTTAGAAGTTGGATAATTTTAGAAAATGTGTAATGTGAATCACACATCCAACTCTCTATGACTTGCCGGTAATAAATATTGAAATCTCCTTTATGTAATTATGTACTTGCCAATTTCAGGCGTGGAGATACTAATAAGCCACTTCGGGGATGCAATCTGAGCATGAGCAGATAAAGGTCATCTGTACCAAAATTCTAAAACCCACTGACACTAATATTCGACATGTGCTCATGAATGTCATGTAATCATTATTCAATTATGCACTAATGGTGCATTCCATGATATCCAGGTGGAAGTATTCTTTTTAAAGGGGGAAACAAAAGCTATTCATGAGGCACCTCTATCACTCCCAGAGTTATTTTTCTGAAGTGCACATAAAGGGACCCTCCATGTCTAAAATATCTGTGGATATTTGGGGTCATTTGTACCATGCGCTAACCCCGAACTGGCTTATTTACTGCAATTGACTTTCAGATGCGTTTGTATGTGTATCATTTCATTATCAATTTATCAATCTTGACATTCACGTGATGCATGAAGTTATTTTTTGAGTTGATTTTGCCTTTTAAAAAAATCTCATTATTATTATTATTACTACAACTTTAGTGAATCTGAGACACTTTCAATTGAGTTTGATATTTTCCTTATTGGAGATAATTGTATCAGCTCATATTTCAAATATTTGTTTTTGGCTTGAATTTGGGTTATTTTTTAATTGCCCTTTGCTTTAATGTGTTATTGAATAAATATTGAAATCTCCATTACATGTACCAGTTGATTGTGATCAATTTGTTTTTTAATCTGAAAGACTTTCAGATGAGTTTATATGTGTATAATTGCATTATCAATGTTTCAATCTTACAAGTCATTCACCTGATAGTGAATTATTTTTCGAGTTGATTTTGCCTCTGAATTGTTCTTTGCTTTGGGATGTTTGGATATTTCTATATTACTTTGCAATGTGAATAAATATCAAACTCTTTAATGATTGCAGTATTTCATACCCCTACATGGATTTTTTTCCTCTCGATATGAATATTTATTGCATTACCACAATACATGTATTCATTTACTGTTTACTGTTCTGTGACTATCTACATATGTATTTTACCCTTACATATTATGCAGTGGCGGCACCAGGATTTTTAAAGTGGGGCGGGGGCAAATGGGGGGGGGGGGGGCAAAAGAAAATGTTTGGGGGGGGACAAGGGCGGACAAAAACAATTTCCACCCTTTTATTTTTTTTCACTCCGAAAATTATTGGGGGGCAACTGGGGGGGGGGGGGGGGGCAAAGCTTCTGACTGCCCCCATGTCCCCCCCCATGTCCCCCCCCCCCCCCCTTGGTGCCGCCACTGATATTATGTAGTCATATTGAAGCAGTGCTGGTGCTAATGTACTTGTGATGTTATTTCCAATGTACTGAGTCTTTGAAAATGGCAATACTTTACTTTTGTGAAGCATTAACAATGTTGTTCATACACTTTGAAAAGAAAAAAGAAAAAGAAGATAGCGTCTCCTCTTTCATTCATATGTACTGGTCTATTACTTATGTTATGTTACATTTAGAGCTTGTAACTACATGTGTGTCATGAGTGATATCTGTCATTGATTTATCAAAGATAATTGACCGAAAGGCTATAAGTTTGAAGAAGGGATTGAAGAGAGAGAGATACTAGTAGAGAGAGAGAGTTAGAGAGCAAAAGTGAAAAAGATTTTTTGAAAAACAGAAGGAAAAAAATGGAATTGTTGAGGAGGAGATGTAACAGAATGACGAGAAGTATAGAGAGTGGAAGATCAATAGATGGAGGTGCCGGGGGGGGGGGGGGGGGGGGGTGACTGTGTTCTACTCAGAGATGTTCAAAGAGCCAAAGATTAGGATATTATTATTAGGGATCAAGCAAAACACTTTGAGGAATAAATGTTGGGAATAAGTTGCCCCTAATCCACCCCCTATACATAATATCTATCTATATCCTAGATCTGCCATTATATTTAAGATTTTTCAGAATGTGACATGCTAACAGAAAAAAAAAACTACTAGCCAAACTGAGGATGTACCTCCAAGGGTGGATTTAGTGGAGGGGGGGCTGTCAAGCAGGCCTGGACCCCCTTTTTTTTACACAAATTGATTGTAGATGTAAGTCAACACCCTCAACGTTTTTCCTAGTCAGATTTTGGGGGTAACTGAACTTCCTTTTATGCTCGACAATTATTATTCTTCATTTTTCACGCTTGTCAGAATTTTAAAATGGGAAATTGCCCCCCCCCCCCGCCCCCGTCATTTGATTCGGGGCATATGTACACGAGAACCTCGTGTAGCTACGTTCTCACTTCACAACATAACTCTAGCAGATATTATTGTGAGATGGCAAGGACATTTCGTGTGTAGAAAAAAGATATGTGCTAAACAGACGTGGGGAGAAAGAGGATGAGCTACAAGAAAGACGTGATACAAAGAAGGAGACCTAAATTATAGCAGGTCAGGACAGTTGAACAAAATGAAGGGAAATAAAGCCTGATATAATATTTGTTTCTCAATCCAGAAAGAATAGCAACATTAAGTCAAACTTTACATCGTCAACACATTTATGGATGTCCCGAAGTGGTCGCTCCTATACACCTTTACAAAAATAGTAAAGTAATCATGCCGATGAACTGATTGATCCTCACAGGATTTTCATAAAATTTATTAAAGCGCCCTTCATCTCTTTTATACATTTAGCATAATGACACATCTTATTACAGTGCCGATCTTATTACATTTTCATGTTCTCAACCAATATGCTATAAACCTATTATCTAAACAGAAAATGATTTTCATCTCATAGTTCACATTCTTGTCACTTTATTACATGATTAGGTGTCATAATCAAAGACTGAGTTTGTAATTATGGGTTGAGAAGGTTGTTAGAGTCCACTATGTACTCTTGGCCATTGACTCTATAGCTGGAGATGGATTATAAAGACCAGGTGGCCATGCAAATACCGTTCCTTTCAAACTTGACAATAGGTCGTCTTTCGAGGAACAATGACGACCGTAACCAAGCAGCGTCTCAAGAGAAGAGGGTATACGGACGTGTTCACCCTTTGTAAGATGGCGGCCACTCCAAACACTCCAGTACAATGGCGTACCCAGGATTTTTTAAAGGGGGTGTTTTTTACTCCAAAATTCTCTGACAAGCAAAAAAAAAATAATAATTAAAAAAAAAAATCGGTCTCTGTGTATTTCCTGTCACTATAATCCGTATTGAGATTATTGAGTACTACACGTATAGCTATTTATATATTGAAAAACCATAGTAGAATAATGCTGCTCAAAGAGAGAGGTGAAAATGGAAAGAAAAAGTAGAAGAAAATATATACACGGGAGTGCTGACGAAATACCGCCTTTGTATTATGTGAAAAAGATATAGGAGAAAGAAGAGAGAGAGAGAGACAGAGAGATTAGAAAAGAGAAAGAGAGACAGAGGGAGAGAGATTGGGGCGGAAATTGCCTATTTCAACAAATCGTGTCCTTGAGCATAATCATAAGTCGACTTATTGCATGGAAAAGGAATAACCAAATATTTTACCCAAATCATTCCTTCTCACTAAAATTCTCTCTCTCTCTCTCTCCCTCTCTCAATCCACCACCCCTCTCTCTCTCTGTCTGTCTCTATTCACGTTATATCGTTATATATGTGGAGCTATACTTCAGTAATTATTTCATTGCATGATTTTACTTTTTGTAATTTCAAACACAACGGCTCTTTTAGTGGTGCATCGTATGAGAAAGATAATATCAAAGGCCTATTGCAATCAAGCAAGATGTATGTTTTAAACAAATATTGACGACGGTGGAGCTCTCCTGAAAATATAATACGGGCACGTCCAAGCTATTTTATCCCATAATTATTTCAGTATTATCTGATTACTGTATCAACTGATGGCCTTACCAGAGCTTGAATCAGGAGAAATATCAAATGAAGTAATGTTTTTAATTATTTCAAGTAATGCACGTTATGCGATTTTATAATACTGGGCAAACTATACCGGACTTGCCTGTAAGTTTCAACCTCGGTCGGAATCTCGGCTGCAGGGGAAATACATGAAAGGAGAAGAAAAAAAGAAATCCTTCTGGCAGGGTTTTTTAATTTCATATCTAGGGAGAAACATCTCGCTTTTTTCGGAGGGGGGCAGGGGAGTTTTAAAAATTGCCCCATCCCGGCCACTTACTTATTCGCACATTACCCGCGATGGCATCCTTTCTTCATAAAAATCATAGAGCGCCCTTAATCTCACTTAGCGTATAATGATACATGAGTCAATGTGATTACATTTTTCATGTTCTCAACCATTATGATTAAACATTGCTATCTAAAACAAAAGATGATTTTCATCTCACAGTTGACATTCTTGTCAATTAGGTGTCATAATCAAAGGCCGGGTTTGTAAGGTTACATGTCGTTTTCCGAAGGTTCGTTTCTCCGACTCGTAATTCCGAAAAAATAATAGGGTTCAGAATTTCTGAAGGTTCGTAATTCCGAAAAGTTATGTAGGGCTCTATTGCATTTCCGGAATTATGAACTTTCGGAATAACGAACCTTTCGCGGACTATATGCATCCAAAAAAGTTAGGAATTATGAATCCCCTTCTATGGGAAATTTGTGTTTCGGAATTATGAACTTTTGGAAAAAACGATTACCGCCCCCCCCGTTTAAATTATGAGTTGAGCAGTGTGTACTCTTGTCCATTTACTCTATATAGCTGGAGATGGATTATAAAGACCAGGTGGCCATGCAAATGCCGTTCCTTTCAAACTTGACAATAGGTCGTCTTACGAGGAACAATGATGACCGTAACCAAGTAGCGTCTCAAAAGAAGAGGATATACGAATGTGTTCACCCTTTGTAAGATGGCGGCCACTCCAAACACTCCTCCAAACACTCCAGTGGTCCAGACAGAGGTCTTTGTGTATTTCCTATCACTATAATCCGTATTGATTATTGAGTACTGCTATTCATATTGAAAACCCATAGTAGAAAAATGTCTCCTCAAAGAGAGATGTGAAAATGGAAAGAAAAAGTAGAAGATAATATGAGAAGAAAAAATATACATGGGAGTGCTTACGAAATACCGCCTTTGTATTATGTGAAAAAGATAAGAGACAGAAGAGAGAGAGAGACAGACAGTGAGATCGATCATAAAAGAGGAAAGAAGAGAGAGGGAGGGAGAGAGAGAGAGAAAGAGAGATGGGGGGGGCCACGAAATTGCCTTTGAACAAGTCATGTCCTTGAGAATAATAAGTCGACTTTATGCATGGAAAAGGAATGGGTATAATATACGTGATGCATTCATTCACTATTTTTTTTCTCTCTCTCTCTTGTCTGTATCCATGTTATATCTTTATCTTTATGGAGCTATACTTCAGTAATTATTTCACTGCATATTTTGGATTTTTATAATTTCAAACACAACGGCTCTTGGTTATACATCGTGTCATTAAAAAAAATCTGAATGCAAAGGCATATATATTGCAATAAAAGAAGATAATTTTTTTTAAATAAAAATTACTGACGCCGGTGGAGATCTCCTTAAAATATAACGCGGGCAGGTCCAAGCTATATTTGTCCCACAATATTTTAGTATTATCTGATTACTGTTTCAAGCTGATAGCAAACACACATACGCGAATGGTGTAGGAATTTAAAGTCCAACTTGTATAAATATCATTTCAATTTGGAAATTATGTGCCTTTAAAGGGAAACAAGACAATCTAGAAGGAAGATTGAAAAGGAAGAGCGAGATTGAAAAAAGTGAGCGAAGCAGAGATAGGAGGGCGGGAAAAGGAGGGAGGGAGAGAAGAGGAGGACAGAAGGAGAGAGAGGGAGGGAGAAAGAGTGAGAGAGAGTGAGAGAGAGAGAGAGAGAGTTTTCCTCGTAAGAGGAGAACTTGCAATCATTTTACGATAAAAGAGTAACTGCGCCCTATTTTGGCCAGCGCATTCTTCCCCTCCTCGGTATTTTCTGATTTCATCCTTTTAAGTCAATGTTCTCTCATTTTTTATCAATGTATTTGTATATTCTTCAAATTCTTTTACGAAAATATTGTCCTTTTCATACAGACCTACATGGCGGGGATGAGAGCTGCACTCCCACCACCAGCAATAACAATAATATATACTAACTAGCAGAAGCAGCCCGTGGACATCCACGGGCGCTAGCTGTGTTTATGATTAATCACCGTACCGTATATTTGTTACAATAATCAAGTGAATAAATAAAAAAAGTCAGGTAAAGTTATTTTTACCAAGAAGTATTTACAACATGTCCATTGGCGGACCCAGGGGGGGGGGGGGTGCTTCTGGCCCGTGCCATCCCCCCCCCCCCCCCCCCCCCGTTCAGTGGCAGGAAAGTATGCATTTTGACCATAGACGATCCGCCCTTTTGTTGATTGTGCCCCCGCCCCCTTTTAGAATGAAACCTTCTTTTTTTTTTGCTCGTCAGAGAATTATGGAGGGACCCCCATAACCACCCCCTCCTGAGTGAATTTTCTAGGTCTGATGAAAAAAAAAATTCTCGCCACCCCCCCCCCCCAGGTCTGCCTTTTCCAAAAGTTGACAAACCTGCACTTGTTTTCCCCGCCTTATACTAAATTCTGGATCCGCCCCTGATCATGTGAATATGTCTTATTTATCCAAAGCTTGCATGAGTTCTGAAGAGAATGCCTTTTCATCTTGATGAAAATTGATGATATGGATATAATAATGTTCGAGTAGAATATCCATGCATAGACCTAGAGGGAGCGATTTGATCTTGCCATGTTTCTGTGGTTTATTAATACTCAGAGTAACATCCATAATTAGCGGTACGTCCCCTGTAAAGGATGCAAAAATGAATTTGTCATTTTATTTTCAGGGGGATTATGGCCCCCTTATATGGGTCTTGGGAAGACCGACGGATTGACTTCCCCCTACTCCCCCCCCCTCCCGCTTCCCCCCCCGCTTCCCCCCCCCCCCATTCCATTGTCATCCCATCACCCCCAGCGCGAGGGGAGAAGGGATTAATATCATTATACGTATTCATAATCATAGTGGAAATATTTTCGAAGGGTCTGTGCTTGCAGACTATACCGTACCGGTAGCGAACGTCGTGAAACATACACACTAAACTGTGTGTGTGACCATGAAGCTTCAAATGATGTAACTCTATGCGTAATGTACCTGTATGACCTGTACACGTACGTGCGAACGATCTAACACGTGTGTATAATACTGTACTGTACATTGAAGCCATCCATGCATGCGGATATATGGCTACGCTGTTCTTTGGCATACCTCCCCTTCACAGGGAAAGGGTATGGGTTGGCTGGGCATGAAGCTACAAACCCGCTTCATGGGTGGGCGGAATTATTAGGCCTACTCCCTGCGGAAATTCAATGTTTAAAAATGAATTTATGAAATATGGACGGGACGTCAGCCCTTAAGAAGTGCCTCCCACCACTCTAAGAACCATTCCCCACCCGTGGGTACCAAAAGGCGGGGACCGAAAGGGCCAGGGGAGGAGCCTATTTGAACCAAAAAAAGAGCCTCAAATCCTTAGTGTATTATATATATAGATAGATAGCCGTCATCTCATAATTCATGCAGCGATGTGAGGTTTTTTGTGATTTCGTGATGACGAAATAATATCATCAAACAAAGTGTAGAATCTAGAATAAATTGACATTCCGGTAAAAAAAGCAAGAACCCTGCAATGTCATTATGCTCGTAACACGATAAACAGATAAATGAATATATGCATGGATATTACGTGCAAAAGAGATGGCATACCGAAAAAACAGAATAATATTTGAATCGGGTTGAGCCATATAGGCTGGGAGAAGAATATAGGTGTCGTGATACTAGATAGGGGAAATAGAAAGAGGGTAGCGGGAGAAAAATCGAGGGTATAATAGAAGGCTAAGCCGGGCATGAGTGGGAGTGCATGTGATGACACTTCTCAAGAGCAATTTTCTGTCAGTATTTAATCGACAATCATTTTTTTTCTCAATGCCCCTTTCTTCCTTTTTTTCCTGAACAAATTTTCAGTAGCTTTGACGCTAAATTATGGTACCACACTCGTTTTCAAAACACGTGTGATATAGAGTCACGATTAATCGAAATCAATCGACTGAAGTATTTATTTCAAACTCTGAACCACATTCTTATTATTATGCGCAAATCTCTTTCCATATACTGTATGTGCTTTCATTTGTGAATAGTTTAATAAATAAAAAAATAAGTAAATAAATACATAAGTATATAAAAGTAGTAATAATGACAATGATGATGATACTACTACTACTACTACCATACTAATGATAACAATAATAATAATAGTGATAATAACGATATTTATAATGATAATGATGATGACAAAATTCAGTTCGGATTAATCAATTGCACGCAGCTTTTAGACAGACAACTGCACAGAACAGGTATATTCATGATGATACCGGCCAACAGATGTCAAAGTAAACTTTATTGCATAATTTCCTGACAAACTGAAACCCCTCCAAGTTTTGTTATTGTATTTGTTGTTTTGTTTTGCTTCTTATTCCAAGAGACAGGCCATTTTAGTTTCTGCGTAATCCGCACGCGCGATCGTCAGAGAAGGCCATCCCAACGCACCTCCTTATTGTGCTTACGTACACTATGCATACACGCACGGTGAGCGAGTCGTAGCTAGCGCTAGCGGGCCGGGGGCCGGGGATGTGCTTTCGATGAAGATTGATTATCAAATGACAATGCGCATGCGCGAAATCAACAGAAGCTCCGAGACCCAAGGCCAACGCACGGACACGCTTGGGTGCATCAAGCCGCTCGCACGCGCGGATACAAAGGAGCGTTTCGCTTTCGGTAAACAATCTCGTTTCAGGGGTGTATTAGAAGCTCAACAATGCCGTCGTTAACGGGTTAAGCTAGAACAGCACTTTGATCAAGGGCTGCTAAAAGAAAGGGACTTTGAGGTTTGTTAGCATCCCCAATTTGATTGATGCCTATATATTTATGGATGGACCTTATATGCTTTAGAGCTCATTGGTCACTTCTTGTTACTCCTGTCATTGTATATCTACATGTATATCACATCAAATAATCGACATTCCATTGTTGTACACGCTGTGTCATGTATATATAAAACACATCATGCTTTTGACAGGTAGCAGGAAATATGCATGCCTATACACTATCCAAGTAAAACCAAGATCCTTGATTGATTAATACTTTCAGTGATGTAATGTACATGTAAGGCTGTACTGTTCCACTTGCTGTGTAAGCATTTCTCCCATGTATTAAAGGCTGTCCGATATTTATCCGATAACAATAATGATAACAAGATTTTCAATTAAAGGTACACCCTACTATATGGTGTGTACATGTTTGTATGCTTGTCTCTTAATAGTAGGACAGCTCTAGGATGTACCTTTAATGAAATATCTCATTGTCGTTATCGGACAAGTCTGACCAGCCCTTTATCCTGTTGACTTCTAAATCCTCTTATTCTCATATGCTTAATACAGGATCCACCTGGCTCCCGTATCATACAAAATGTTAACATGATTTTCAACCACTTGCCCAGTCAGCCAAGTAAAACATTACTTTCTGAATGAAAAATTACTTGTATTTAAAAAAATGAAGAAACATGATTTATTGCGTATGACCAATATTGTGTTACTTTGTTTTCTAGATTATTATTCAAAGATTAATTGTTATTCTATCGTTGACTTGCCATATTAAATTTCTTTGGGTAGGGCAAGTGTTTGTTACAATGTAGAGCTATATAATACTGTCAATCAAAATGATGAATGAAACAGCTCTCAAATCTGAATAAGTTGCATGTTCACGATATTCATATGTATGCAATTCACAGTGTTATGGGGATGGGGGAGGTTACAGCTGTAAATGTTTTTAAGAATGTAGAAATCATGTAAAGTGAAAACTCACTATAACGAGGACCTTGGGACCATGAAGTTTATCTTGTTATATCAGGAATCTCCTTATATCAGGGTAAAAAAACAAAGAACATGACATGAGACCAGCAAACTAACCTTGTTTCATCAGGAATCTTGTTATATCAGAGCTCATTATAGCTGATAGACATCCAGTGACAATTATGTACAGTATGTTGATATGTATAGATGGTATGTAACCTGAAAATATCATACATTATAGTTACCTTAGAAAGAAATTGATAAAAGCCATGGCAGGCAGTGGGGTAAATCTGTTTCATGCAAACACACACACAAAAACATACACATGTACACACATACATGTACACAGAGTCTTGTATTGCTTTACTTCCGAGAACAAGTATATTGTTCCTCTATTGTTCCTCCGTCCTCGGACAGTCGACGGAATAAGGCACAAATTCATTGTTCGACGTTCGAGAACCATTGTTCTCGTGATTTTTTTTTTGTTCTCTGTCCGAAAATGTCCTCGGACATACGGCTAAACACGCCCATGTACACACACCCACACATTGAATACGTTGTGTACTTATTTTTTGAGATGATAGCAAAATATTTTATTCATCCTAATATATTTTTAAGGAGAAATTTTCACTGTTTGAGTGTCACTTTTTGTCAATTTTGTCAATTATTTCCAACAACGGATTAATTTTGAAATGAGTTTTTTTCTTGAAAAGTTGGGTTGTTGTTTTTGTTGTTTTAAAATAGGCAAACTAGTCAATTTTGACTATTGTTGCCTTACTAAATTGCTCCTTTCACTTATACTTTGTTTGTTGATCCGTGGGTCTAACTTTAGTTTTTGTTAGAAAGGTACAGATTCCAGGATACCATGCAGGACCGCCACTCCTGCCCTGATTTTACAACGTTATCCTGACAAGCCCGCTCGAGGTACATTTCGAGGGCGTCTTAGGAATACAAGTATTCCCTATGTCTCTCAAACGTGAGCAGGGGGCGCTCTTTCTGATTCCTCATAGAACCTGATTAGAAAATCCGAATATAATATAAAAGCAAAATAAATACGTACACAGATTTTCTTTCTGTTTTTTTTTTAAAGTAGAGTATATACTGACATTAAAGGGCCTTTCAATTAAGTGAAATTACAAGAAAAGTGCACCTATACCTATAGTTAGTATATAACTAAGTGCTTCATCTTTGAGCAGCTTATAAAAAAAAAAAAAAAAAAAAAAAAAAAAAAAAAAAATTATACAGTATGATTGTACACATTAACATTCAATGGTCACAACATAAATCCTATCCGATTTACTTCGATTCCGTTCTCTTTATTTGGTTACACCTTACTATCACGGTTGCCCTCTTGGCAACCAATTACAAATCGACGAGTCCTTTTGAAATATCTGACGAGTGCACCTTGTGTCTTGACACTGAGATTCCCTACTTTGTGTTCCGCCTCAGAGACATTGCTCACATTTAATTCAGCAAGTAACAGGGCGCGTTGAATGATAAACCTAGGGCAAACATATAAAAAATGGTATACCGTTTCTCTCTGGGGGGGGGAGGCCTATATTTATACAGAATCCCCTCTCAAAAGTGGATGGGATGTACCCCGCCCCCCCCCCCCCCCCCCCCCTTTGATTTTACGTCCTTGGGGCCAGGCCCTGAAAATGTAGTCTCTAAAACTTGGTTAGAATTAAAGTACAAGAATTTGCATTGTGATCGATTTTAGATAATTTCTCCAGTTTCATTTTCGTGATTGGTTACATGTATGTGTGTGTATGACACCTCGGTTAATCTTATTAGTTGTAAGTAGTAATTGTACCAGTAATTAATCCTAATATTTCATGTGTTATGCATGTACATGTACATGTATGTAGAATCCTGTTTATGACATGAATTTAATTTTGTGACAATATTTTAAGTAGCCAGAACTTCTTTGATTTTGTGTGTACAGGTGTATATGACAATACCCATTTAAATTAGCTTATGAGTTTTGATTGCAGCATAGCCAACAATATATCTCAATTCTTTCCTGTATAATATATTCAGACTAAAGGATAGTTGACTGTTGCGCAAATTTTGGTCTCGCTCTGTACAGTATTATGTGCAAGGCATTGTCATTTAGTCACTCACAGCTTGGTAAACACAAAAATTGCATTGCATATTTTGCTCTACGTTGTGCCATTTGTCACCCCATGCTGATACCACAGCTAAACCCTATTCATGAATGCTTTTTAAGGTGACAAGCATATATACATGTAGTCTCTCATTGTTAATACACAGAACTGATGCTGTGTTCATGTAGTGTTTTATACTCATTGACACAAACAAGGTTGTGCACAAGTGGCCCAGTGGACATGCAATGAAACACTTTTACAGTTTTACCTATAGTATAGAATGCATGTAGTCCAAGAAAGTGGCCTCAAAATTAAATTTGTGACAAATTTGTTCACATTTTAAAATTACTGACATGAATGGTCACACATTTATCATCTATCACACACTACCACGACACTCCCAAGAGTACTTCTCTCATGCCCAAGTGTGTGCTCTGGAGTAAACCATTTTGCATGCCAGTTTCAAGCGAAATTACAATCAAGGTGTGTAAAGATGGGCGGTACTTGTTTTTCCGAAGGTTTGTTTTTCCAAAGATTCATAATTACAAGAGATTCATAATTACAAAGGTTCATAATTCGAAAACACAAATTTCCCATAGCTGGGGTTCATAATTCTGAAAATGAAATAGGGTACATAATTCTGAACATTTGATGCATTCCTATGAAGGTTCGTTATTTCAAAGGTTCATAATTTCGAAAAAATTAAATACATGGCAGGTTCGTAATTCTGAAAATGAAAAAAGGTCATAATTCCGAAGGTTCGTAATTCCTAAAATGCAGTAGAGCCCTAATGTACATAACTTTCGGAATTACAAACCTTCGGAAATATGAATACCTTTTTCATTTTCAGAATTATGACCTTTTTTCTGTCTGGAATGTGTTTTAGAGTAGTGTGAATTGTTACAATACCTTACCTAGTGCTAGAAATTTTCAACAAAAATGTATTGAGGAGAAAAAAAAAAATTGGGCTATTCATCGTGATCACCCATCACTATGCCGCCATTTTACGTACCTTTGGTTAGCATATATTCGTCAGGCTACATGTATGTTGGGAATCTACTATACTAGTTGTTTTTGTCACAACAAAAGCCATTTTGATGTGCTTATACAGAATCATATTCATGTGATTGAATGTGTTGTGCTTTAAATGAATATTTGAACATTAATTCTGTGATTTTGTACTGCTTAACATGTGCATGTATGTGGATTCAAGATTGATTTAATTCCTTCAACTTCTCATAAACAAGGATCATCCAGTCATCTTATAAAGGTAAAGAGCTACCGTAGTCGTCTGACATAACAGATATATGATTATTTGGAATGTGGTTTACATTCTATCCACTTTTCAAATAATCATATTCATATATTTTTACTTAAAGGGAAAGTCCGCCCTGGTATTAGCCACCAGATTTTTGAGCAATTTCAAGAGTTGAATATTAACTTTCAGAGAGTTTTTTTCTTGAGCAAACTGGGCAAAGATTTATTGCATAGGAGTAACGGTAAACATTTCTGTATGAGGAAGATTTTTAAGCCATTCTGAGCCTAGACAAAAAAAAATTTTTTTGGGGCGGGATTTGCCACCCACAGTGTGGTAGGGGTTAAGTTGGTTTTAAAAGAAACAGAAAAATGAAAGAATAGATCCATGAATGTTTGAGGGAAGAAGGAAGAAGAACGTTATGAATTTTGAAGTTGTAATTAATAAAACACAAATTGGCAACTTTGTGACATATCTTGGGAGCTCCTCTCCTGTTTGCTCCGTACACAAAAACTCATACATGTATATGTTCATTCTTTGTGATGAGGGCATAAATTAAATACAGGTTTGGTGTATTAAAAGCATAAAAAGAAATGATTATATCTAGGATGCATGTATTATAAAATATTTTTTTTAGAGAAAATAGAAATTAATTTTTTTCAGTATACAGGGCAAATGAGAGAGGAGCTCGCAAGGTACGTCACGGAGTTGCCAAATTGTGTTTGATTGATGACAACTTCAAAAATTCATAACTTTCTTATTTCTTATCTAATTTTGCTTACACTTTCATTGATTTGTTTCTTTAATTTTTCTGCTTCTTTTAAACCCAAGTTGGTATCAGGGTGGACTTCCCCTTTAATGAAATGAAATCCCCTTTAATGAAATGAAATCCCCTTTAATGAAATTAATGAAATCAGTAGAATCGATTACGTGTGATTCCAAATGCCATACTTGCTGTCTTCATCAAATAATGATAGACATTTGAATGGCGCTGTTTATCTAGAATTTTCTATTCCGAGGTGCACAAGAAAAAATAAGATGACATTTGAGTCCAGATTGAGTGCCATATCCTTGTGTCAAGTATTGCTAAAAGAGAAAAGTTTTTATCTTGGATTCAAGACTTTCTAAGGATGTTTGAGTTCTCAACTTCAATGGTACTTTATTCCATAGAAAGGGTGCTGCGGCCGAAAAAGCCCTTTCGCCATACATGTCTAGGCTACTGTGGTCCTTGGGATCTTGAGGAGGTATTGATGTGATGATCTAAAAAAAGCTTATAGGGTCAAAACCATTAAAAATGTAAAATTAAGGAAACCTGTGTTGCACTCATTCAATGAACAATATTCAATATTTTCGCAAGATATGATGAGAGGCAGTAATATGACATCTTTAAACAAATAATGAACTATAACTTCTGAAAATCTGAGCACTCGGACATGATTATTTTAGAAATTACACTGTTATATAAATATTGCCTACCAGGCAAAAACCTCATGTGGCGAAATACTAGTTTGACATAATTTGTGATGTTCATGAAAAGAAATTTGTCTTTTCATGCTTATAATGGGGTCTGCTCTCTAATCATAAGGAGCGCTGTTCATAAAAAAAAATTATTCATAAGGACGACTATTCATAATAAGACATGGGTGGCTATTTATAAGGGTATTTATTCATAAGGACCACCATTCATAATAAGACATAAGGGTCCCTATTCATAATACGAAAAGAGAGTCGCTATTCATATTCATAAGGGTCGCCATTCATAAAGGTCAATATTCATAAGGGTCGCTATTCATAATCGAAGAAGAGGGTCGCTCTTCATAATCGAAGATGAGGGTCGTCATTTAAATCAAATGAGAAGGGAAAACGGTACTGTATTTGAGAAAGCCTTAGAATGCATTTCCGGCTTTTGTCAAATATATCCATATTTTTTAATAATAATAATTTATCAATGCTCCCCACACTTAATGCCTTAATAATTAAAAACATTGTCTAATCCATACATCTACGTGGGAGGAGAGGACCCCCTCCCCCTCCACACACCCACACACACAGAGTTCCAGATCCTCCCGTTTCTGTGGAGACCCTAATCCTAATTAGCCCTTATCTCAAGTTCCAATTCTGAAGTGGGATTGTCGGAGGGGGTATTTGTCCAGATACAGGCTTTGAAATTGTTTTTGTTTTTATTTTGGGTGGGATATCAAGCCCTCGACACAGTCCGAACCAGCAGGGAGAAGTACTGGATGAGACGACTTCGCACCATCCAACCTCATGGCCTCAACATCCAGGAGGGAAATGATTAATACATCTTTTTACTCCCCTTCCTTACATTATTACATATATTATATGTGTGTATGTGTATATATGTATATATATATATATATATATATATATATATATACACATATATTTTATTGGCATTTTACTTTATATGCCATATATTTTGCACTTGGTGTCTAACAACTCGACTCCCTCTTTATTTTCTGCCCTACCACTCCACTGCACTGGACTTGTACAGCACTTATTAGGTGGTCTGTCGTAGACAGATCACCTTTTAATTTCGTCAGAATTGTCTTTCTGTATTTTTATTTTTCCACCACTTTCTTGTTACCATGATTCCTCAAAATCGGCTGAGTCAATTTTTATCAAATTTTCATCAGTAATCAGGTTCGATGAGTTTAAGCTCGGGTATCTTTTTCAAGGTCATCAGGTCATTGTGACGTCATCCAGGCGCCATTTTGTGAAATCACATTATCAATGATATCTTCATAACGAGTTATCAAAAATGAACCATATTTGACACACATGAACTTCAGGTCAAGCGTCAACATAAAATGTCAACCAAATCCGCGCGCGTATCATGACGCGCACGTACGCGCGCGTCAAAATTTAGAAATGCTCAAAATCACTTTTTAATCAAATTAGAGTACGGTTCAGGTCATTTTAAGCATTTCAAAATTTCCCAACCGTGCGTGTCCGCGCGCGCGTTATGCGCGCTCGCAGCGCGTACAAAACTTAAAAATGCCGTTTTTTCGCATGGTTTGTCTTCCTGACACTATTCTTGACAATTTCCAACTATTTACAGTCATTCTCGACCTTCCATAATGCCACAGGCGCGCGTCAAACTTTCAAATTCCTCCGCGCGTCAACAGGCATTCTCATGTAAAAAGTGGGAAAAACATGCCTATCTAGAATTCGCCATAGCTCCTCAGAATGCACGGATACCCCCAAATTTCATTACGTATTCTGAAAGCTCAATGCGTAGCTCAATTTTTTTTTTTTTTTTTTTTTTTTTTTTTTAGACGTCGTTTTCTTGTCCATCTTTTCCTTAATTTCTTGTCTATCCTCTCATCTACAACGAAAAAAATTGTTGAACTTTGGAGGAAATGTTGGACCATTTTACTTCCAATTTAAAGATTGTTCACATTTTTCTTTATTTTCCTGCCATTGACAAAAGAAAAAACGGGAAATTTCATATTAATTCTCCAAAAACCACCAAAACCACCGTTTTTTGCTAGGCCTAATACTTAAAAACTAAATCTTGAATCTTTTTGAAATATGGCACAGCCATAAAATTTTGTACGAAAACTTGACTGTGAAAAGCACAAGGTCATCATGTCATCGTGACGTCATCAAGACGCCATTTTGTAAATTTACAAGATCGATTATATCTTCATAATCGATCATCAAAAATCAACTATATTCACATCACATGAAGTTCACATGACGGGTCATCAAGTCATGTCCTCACAGGTCATCTAAAGGTCAGGACGTGCGCGTATGCGCGCGTCAAAATTTAAAAATGCTCAAAATCACGTAGGATCAAGTCTGCACACGTTTCAGGTCATTTTGAGCATTTCAAAAATTTGCGCGCGTACACGGGTGCGTGCACGTTTTCCCGTATTCCACCATGACGGAGCCTAAAATCGCCGTTTTTTCTTGTGCACTCTCATAGAACACAAAATTCTGAGCAATTTAATACCTTTTCTATCTTTCTACGACAATTAATAAGGAAATTATCGTCCGTCAAAGTTTGCAGCACGCGCGGGCGTGATCCCTCACTATAGGCCATATATGGGCAAAAACATGCCTATACAAAATTCACTGTAGCTCGTTAGATAGCCCGTTGACACCTCCCCCCCCCCCCCCCATCATCATCAGGTAGGGTATGAATCATGGATGTCATTTCATGTATCATTTGACCCTGATAAACATTATGACGTCATCAAAATGGCGCCAGAATTCAAAATTTCCATTTTTCATGTTTTGACGTCATCACATTTATACAAATTTGGCTCTAGATTCGTAATTATTGGTCGTTTTTCGCCCAGATTTTAATATGTTGTAGCTGAGGCAATTTCCTACAAAACCGGTCACCACCATTTTTCATTTTGATGACGTCATTATAGTGAAATTTTCAATTAAAGATGCCATGTCAGAATTTTCCCTATTTGCGTGTTATGTCTATGGAAGATGATTTTTTTTTAATCATGAATCTACATGACATTGTTCTCTGAGCTGTATCTCAGTTGTTTTGGGTCTATTTTCTTCCAGATTTTAGTATGTTATAGCTGAGACTATAAACTTTTATAAGTGTGGTCTCCAATTTTTGATCAAATGCCTTATTTTGCATGTTATGTCTATTAGAAAGTAGTGTGCAGTAGTTTATGTATAACCCTATGGAAAATCTGATTCCCTGAAGTGTATTAAAGTTATCCTGCAATATCATTAGTCCTATTTGATATCACAATTTCTCAAAATTGGCTTACTCAATTATCTTCAAATTTTCGTCAGTCATCGGTCCTAATAAGGTCAAGTTCCCACATCTTTTTCAAGGTCATCAGGTTATCGTGACATCATCTAGGCGCCATTTTGTACAAATCAACTTATGGTCGTATCTTCATAACGAAATGTGATTTCTCTTTCATATTTGGCATGGTTAAGGTCACTGTCATTGCAGTCATGGTCATCACCATTATCCCAATCATTATCATCATTATCACCATCATCATCATTATATCCATCATCATCATCATATCATCAATCATCTTCATAATCACCATCACCATAATCATCACCATTATCACATCATCAATCTTCATCATTATCCCCTTCATTATCATGACTATCATCACCATCATAATCATCATTACATCATCATCATCATTATTATCATCACCATCATTATATCATCATTATCATTATAACCATCATCATTATATCATCTTCATCATCATCACCATTATCATCATCACCATAATCATTTTACCATGACCGTTTCATACATTTTTCTACATTCCTGTCCTCAAGAAGCATCTCCATTCATAGCAACATCATTATCATCATCACTGTCATGATGATATAATGATCATCATCATGATTATCATCAACATCATTAACATCATCACTGTCATGATATTCATGATGATGCTGATGATTATCATCAACTTCATTATCATCATCACTGTTATGATGATATAATGACGATGATGGTGATGATATAATATCACCGTCATGATAATCATCACCATTATCCTGTTATCTTGCACAAATATTATCACATCTTCCAATTACCGTTTCAGACATTTTTCTAAATTCCTGTCCTCAAGAAGCATCTCCATGCGTGGCATTCTTGACTTCCCATCTTCAGTTTAGTATTTCCCCATTATTATGATCATCCTGATTACAACCATGATCATACAAATTGAAAGACAGACCACCTAATTCGTCCTCATGACGAATTCAATTCTAGTTCCTTTCTCTTGTCTTTGCATTGTTCCTTATCCTGTTTGATGTTGCCTCCCCCACTTGGATCTCCACGCCTTTGTATTTGTTTTAATCCCCCTCCACACCCACTTGACTCATGGTTTTTGACTCCCCACACTCCCCTTTTGTTTCTATTATTTTGTGTCTGCAGCTCCTCCCTTACAGTTCCTGCTACATGTAATCTGTTTTGTGTGTGTAGCCTATATATATGCTTGTCTTGCTCTTAATGTTTGTCTTTTTGCCTCTGACGAAGATTCTGCTAGGATCGAAAGCTCAGGCCCCTTTTGACTCCAATATTTTCATAATACGTAGTTTTAGTAACGTACAATTTATTGGCATCTACCGTTCTTACAGTGTACCCTTGTTTATAGCCATGTACGTGGGAATGAAGTATGCCCTTCTACGGTTGGGACTTTCAAATTTCCCAGAGTTAAAATCACCTTTCAGATCATTTGAGTACATGTGGTTTCATGGTAATTACTAACTTGCTTAATTTCATTATTTTCTTTGAAATCTTAATTTCGGTCTTCCTAATCATACTGGTAATCTTAACAAAAATCATGACAAAAATTATGACCATGTTGATCGATCGTGACCCTATGAATAATAATCATCATGGTCATCCTCCTCCTCCTCTCCACCTCCTCCTCCTCTCCTCCTCCTCCTCCTCCTCCTCCTCCTCCTCCTCCTCCTCCTCCTCCTCTCCTCCTCCTCCTCCTCCTCCTCCTCCTCCTCCTGATCACATCATTTATTGAAGGTGAATTATTGCGGGGGTGGAGGGGGGGGGGGGGGTGATGATACAGGCCAATCCTACAGGCCATCCCCCTCCCTCCTAAATTATTTGGGGAATATATCACACATCCTCCCCCTCCTGGGATATTGATACCTTCTACTACTAGAACCGTCGTTTATGAATTCCCCACTTGAAAAAAAAATGTGCAGGGTATACATGTATATATCATATCCGGACAGCTACCAGCAGACAACTACCCTGGACAACTGCCCCCTTAGGTCAACTACCCATAGACAACTGCCCCCTTAGGTCAACTACCCCCAGGACATCTCTTCCTTATGTTCTTCATATTTTCATCCTTTTATCTTTTCTTATGTCATAAACTTAATATTGCTTTATCTTTCTGCATTTGTTTTCCCTAACTTTTCTTATCTTTGTTTTAGTATCATTTTATCTTTATCTTTCCTTTATTTTTCCCCTTCTTCATTTCTATCCTTCCATTCATCTCTCTTTATTTTCTTCTTCCTTTCCTTCTTTGCTTATGTTATTCTTTGTTTTGATCTTTCTTCATCTTCTCTTGTTGTCTTCTCTCTTGCTCTTTTTTGTTTTGATCTTTCCTTGTTCTTCTCTTTCTGTATTTTGATCTTTCTTCATCTTCTCTTGTTGTCTTCTCTCTTGCTCTTTTTTGTTTTGATCTTTCCTTGTTCTTCTCTTTCTGTATTTTGATCTTTATTGGATCTTCTCTTTCTGTCTTTCCATATATTGTTCTTTGTTCCCTTTCTTTATCTTCTCTTGCTGTCTTTCCTTTATAAATGTTTTTCTTTGTTTTATCCTTCCATCATTTTGTCTTTTTTCTCTCCTTATGTTTTCCTTTATTTTTTCCTTCTTTAATCTTTGTTCTATCCTCCCCTGTGTATTTCTTCATTATTCTCCTTTCATCTTCTCTTTTGATCTTTCCTCTATATCTTATTCTTTGTTTCTTCCTTTTATCATCTTCTCTATTCTGTCTTTCTTATTCTAGCATCTTCTCTTTCCTTATTTTATGTTTTCAGTACTTTTCTTTTATTTCTTCCTTTATCATTTTGTATGATTTTGTTTGATATTTCTCTTCTAGTTTTCTCCAGTAGGGTGCGGTGTTTGCAAAGAAACCTGCCATAAACTCTGACATCATTTAAACCTAACTGAGATCTAGGATGTGGTCATAGGTGCCAGAAGTGGGGGGGGGACCGCCCCCAACAAAAAGGTGGGGGGGAACGCATTTTCCACCTCCCCATAGGCGTAGTGAAAATGTACAGAAATTACATGTATTCCAGTATTAAAAGTTCTATCTAATTATGATGATGTTGGAACACCTCGCTGCCCGTAATGAGGTGATAGTCGAGCCAATATTGCCCTTCTCAAAATCCTCAAGGGGCTACAGCCCTTCGTACACCTATATCCCCCTCCAAGTTTACGGATTTGTACAAGCTCGGGAGCAAAGCGTTTTTTTTTTTATTTTGGCATTTTTAAGCTGCAAAAACGTCATTTCTTATTCAGTGTACTAAGGAAAATTCGCAAATAACCACTGCGATCTAGGCCAAGATCAAACATTGATAAATGTCCCTTTTCTCACTTCTTTCTCAAATGAGGGCACAACACTGACGGAACAAGTGAGAAATAAACAAGGAATTTAGGAAGACCACTGAAAGTTGATATTTCTTTCAAATGTATATAAACATTTGAAAATGCTTTAACATAATTATACTGGGGCAAAATATTGAAGAAAAAAAAAAAAGGGACGTAACTAGTACTAACGATGAGGAGTATCTGGCACGTGCCCCGCAAATCAGATGGGGAAAAAAGAAAATAATGAAAGAGGAGAAAAGAGAAAAAGACGGGGGAGAGGAAAAGGAAGAGAAAATAAGACAATAACTGGACCCCTTTCTTGTTTTGCTTTTTTTTTTTTTTGCTCAGGCGGACCCTGCTTGCCAGCGCCCCCTATAATAAGGGCCTGTGTATCATGGATTTTCTATGTTTGCATTGAACTAAATTCAATTCAGTTCCTAGAAAATTAATCAAAATTAGTCATAGAAAAATGTAAATTGTAAAACAATGTATAATACATTCTGCGCAATTTGAGTTTTAGAACTACATGTACATGTGGCTTTGAATTTATCATGTACATGATGTATACAATTAATTAATGTACTAGCGGGACCCGTGGAAATCCACGGGTTCACTTTTTACATTGGACTCTGAACATTTTCACAATCGATGTGTACATTCTTGTGAGTTTATTTATTTATTATTTTTATGTTAATTACATTATCACGCATACATGCTCATGATCACAAAAAAATAGTCAAACATACCCACATACTCAGTTAAAAATATTGTATAATGTTATGTAATGTACAGAATATATTTTAATTATATCTTAGATATCATTATGACATAAGGGGGAGGGAGAGAGAAATAGAGGGGGAGGGACAGAGAGAGAGAGAGTGGGTAGACAGATAAGAAGAGAAATTGATGTAGAGAATATAGACATAGCGAATATATAAACATACATGTAGCAGAAAGAGAAAGAGTGGAATCGAGATAAAAGACTTTCTTTTGATGTTAGTGTTTCCATTTAGTATATTGTTTTATTATATGAGAACTTAAATATAGTTGTAAAATTAATTAGCAAGTTAATGGCCTAGTTATGTATATTTTGTCTACGGAATATTGTTGTCATCGTAGAGGTCGCTCATTACTTAGTCTATAGCAAGAAATACAATTTTAGTTAGAAATCGGTAGTAGTTATCTATTTTCTATAAGTAATCGAGCAAAAATTCACCTACACATACAGTATCTCAAATTCGGTGAGACACATGTATGAGCAATAAATGCATTCAATCACATCTTACAATAAACATTAAAAGTATTAAAAAAAATAGAAGTATGAATTTCCGAATATTGGGCCCCCTCCCTCACAAAATCCTGGATCTGCCTTTGGACATGGTGGATGGTGAAGGCAGACCCTATTATGCCCCTGCCCTCACTCTACTCCATCCGGTGGCATAGAGAGGTCCCAAATACAATGAAAATAAAAATGATTGATGCATTCACATAATCCTGCATCACCCATCCCATCTTTAACCCCTGCTAGTGCTACATGTATCTACACTGAGTTTATTTTTCTACAATAAAAAAAATGTAATGTGCATTCACATATCCCCATCCCCACCCCATGCCCGCTATATATATCTACACCAATGACTTTAATGGAATAACTCTCCTCTAGCATAATGCTTGCCCCTCAAACTGATAATATTCATGGAACAATTTTTTTCTTTTTTAAAGAAACAAAATAGATGTAGAATATAGATGAATTTACCATCAAATAAAAAATGAATACAAATGTATTCGGCCTAATCTGTTTCCAATCTTGATATATGAAACCCAGTGAGGCATTTACTGCAGTGCGGGCTTTAAAATTCAAGTAATGTATGCAATCTGTTTTCGTTGGATCACCTTCAGATTTCGCATGGAGGTGCATTATGGTAAGATGAAGATGCCTATTGTGTTTGGCATGGGCGGAGTCGACATTGTTGCCATGGTAACCATATTTTTAAAAGAAATAGTAAAGACTTTCTTGTGAGCGCTCTACCGGCTGCAGTTTTTGTCGGATCACCTTCAATTTCAAAACAACTAAAAAATGAAAAGTACAAAAAGGTCAAATTTGTCAGGAGTGATACCCGAGGTCCCAAATTGCCACTTTATCCATTTTAGTCACAACATTGATTCAAATGGGGGATGGGTGATGGGTTCGGGGGATACATGTACTCGGACTGGTCCCCCCATCTGAGTGCTGTAGTTTTAGGGGCCGTTTGTGAACACGCAAAGCGTGCGAATTTGGTGATGAGCACACCCTGCATGCTCACCAGGGGGTGGGTGCAGGGGGGGGGATTGCTCTGACGTTTTATAACAAATTTGAGATAAAGATCATGGCTCGTAGCACCTACTGTAGACGGAAAGTTATTTCGACGTCGAGACTGCTTGTCAATTATTTGGACGCAATACTGCACTGTATGTAATAGGGGTGGGTGCAGGGGGGTGTCCGCCTTCCTGCACAAAGCGCTTAAGCTCTGACATTTTGTAGATTTGAGAGAAAGATAAAGGCTCGTAGCAAACAATAATCTTTTTAGGTGGAAAGTTATAGGCATAGTTCCCAGACTGGTTAATACAAGTATTACCCTTCCCGCGCGATGTGCGAAAGCTCTGACATCTTATAGCAAATTTGAGAGAAAGAAAATGTCTCGTAGCACCTACTGCCATTTTTATCTGCTCACGGATTGCAGCATTTGTTTGTTTCTACTGTGCTAGCTGTGCTACTGCTCTAGTTCTCTTATTCATGACAAATATCAGCTTAATAGTCTAGTCATAATGCTGTTTCTTGTGTTTCACTTCTGATGAAAGTATAAAATATTTTGTGAATTTCTATTGAATGGTATGGGTCCCATGAATATGTGGATTCAAGAGTGATTTATTCCCTGCAACTTTTAATAAACCAGGATCATCCAATTATCTTGTATGCCAAGGGGTCCTAAAGCTACGCACCCCGCAAATAAACGCAATGCGACACATTCAATGCGCCAAATTTCTGCTGTGACTATTAGCAACTAGAATATCATTCACGTTTGCCAAAAAAGAATGAGTGATATCCTTTCATTTTTGTGATATTATCACTTTTTGAAATCGGGGGAAATTTACATCAGTCAGCTTCAAAATCAAATATTTGCATTCATCATTACGTGTGTGTAGTTTTAGGGCCCTTTCATTTTGTTGAACAAAATTTGACATGGGCATCGTCATCGACTTGAAAAGAAAGTTACTGACATTCATCCGTCGTAATTTTCTAAGCGACTTAACTTCAGAATATGTAGACCCAAGATACTTAATAGATGTAGCAAGCAGCATAAAAATAAGTCTAGTGCTGATAAAATAATTTAATTTTAATTCACTTCAATTCATTTCCTTTTACTGGCATAAAGTTTACTTGAGGCTGCAGCTCAATGTACTGATAGTGGCATACATGTATGTATGGTATATGTTCATGGTCATGATTACTACAAACGGTGTGAAATATTACAATCGAACACATTTATGAATTCATATATTGCACACTTTGGTACAAGATTCACTGTCCTGTAAATTCACGAAAATTCATGAAATGAAATTGGTATGAAAAGAATAATGATTTATTATCCAAGCAGATATTTTGGAAACAATAGAACCACAAAGTAATGGTAATTTGAAAGGCTGAATCCTTTGTGGATGCTATGAGTATATCTAAAGACAGGGCACTCCCATTATCACAAGGGTCTCATGACCAACAATAGTTATGTTCACACAGTAGTACATAGCATCGATGCTATGTTAGCATCGATGCTATGTAAGTTTCAAAAATATTTCCAGTACGTTCAGACAGGCCGTGATCGACTTGCTTCTATCACCCACTCGTGACTATTCATCGCTCACCCCTGCCAAAACAATAATTACTGCGCCACACAGAGTGACCCGAGTATAATTGGTATGCATGGTCAAACGCGCGGAAGTTTGTGTACAGGGGTCATTATGATGCGAAGCTTTTGTTTTGAATAATATTTTATTTGTCTTCATAAATCAACATAATAACACAATAACAATTCATTTGTAATATCGATAATACAATCAAGTAGCAAATACATGTGTTATAATACTTAATTTTAAATAAACCTTGTACATGTCAAAATTGACTGAACTCCAATCTTATGCCAAAATAAAACACATGCATGCACACTATATTCTCTGGTAAGCACATGTAAATCAATATCTAAAGACCACATCGTACTTTAGTTGAGGTCTGATTCTGAAAGAGCTGATTCTCAGCTTTAAAATGATATATAACTCATTGGATGTTCATAACTCGATGTACAAAGAGAAGAATGCACAGTCCCTCATAATGTTACTTCTTAATAAGGGTTTAAAGTTTGCAGTCTATTGAAGCACTCTGACTTGACTTGCAAAGTGTTGTGCTAAGGTGACAAATGGAGGATTAGAACTCAATGAAAATTTCTATGAAGGGATTATCAGATTGTCCTAAAACTTGGCATACTACATAGACATATCCTGTTTATCATAGTGCACAAGTATCAATGCAAAAACTTACTCCGGAGATTTATGGGAGATTAAAATGAGACAAGTATTCAGGGTCGTGAAAAAGAAAAGTAATACAACAAAATCCAGAGAAGACACACACGTATAAGTCTGATAAAAAGCTGTCAAAAATACCACTTCTAGATTGTTTGGTGCCTCCACATTTTAGATTACTTAGAAAAAAGTATACTCTTTCAGGAAATACCCAAAACTAAAATTTGACCATGCATGCCAACCAAAACACATTGATTGAGCTCTAACTGAAAATCACACAGTGCGACTTTTGGGTGGTTTTGTGGTGCCTGGTCATATATAAAAAAGAAAAAGATAAAAAGAAGGAACCCCCCAAAAAACAAACAAACAACAAAACAACCCCCTTCCTTACCACACAGTATACACATTAGCCTACTTACCCCTATATACATCACATTACATTACAATACCAGATGAAACAGACAGAATGATAATAGAAAAAAGTAGGGAAGAGGGTACATCACATGATATTATAGCATCACATGAAACAGACAGAATTACAATAGCAGCGAGTGAAGATAGCAGCGATTGCGCTCACATTACAAATAGTCACAAGCGCGGTGGGTGGTCTACCGCAAAGCATCGATGCTATGTCGCTGGATCCTGAGATTTACTCCTGCTAAACTCGCTGCAAGAATAGTTTGGAAACTCGCTTCTATCTCGTGACTATCTGCGTTCAGACAGCGTTTGGTCTCGACACTATCTGGTCTTCACCAAAATAGTATCGACACCTCGATAGCATCGATGATATCGCTCTACGTGTGAACGTACCTAATGTTTCCCAAATAACAATTTCTCATTATAAGCAATGATAAAAAAAAACATAAGAGAAATATATATGGTCATGACTTCATATCAATGATCAATAAATTGGAGGGGAAGGGGCTGCTTTGAAATTATTCCAAAGAAAACTCCTTGCGACCCATGTGGACAGGATTTGATTTTGATATAACAGATAACACATATTTGCCATAGACTTCCCCCTTTGCTGTCTGGAAAAAAGACTCCACTATCATTCCTAGAGGCTCATTTTACAAATCCTGCTTTAAATTTTGGCGTTTTTTTTTATAAATTAAGTGAATGGCAAATGCGCGCAACAAAGTTCCTATGCGTATTCACATATCTCTCTGTTATAAGATACAGAAATATGAATTTTATTATTAAAACTTTTTTGTCATTATAAAAAACATGCTGCAGTTTACCGTGGCATATTGGAACAAACGTTAAGAGTTGAATAATTGAAAAGTTACTCGTTTAATTCAATTCATAAGGACAAGAATATGAATTAATATAATCCTTATTTTGACCTCTACAGCATGTTCCAGAATTTGTGCAGAAGCCACTCATCATTCAGCATGCCAGTCTCTCTCTCAGAATGGAGGGTACGGATTGGGACCTATGTCTCACGTACGCCTGTCATCAAGACTCTGGGTGATGATCAGGAGAGCAAGGAGGATTCATCAAAGAAAACAATGGGCCCTACAGCAGAGGCAGACCACCAGACATCAACAGACAAGACACCCTCTAAACCTGAGAAAGATGACAGCTCTTGCAGAGAGAATAATGAACAAAAGACACAAACTGCAGCAGACAAGAACGTAGGCACTCCATTGAAAGAGTCTAAGAAGAGGAAACGTCACAACCGAAAGGTATTAAAAGTCACCTGTAATCAAGTACAAATGAGAAACCATGTACTTGTATCCTTAATACATGTGTATTGTTCAAGAATAATAGGGTTGTTGCATGTAGATTCACATTTCACTTCCACATTTGTAGGGGCAGTGATTTCTTTTCATGACTGGGAGACGTAACATTCAAGGAAGCTGACCGACCAAGCAGGGAAGAGATAGTAAGGGTGCAACCACCCCCACCCCCCCCCCCCCCATTTAGAAGAATTTGCATTTTGCAATATCAAAACTTTGCATTATAATACTGCTCTTGGTAAATTGTATTCATCGTTATGTGAAATTTTGCATTTTTTAAATAGGAACTTTTCAGTTTAGAGCACTTTGATCACACAGGATTATCAAAGTCTGATCATGATGTCCATGGGTGGTAATCTGAGAATATTTTTATCTTGATTTTTTAGTGAAAAGATTTTAATTGTCATAACTTTTAATTTGCAACATTTCATTGGTGTTTGCGCTCTAGTGGTCACATTTCTCAACGGATTTTATTCATATTTTGCATGAAGGTGTCTCTTGGTATAATCTAGATTTTGGTGATGCTGCCTCCAGTGTTCCGTCTTTTGTAGGGTCAAAGGTTATATTTTGGAGGATGGCGTGAGTGCACTCTGCAGGCCACATTTTTGGATGGATTTCTTTCAAATTTTGTATGGAGATGTATCTTGGTATAATCTACACATCTTTACTTTTTGGTGGTGATGCCCTCATTGTTTCATCCTTTATAGGGTCAAAAGTCATTTGTCCATTTCGCGCACTCTTCTGCATTTCTCAACGGATTTCTTTCAAATTTTGTATGGAAGTGTATCTTGGTAAAGTCTACGCACCTATAGTATTTGGTGATGCTGCCACCAGTGTCCCGTCTTTTATAGGGTCAAAGGTCATACTTTGGAGGATGGCGTGAATGCACTCTGCAGGCCACATTTCAAGATGGATTTCTTTCAAATTTTGTATGTAGGTGTGTCTTAGTGGAATATACACATACTTTTTGCTGGTGATGCCCTCATTGTTCCATCCTTTATAGGGTCAAAAGTCATTTGTCCATTTCGCGCACTCTTCTGCATTTCTCAACGGATTTCTTTCAAATTTTGTATGGAAGTGTATCTTGGTAAAGTCTACGCACCTATAGTATTTGGTGATGCTGCCCCCAGTGTTCCGTCTTTTATAGGGTCAAAGGTCATATTTTAGTGGATATCTTGTGTGCACTCTGCAGATCACTTTTCTTGACAGATTTCTTTCGAATTTATATAGAGATGCATTATACTCTAATCTACACACATTGTTTTGGTGATGCTGCTCCTAGTGTTGACAATAGTCTGGGCTACTGGTGGCAATCTCTACGCCATCCATTTGTTTGAAGGAGGGGAGGGGGGATGTTCTTTGTCCCTCCTTTGAATCGCTGCCAGTGCCGGGGGATACATTCGCATTGCGCGGCAATGGACATTTGTCGTTTGGCTAGGCATACTCCCTGAAAAACATAATTTTCTGAAACTTTGCATTTTGTATATTGGTACTTTTCATTCATCCAAGCAAATAAAGGTCTGATCTTAATATCAATACCTTTTGTCTGTTCTCAATGGTGTTAGGTGTCCCCCCTGAAGAAATTGCCCGTGGAATATCATAACTGAAGAAAATTAGACCATGCAAGCTAGCGGATGTTAATAATGAAGGTGATATCTTTGGAGAAAGTGTGAAAACCATGTACATGTATATATGCTTACAGTGCTGGTTAAATAAATTACCTGGGAATTACACATTGTAATTCCCAGTAAAAAACTCATCTCACAATCCAGGGTGCACCCAAGCTTTTGACCAGGACTGTATGTACCATCAAACCCTTTCGACTAAATTAAAGGTTTAACCCGTGCTATTTAAATTTGATTCTAAAAAATTTCTATCAGGGAAGCAGTAGATGTGGTCAGTATTCTGGTGCATTCTTGTCATTCCGTTGTTTCCTGAAATCTGGTGCAAGTCCTCTTCTGAGATTCCTGCTCCTGGTGTTTACAGCCATTCTTCTTGTCAGATCTGGAGATGTGGAGGTGAATCCTGGTCCCAATGAAGGGTAAGTGAATTCTAATGTTTGCATTATAAGTAGCTTACATGTAGCAAAATGTTGTGGCACATGAAACTGACAGCTTTTTAACCAATAGTCGACTTGACATTTTATGAACCTAGAAAAGGTCTGGCCCTTGAAGTTTTTTGTGCATTTGTGATCCCATGTTGTCTCCGAACAATTTCAGCTTTGTTGCCCCCAGAGCAACTTTGAGCATTTTGCATAATTTGCATGAATAAAAATCGTCACATAGACAGGCAATGTCAAACCACCCAAGACAATTTATGCACTTAGTGCGTGCTGCACCTAATGCTAACAGTGTTGTTAATCTTGTGCAATGAGACCTGCGATCCAAAACAATTCCCTAGCTGGTATATCCTCTGTTCATTGCGTCAGAAGGACATGCTGCATAAAGTGAATAACACACTGGATTTCTATATGCAAATTATGCAAATTGCTCAAGGTTGCCCAAGAGGCAACAAAGCTGAAATCTTCTTTGACTACTTACGACCATTACAAAGCCCCCCCCCCCCCCCCAAAAAAAAAAAAAAAAAAAAATTAAATGGACAGATCTTTTCTAGTTTCACTGTTGGCTGTATAGGAGGGTCAGGTGAACTACAAGGACACATCTGGCCAATGAACATTGGTCATTTCCCTGTCATTTTCCTTTTATAATACTATAATTCTCCGTTAGCAATGTCTGATTTTTATGGTTTTGGGATGGGTTTTATAGAACCTGATCTGTAAATGGTAAGTTTTGGAAACAATTTACCAGTGAGATATTGACAATTACGTGATTCAGCCAGAGCACATTAAATTCATCGTCCACAGACCCTATAAAATCAAGAAAAGGCTGTATCCTATTTGTAACCCATGACTTTGTAGAACACTGCCTTAATTTTTTAGAGATAGCAATTTTGAGAAAAATTAGTTCCACAAGGACTGATCAAAATTTGAAATCATGGCCACTATAAAGGGTCCTGTTCTAGTTACATGTATATTTGATAGAATAATGGCGTGCAAGGTGTATTCATGTTGGTACATATGAAATATGTATATTGATATTCCACATTATTCACCAATTATCTGACATTCATGTCATTGCATTGATGTACATGTACTATATTTGTTCTTATGTAAAGGTAATACTATACTCTTTAATTGTTATCAACAGAAGATCAACATCTGTATCTGATAGCACCCTTCTTGACATTGCCAAGAGGATACCCCAGGACAAGATGTATGATCTTGGAAACAGCCTTGGGATTGATTTTAGTGATGTGATGAGGCATGTAGCAACAAACACAATGGGTGGGGCTGTAAACTGCAATGGCACAGTTAAAATGCTTGTAGACTGGAGAGACAATACATCAATTCAGCAGCAAGGAGAGGTACTAAGGAATGCACTGAATGCATCTTCCTTGCAAGCTGTAGCTGAGCAGTACTTAGATGCAACAGAAGGTACATTGTCAGAAGATCAAGTTCATATTTCAATCATATATTCTGCATGAACTATGAATCATTAATATTTAAGTGGAATTTGGAGTCTGGACTTACAATACCATGGCAATAATAGACTTCATGATGAAATTCTCTCTTTTTTGAGAAGGAAAAACAGAGTCCTAGAACACATTTATGCGAAATTTATCTGTATACTTCAGAATTTTTTTGTTATCCTAAACATAATTATGATGATGATAATAATAATTGTTATAAACATTATTATATACAGTGCATCCCCCAAAAGTAAACAGTTGGAAAAAGTCTCCCCAAATAAATATGAATATTTTCAATATATTTTAATTCTTGTAGATAGCTGAGGGTTCCTCCTATACAAAAGCACAAAAAAATCTGACTAGTTATTACGCCTGAGTGATCTCAAACCACTTTTGTGAAAGGGTGCAAAATTCAGACTTGACAAGAATTAGTATTTGTTCTGGATGGTGTCAACAAAGTTGAGAACCGTTTGAAATTGACAGTTGGAAAAAGTTTCCCCAATTAAATATTTCAAATTATACCTCTCATCGTAAGTTTGTTGCATTAGGAGTGTACAAAACAAGAAAATGAATAGTTCTACTAGAAAAGCTGTTTCCTCTGTCTAGTTCATTTGTCCTGCTGTCGTCATTGAATACTGTATTTTCCGGCGTACAGGCCGCTATTTTCACCCAAAATATGATCCCAAAGTCTAGCTGCGGCCTATAAGCAACAACAGACAAAAATGAACCGCCTCCAAAATCACAACACGTATTGGAATGGATGGGACTAGATCTACGGTGAGCCTGAGCTCTATCTCTATCGATGTAATTATATTTCGATGTAATTATCTTTCAAATATTGAAATATTTACATTCATAAATATATACATGTAATTGAGAACTAGACCTAATAACCAAATATCTCATAAGTATAATTACAAAGTCAAACACAGCCTCGTATGGTCTTCCGAGGTTGACAAAGCACTCGTATGAAGCTCGATTGAGCTCAAGTAATGTGCTTGAGCTCAAGTAAAGTTACAGCACTACATAGGCGCTGTAAGTCCACCCTCGTATGTGTAGAGATTGATGGCATCCCTCCATCTTCGCGCTGTTTCAGCGCGGTCGTATCCTTGCAGAATCCTTCACGGAGATGTGTGTATTTTTTATGGAAAACAGATAGTCATCGCAGTGAATTTTCATAGCGCACGTGGCTTGCGCATTAGATTGACCTCGTAGGTCATGGCAAGGACATGTTTCTGCATGAAATTGTTGTAATAATGTTTTCATTTTCCTCTTCGAAACCATCATGCTGTATATGTATTTTTCTGTCTTTGGAAATCACTTAGGGAAATTTTGATGGAATATGCACCCATGTAAGATATATCTTCACAATTTTTTATGCTACGATTCATTTGTTTATGTTTTGTGTTTGTTGTTGAATTGTACGTACACATTGTACAACCAATCAGCGCACGCAGCCCATCCGTGCCTGCAAATCGGAAACGCACGCTAACAGACCAAAGACAGCCAGATGCAGTTCAGCGATCGGTCTCCATTTGCTGAACAATCCAGCTTGCGCACAAAGCTATGCTGATGATCAATTCTCAATTATGTTCCGGGCCAGAAGCGCAGCGCATTTACACTTTCTGGAAGTCGCCTACATTCAATCGCACGAACCCCTTTTGTGTAGACAAAAGGAGTTCGTCCAAGCTTTGCGATTGTTCTGAAATTACGGCGTCCGGGTTCATCGAGTATAATATAGTTGATTTACTGCAATAAATCATATATACCTACCTATTATGCTTGTCTCCTGACTACGGTACCCAGTCGAGAACTTTTAACGCGAAAAGAAGTCACAATATTGTGCGCACCCCCCATAACCCATTGTTATCCCCTTCGTTCCTCACCCGCACGAACACGCAACAGCCATCTTCCTCTTTATTGCTCGCTCCCGTCGAGTTAGGTTGTCGAGTCACAGCTCCTGAATTCAGGTCAAATTGTATCTTTTTAGCGCGCTTTTACGCCCTCAAAAGCACTTTTCTGTACTTATTTTCGTTTTAGATTATAGTACTCTACTTGTGTTTTTATGTCACTTTTTGCCTATTGCAAGGGATATTTTATGTTCTTTTTCAGGAAGTTATTTTCTTTTTACGTACCAGCCCCACGTAGTTATTTCTGTGTGTCTTGCTGGTGATTCCGTTTTGCCCCGATCCTGTTATAGTTTTATTGCAGCAATTTGAGTTTGGAAGAAGAAGAAGCAGTTGGGTAACGGAGACCTGCTTCTTCCGAAGAGTCGTCTAGCAAGACGACTCGGCCTTCCAGAACTCTCCCTAGTACCATATGGGGGAACGAGTGCTACCCGGGCTGTTGCATTTGCCAGCTGATGGGAAGACTCGAGCCAACAATTATGGGTGCTCTACGGAGCTTCAGGTGTTGTCACCCGAGTGCGCGACTACTAGTGGCCTCCTATATTGCTGCCCACAGGCGGTACAATATTGATTCCACATACTATTAGTAGTTCATGGGCGAATACTGGGACCTCGTCCCAGTCTGCCCTTGCACTTGGCAAATAAAATAGCCCCCGGTCTTCCGAACCGTATGGGGGAACGAGTGCTACCCGGGCTGTTGCATTTGCCAGCTGATGGGAAGACTCGAGCCAACAATTATGGGTGCTCTACGGAGCTTCAGGTGTTGTCACCCAAGTGCGCGACTACTAGTGGCCTCCTATTGCTGCCCACAGGCGGTACAGTAGTGATTCCACATACTATTAGTAGTTAATGGGCGAATACTAGGACCTTGTCCCAGTCTGCCCTCGCAGTTGGCGCCTCGAGCGCCTGAATCGTGGCTGTAGCTTCTAGTTGCTCAGCTAGTTCGAGAGTTTGGGTACATACCCTCAGCACACCTCTCTCCTGGAGGGAGGCGGGCCTACGTCTGTTGAGGGTTTGGTTTGTGATTCCGAAGTTGTTTCGGAGAACCACCCGAAGACTGTCAGATGCCCCAAGAAGTGGGTCACGGCTTTGGCTCTTGCTGAGCCAGCTAAAAAGAAGCCTAAGAAGGACTCATCTAAAGGGACTAAGAGAAGCAAGGCGTTGCCTGCTGCTGTCCCGTCTGATCCTTCTCATCTGAGCTACTCATCATGATGCGGGTTTTTGCTCAGCGGCAGTGCTGGTCTCTCTTACCATATACCGCAGCTCCTGCTTATATCCCTGTTCAGGGGTCTGACACTGAGACTTTACGGTTCGACTTTGCTCGGCCGTGTGTGCTCGATACCCCATTGTCTTAGCCGGGGTCTCTCGTGTCTCCTCTCCCAGCAGCCGTTGGGGCTCCACCCATGGGAGTATCCGCCCGATTCGTCCATTGTTTGCGGGCCTTTGTCCCAATCTATTCAAGTGGTAACAGATTTTGAGTCTGCTTCTCAATTTTCGGTTCTGAATTGACATTGGTGGAGCAGGCAGAGCCTCAATCGCTTTCCCTTTTGCGGGGCGGAGGCTGCTGCCTTGTTGGCCAAATATCTCCCTGAATTTTAGTCAACCTGCGCATAGGGTTCGACTTCTCTATGGTTCAGACAACAGGTTTCCTCTGAGGGTATTTCCCTCACGGAGGATTTCATGGCGGATTATGACTGCATTGAGACCGGGCTTCTCTCTAGGTGCTCCGGTCTGATTGAGGGTAAGGCTTTTGCCTTTAAATCCCAAGATCACAATAGCTTTTTCAAAGCTAAGTCTCTCTCTCCATAGATTTTGGCAGTGGGTCGACGTCTGAGTACGCCCAACCAACTTACTTCCTCCTCTTTTAAGGCTGAGGATAGACGTTGGGGCAATGTCGGCAGTCAAATCAGAGCCGGTATGCGCTTGGCCATATTTCAAGGCTTTCTTTCCGACCTCAGATCCAGGGCGGACGAGTTGAATGTCACCGAAGGTGATAAACTTGTTATTGATGACCTGCTACTTACTCTATCGGGTCTGCAGTGGTCACAACTCTATAGTGTGGCTGCTTCTGTTACGAACCACCGTAGGGTGTTGGCCCTCTCCGCCCTCGGGGTTAAGGAGATCACTTCTCAAAAACGTCTCTGGGGCCCCTAGAAACTCTTTGGCGGTCAATTCACTACAGTTTTTCAAAGGGAGTTTGATGCACGGAAGCAGGTCACTGAGATGACCAAGCAGTTCCGCGCTCCCTGCCAGCCGACACGAGCCCTTTCCCGACAGAGGGTCGTTGCTCCTACTTCGGGACGACACCGTCGGGTCACAGTGTTTTTACCTGCTGATACTCATTCATGCCCCCCCCCCCTTGCGGGAGAGGCGGACGTGGCAGGGCCTCTTTGAGAGGTAGTCGTGGCTCGTTCACCCATGTCTGCCCAGGCTCGTTCTCCCGCTGGTCAAGAGGAAGGATTACGCAATCTCAATAGATCTCAAAGATGCGTATTTCCATATCCCTATTCATCCCGCTTCACAGCCCCTCGGGTCTTCACGCGGGTAGGAGCGCGGCCTTCGGCTGTTTTGCTATCTGGACGATTGGCTCCTCCTAGCGTAGTCGGAAGCTCGTCTAGGTCACCCAAGACTTAGGTTTCCTAATAAATTGCGAAAAGTCAGAATTTATTCCTACACACCAACCAGTTTTTCTGGGGACAGTGATAGATATTCAGAATCAATTAGCACGACCCAGTCGAGACAGGATACTCACTATTGTCTCAGCGGCTCGCAGGCTACTTTTGGCTATCTAGCCAGTCTGGTTGATGTTCTAGAGGATTGCCGGCTCCTTATGAGGCCCTTTCAAATGCATCTCCTCAGGTTGTACAAACCGCGCAGGGATTCTCTCTTGGTCTGGATTCCAGTCCCAGTAGAAATCAAATCCCTTCTCTCCCACTGGACAAATGTGGAGTTTCTCGCGCGAGGAAAGTCCTGCGGTACCACCCTTCCATCGATCTCGGTCTCGACAGATGCCTCTCGGCTAGGGTGGGGCGGACATTGCAACGGCAGCACAGTTTCAGGGGACTGGTCTCATCTTGGGTCTCTACCCCATATCAATGTCCTGGAATTCATGGCAGTTTTCTTAACTCTGATTCTCACGGCTTATATCAATCGGCAGGGAGGCACTCATTCTGCCACCCTGACAATGTTACTGTACTTTAACCCTAGTCCATTGGTTGGTGCATTCAACCTCTTCTCTTATATAGTTGGGAACGCCATGATTTTTCCCCTCCTTGCGTTAAATTTTGGTCTCTGCAAACAGATGATTGTGATATTGATGCCCCATCACAGTGACCAAGCATCCTATGGAATGACCCTGTAAATGACAACATATCAACAGATAGTGGGCTGAAAAATATTTTATCAGAAATATATTATATACAAAGTAAGGGAAAAAAAGATCAAAATTTTGCAGAAAAAAGGTAATCAATTTGCGATTTAGTACTTATAAGCCACAACAAAATTAAAGGGGAATGAAACCCAGGCATCAGTATGCTATAAGTGAATGGGGATGACCAAGAAGAGTAAATAGTGAAAGTTGGAGCAAAATCGGACAATCCATTCAATAGTTTTTAAAGTTACAGTAAATCCCTATCATGGGGATCCTTGAGTTGGCAACTTTGCCAGCATCTGTGATGTCATCGTGGACAACTCTCCATTCATTTTGTGCATAAATTTAAAAAAAAATGATTAATATGAAATTTCAAATTAGGAATCAACATAATTCTTTCTAAATTGCTTTCAGAATTGATGAAATCATGTCATACTCAAACAACAATTCAAAAGAATTTCAATTTTTCTTGAAAATGAAGAAAATGTGAAATTCTGTGTACAAAATAGAGAGGCCAATACCTGCAAGATCACATGTAGTGGACTTTTTCCTTCCTCCTCATCCCCTTCCAGCATGTTAAAGGCCAAGTCCACCCTAACAAAAAGTTGATTTGAATAAATAGAGAAAAATCCAACAAGCATAACACTGAAAATTTCATCAAAATAGGATGTAAAATAAGAAAGTTATGGTATTTTAAAGTTTCGCTTAATTTCGCAAAACAGTTATATGCCCATCCTGCTCAGTATGCAAATGAGGGAACCAGTGACGTCACCCACTCACTCTTTTGTATTTTATTACATGAAATACGAAATATTTTAATTTTTCCTTGTTATAATGTGAAACAAGGTTTGATTCCTCGCTGAACATGTGTAATTGCCATTGTTGCAACCTATACACAATTCAATGAGAGCTTCCTATTTGTGAAATCTGCAGAAATTAAAATATTCTATATTTCACACAATAAAATACAAAAGAAATAGTGAGTGGGTGACGTCACTGGTTCCCTCATTTGCATACTGAGCAGGATGTGCATATAACTGTTTTGCGAAATTAAGCGAAACTTTAAAATACCATAACTTTCTTATTTTACATCGTATTTTGATGAAATTTTCAGTGTTATGCTTGTTGGATTTTTCTCTATTTATTCAAATCAACTTTTTGTTAGGGTGGACTTGGCCTTTAATGAGGCAGAATGCAGTGTCATCATACAATTCAAATGGATTCCTCCGGTCTACAAGACCTCGTTGTGGTCTGGCAGCTGTCTGTATGGAAAATGGTGTTAGAAATTTAGAATTAGAGGGAAGATCAAAATATAAGAAAATTTGATGTCTGTTTTTGACTGCTGAAACAGTGAATGTTTGCTAGTCCCGCATAAGTTTGGGCCTATGAGTGGGATCAATGGAACCTCGATATCATACCGTCTCCGATATTGTCGCTCATTACAGTCCCTCCCATCTAATGTGTGCTGCTTAACCTGCCTTTGTGCTTCGCTCTGCTTTATATGTGCATTGATGCATCCTGAAGCTGTAAGTAATAATCTAAATTTTTGTGAACCTTCCTGTAATGGTATCTTACATTCATGACATTACAGATGGGTATACAAGTTCGCAAAAATTGAGATTCCTACATCATGCTCAACAATGTAGATGTACATCTTACATTCTAGCTTTAGTTTATGACATTAGACTTTACATATAATTACAATTTCAGCCGAAGGCAAAGTAAAACACAAACATAGCACACAAGGTGGGGGGTCAAAGATTAATTTATTATAGTTCCCTTGGTCTCATTTTACTCAAAATCAATTTGGGTGAAAGATTGAATAGATCTTGCTTTTAAACCAGGATCTCGAGCAGAGTCTGGACATTGACATGTTGCTGACCACCTAATTTTTGAATCATTCATTCATAATCATAGATTAGCCTAACTCAACTGGCCTTGAGTCGGACTCTGGAATTGGATTAAATAGACTAAGCCTAGGCTTACGTCACTCATAGGCCCTTGCCTATGTGGGACTGTGTCCAACATTCACTGTTGCAGCAGTCAAAAGCAGACAACAAAATTGCTCTATACCTAAACAAGATTTAATTTTCTTAAATTTGCTAGATTACCTGATTCAGGGACTCAACTCTTACTTTGCCACATATGTAGGGATTCAGACTTGAAAGTGAAATTTTAAATAATTATTTTCCTCTCCTGTATGAATGATCTAGCCTGGAAAAGGGCCTGCTGATACACACAAAAGCTACTGAAGCCTATTCACCCGTAAAAGCTAGTCTGGAGTACACAACTAGGTTATCTTCAGATAAGCTTGTAAGTTGTAGTTGTAGTTGTACATAAGTTAATGGGCCTACGTGCGTGGGCGTTGATTTTTAGCAACCAAGTAAAATGTGCAATGTCTTGTTCATCGACTCCCCAATAATGGTGAAATTTTGATGAAAATCCATACAAAATAATACATGCTGGATACTACTAAATAGTCGAGGCCTATTTACAAGAATGCCAGGTTACCTGATGAGGCTGACCTCGACTTTCTTCAGTCTCAGACTCGTCTTTGTTTAGTCTCAGACTCGTCTTTGTTTGTTGTGATCAGGGACACCAAAATACATGCCCGGGACTGAAGAATTAACCAGAGTGTGATTTTTTTTTTTCTCCACCAGCTGCACACTGGCGCGCACTAGGCTCCAAACAGCATGCTTTTATGAAGTAATTATTTCTTTTCTGCGCAACACGATACGTACAGATGAGAAGAAAAGAAATTTCTAAATTAGATATCACTCGGAATCGGTAAATTACTTACGATTTCCTTCCAGCTTGGGCTCGGGAAAGTATGCTAGCTCCTCAATTTTGTTCCGAGAAAATTTCTTTCCGCAGCGTTCATGATCGATCATGATCAGCCGGCCGGTTGATGATGTCTGTAGCCTAAATGCTGCACTCTGATTGGTTAAAACCGTGGTTTCACCTGAATCCACGGTTTCAGACCACCCCAAACAGTTGACTCAAAATGATGACGTAAAATCCGTGGGTGAAACCATGGATTCACTTGAAACCACCTTTGTGAATCGCAAAAGTGAAACCGTGGTCTAATCCATGGTTTCAAACCACTGTTGAAACCATGGATTTGACTGAAACCACCTTTGTGAATTCGGGCCATACTTATTGATAATGCTGCCCTCATTGTTCCATCCATTATAGGGTCAAAGGTCATATGTCTTTTGTGCGCTCAAACTAATAACTGCCACATTTCTTGACAGATTTCTTTCAAATTTTATATGGAGGTTTGTCTTAGTGAAATATACACATTGACCCGTATTCTGAACTCCGGTTTAACTTAAACCATGCTTTAAATTAAGCCTGAGTCGAATCGATTGGTTAGCCGGTGTTCGATCGAAGACATCGAATCCCGAATACGTTTTGGCAAATTCGGTGCATCGATTTGTAGTCCGCCAGATTTTTGACTACCGTAGCCACCATGAAAAAATCAAATAAAAAAAGAAACTCCGTAACGTATAGCATATATACTAGCAGAGAACGTGAAGGCGACTTCAAAGTTCAAACTGTTGTCTAACTTTCGCTAATTCGCTCGCGGAGGACGTCGCGCTTTACCTGTGCTTTCTCTATGGAAAAATCGTTTTGTCGTTACGAACTGAAGTTTACAATAATTTTCTTGCACTCTCTCTGCATTGTCAATTTGACAATTGTATAATTGAACATGATAAATACGGGCATGAGTACGAGTGTTCCTACTTAATTCGCAACAACTAATATCACACTCTCATCAAATTGGCAATTACTTCTGAATGATCTCTGAAGCTGAATGAAGTCGAGTCTATATTGAGCAACGAAAAGTTTATTTCGTATTGTTTTTGTTGTTTTGGCATCGAACAAACGTGTTCCATTCAGCTCTCCAAAGACAAAGTAAGTACTAAGATTATTAATTCTTTGAATTTGAATCATTGTCGGTTGTGTCGACAATGAGCATCGCTTCGTGCGACACTAGTGATATTTTGGCTAGCCATACGGACTAGAAACTTAACATTTTGGCTCGTCCGCTGTGATTTTTACTAGCCATTGGCTAGCGGGCTAGCCATATGCCCGCGATGCCAGCGGACCGGTCACCGGTGCATGGTGCATGCACTGCGTGCAACTGTGTGCAACTCTGTTTTCACCGCACATCATTTATCGATTAACCGGTATTCGATCGAATCAAAGCCGTCGAATCCCGGTTTATGAAATATTCGATATGACTAAGGCTTAGTTTAAATCTGTGGTTTAACTATGGGTAGCCAAAAATGTCAAAACTTTGTTTACACTGTATGTTCCTCATGTTTATTGGATTCTGGTCTCATGCTTTAATGGTCAAGAAAACTATTGTACTTATCATTCCCAGACAGTTTTTAAAAGATTGAGTACCAAAACTGCTGATAAATTCAATATCTATTGTAAGAGATTTGTGTCACATTTGGCTGCCCATAGTTAAACCACACATTTAGACCATGGTTTAAGTTAAACCAGAGTTCAGAATACGGGCCATAGTGTTTGCTGATGCTGCCCCCAGTGTTCCGCTTATTATAGGGTCAAGTGTCATAGTTTGGTTGCTGTCTTGCATGCACTCTGGAGGACACATTTGTCAACTGATTTCTTTCAGATTTTGTATGGAGGTCCATCATAGATTACTCTAGACCTCTACAGTTTTTGGTGATGCTGTCCCCAGTTTTCAGTCTTTCATAGGGTCAAAGGTCATATTTTAGTGGATATCTTGTGTGCGCTCTGCAGGTCACATTTCTTGACAGATTTCTTTCGAATTTTCTATAGAGATGCATTATACTCTAATCTACACACATTGTTTTGGTGATGCTGCTCTTAGTGTTGACAATAGTCCGGGCCACTGGCGGCAATCTCTACATCATCCTTTTGTTTAAAGGAGGGTGGGGGGAGGTTCTTTGTCCCTCCCTCGAATTGCTGCAAGTGCAGGGGGATACAGTGTGTACATTCGCATTGCGTGGTAATGGACATTTCTTATTATTATGAATAGCGACCCTCATTTCGTGTTATGAATAGGGACCCTTTATATGTATTATGTATACCGACCCTTATGACTTTAAGTCATAAGGGTCATATTAATAATATGAATAGCGGTCCTTATGAGTAATGACCCTTTTCTTCGATTATGAATAGCGACCCTCTTCTAATAATTTCGTATTATGAATAGCTGCCCTCTTCTATTATGAATAGCGACCCTCATTTTGTATTATGAATAGCGACCCTCTATCTGTATTATGGATAGCAACCCCTATGAATTTTAATGAATAGCTGTCCTTATGAGTAATGACCCTTTTCTTTTACTCACACAAACCCACAATAATACTAAACATGAAAGAGCCAATTTACCCCCCCCCCTTTTTTTTTTTTTACTTTGTAGATTAAACATAACTGACACATTTCAGATAACAAATAAGCCCATCAAAAGGATCAATAGTAAACTGCTGTTGAATGTGCAGTTCCTGTCATATTTTTTATTTCATTTTCCTTTTTTCCCCTGGACCAAAAAAATTTCAAAAATATTAAAATCTTGGGGTTGGGCAGGTGCCGGCCTGGAAAAAGAGTTTGTGTGGAGCCCTGTAATAGCCTTCATATTTTTTTCATATTTGATTTTTAAAATTTTATAGACACTTTGTTTTTCTTATGATCCAGTTTTTTTTCAGTAGATGTGAGCATGTTGCATGGGGTCCTTATTTTCGTGATAGGCGGTGCTAATAATGCATGTCGCATTCCTTATAAAGAAAATCTGATTTTTGTGTGGAAAACTTTTTTTTTAGCCAGTCTGTTTAAGGAAAAAAAAAATTTCCCAGATACACTTTCTGTTTGTCTGTATTGCTGAAGTGTCACAGTTTGTTAATGGAAAATATTCAGTTATTTAATTTGTAGGAAATATTGTCAATTATACATGCTAGAATTTAGTTGTTTTAGAAGAAAATATGGTTAACAAATTAAGGGGCATTTTTCTTTTCACATTCACTAGGTCCACCATCCAGAGAGGAGGTAGGTGATGGTGCATTACCAACAAGACCACATGACCAGATTCCAATCACCAATACGTCATCATCAGAACAGGCTGCATCTTATGGAATGAGAGTAGCAGAACCACACCCACACATGGGTGCTGGTGCAGCCCAAATGATATCACAGTCAGGAATGCTAGACAATGCACATCAGACATGCTTCGGAGATCATGATGTACCTAGGATGTTGGGTTACCAAACTCAAGAACCTACTATTGTTCATCCATTAGGTTTATCTCAATGTAAAAAAGATACACCTGATGCATCAAGAACTAATCCTTCCCAGGGACCTTATAAGAGGACTTATTCAGGAACACTTATAGAATCAACTCGTAACTTGGATACTTCTTCCTCGTCAAGAGAACCTTTCACAATGCCATCCACATCTGGACATTCCTCTACATTTGCCCCACAGAATCCATCTGCACCTTCAACTGACTGCATCAACCCAATAACAGAAGCACAGCTTAAGAATTGTATAGCTGATATCAAGTCTTTTTACAGGGTCAATCTCTGCCAGGTCCCTACTAGTCCACTCGATTTAGACTCCATTGTTGAATTACAATGCATCTTCACAAATCTGTACTTGCTGAAAGAAAATAGAAAAAACTGTACAAAGAAGAAGATTGAGCTGAAGTATGAAGACCTGCTTACTATAGATATGAATGGAAAACCAGCAAAACGTATCATGATCCAAGGAGAAGCTGGAGTTGGGAAGACAACATTTTGTGCAAAGATTGCTTGGGACTGGGTCACAGAGGAACGTTATCAGGAATATACTCTTGTAGCTGTCATACCTCTTCGTGAGGCTAAGAATGGAAGGACCATTGGGCAGGTACTAAAGACTTACTTACCTGATGACAACAAAGTGACTTCAGAGCAACTTGATGAGTACATAAGGACAAATCAGGATAAGGTATTAACTGTACTTGATGGGTTTGATGAGTTTGGTGTGGAAATGTCAAGTGGGGAAAACCAATTTGTGCAAATTCTGAAAGGTGAAAAACACACGTCTGGGCGAGTCATTGTCACCACGAGACCTTGGAAAGCTCACAGAGTAGCAAGTGGGATGAGCCTGAAGAAACAATATGCATTTGTTAGAATAGAGGGGTTTAAGCCAAAGGATGTTAAAACATATGTTACAAAGTTTTACCAAGATGACCAAACCTCAGCCCAAACTCTATTAGAGTTCATGGAAGAGGGCACCTTGATATCAGAAGCAATGGCCCCATTTCCAATATTTTGTTCCATGTTATGTCACATGTGGAAAGAGGTGGAAAGACGTGAAGTGATTCGTAAACTGCAAACATTTTCTCAGCTATTTCAAGAGATGATTGTACATCTTAAAGAGCACTACATCTCCAAGCCGAAGCAGGCTGCTACACATACATTAGTCAGTGGTATAGTTGAAGACACCAGAAAGGAAATTGATAATCATTTGAAGAGGATCAGTGAAATTGCATTTAATGGTCTTCTCAATAATAAACTTACCTTCCCTAAACAGGAGTTTGATTCATGTGTTAAAGACTTAACTACTGCATGTGGAGTTGGGATACTAACAAGAGAGAAAACAATGACCAAACGAGCCCATGAATCTGAGAGAGAGGTTGCTAGAGTAGCTTCAGCTTTCTCATTCCCTCATAAACTCTTCCAGGAGTATACAGCTGCTGCTCATCTACAGGATCTTTTCAACTCAAATCATGACAACTATCATAGACTTATGCAAAACACCATTTTACCAAAAGCTACTGAGTTCAAGTATCTTTTATACTTCACAGGGTCATTTGACAAAGGAATTGCCAAAGACATACTGACAAGACTGTTAGGAAAGAAGGTTCGTTTACACTTAATTGTTGAAGTTGCATATGAAGGACACAGTGAAGAGGCTCCAAGTGTGATAGAAGAAAAACTCCCAGATATGCATCGTTCCTTGACAATAGAGAAAGACACTACCTTGCATGTGATCGCAAGCTATATGTTTGCTCTTAAACAGTTGGTAAGAAGGTCCCTTTGTTTAGTTACATACAATAAATTGGCAATCTTGTAGATTACCCCTTGGTTACAAGTTGAGAAAGTAGTATGTATATTTATGTAATCTAATTTATTTTCAGTGTTTAATTTAAAGATTGCTCTGAAATGGGAATACATAATAAGTCCTTTTATTAAGGTTCAAAGCCAAATTTGCCTCATTTTGTCCATGGTGGTTTTTAAACACAAGGGGTTGTTGTATAATAATATCATAAATCTGAGATCATGGACATCTCGTTTATTGATCTACTTATCTGCTAAAAGTGCTTCACAAAGCTGTCTTTTACAAAACCAGCGACAACTTCTATGACAAGTCACTTTAAATATGTGTCATGTCTTTTTCAGTTGTAGGAAACTGCCATCACCAATAGTTTTGGGGCTGATCTCTGTATACATGTACATGTAGCACTGCAGTTGATTAAACAAGATCTACATTTCTTAAAAAATCTATTCATCTCTCTGCTTTACAATGGTGTTTCATCATTGTGAAAAAAAAATATACATCATCCGCAACAATTCTAGTGATGAAAGTGTGATTGTCACATCATCTGAAGTACTTTGTAGTACTTTTCTGTTTCATTTTATCCAATTTGAGAGATTCCGTGTAATAACATGTTTACAAAATTAACAATTTCTCCAATTGGCTGTAAAAAAGACTATGCAGTGGGATTATTTTCAGCCAATAATATCAGTATCACTAGTCGCTGGTGTTTGCATTATTCAGCTATATGTGACGTGGTTATCAGTTCTGTGACATTTCTAAAAGATAGCATACAAAGTTAGACTCTCTTGTAGGTTTTAGGCAAAGGGTACTATTATCTTCGGAATGTGAAGACTTTTATTGATTTACATGTAGACACATCTCCCTTTTTATTGTATCCCCCGGCAGTATGCCGGAGGATACTTTGGATTCAGCAGCGTTTCGCCGCCGCCGCCGCCGCGTCACATTCTTGTGTGCGCTCTAGCGGTCACATTTCTCGACGAATTTCTTTCAGACTTCCTGTGGACGTGTATCTTGGTAAAATCTGGAACCCTATAGATTTTGGTGATGCTGCCCCCAGTGTTCCGTCTTTTATAGGGTCAAAGGTCATATTTTGATAGATGTCTTGTGTGTACTCTTGTGTGCGCTCTGGCGGTCACATTTCTCAACGGATTTCGTTCAAATTTTGCATGAAGGTGTCTCTTGGTGTAATTTAAAAACCTATAGTGTTTGGTGATGCTGCCACCAGTGTTCCGTCTTTTATAGGGTCAAAGGTCATACTTCAGGGCATGGCGTGAGTGCACTCTGCAGGCCACATTTCTCAACGGATTTTGTTCAAATTTTGTATGGAGATGTATCTTGGTATAATCTACACATCTTTAATTTTTGGTGATGCTGCCCTCATTGTTCCGTCCTTTATAGGGTCAAAGGTCATTTTTCCATTTCTTGCACTCTTCTGCATTTCTTGACGGATTTCGTTCAAATTTTGCATGAAGGTGTCTCTTGGTGTAATCTAAAAACCTATAGTTTTTGGTGATGCTGCCACCAGTGTTCCGTTTTTTATAGGGTCAAAGGTCATACTTCAGGGCATGGCGTGAGTGCACTCTGCAGGCCACATTTCTTGATGGATTTCTTTCAAATTTTGTATGGAGATGTATCTTGGTATATCTCTCAACACATTTCTTTCAAATTTTATATGAAGATGTGTCTTAGTGAAACCTACACATCTAAATTGTTTGCTGATGCTACCCCCACTGTACCACTTTCTATACAGTCAAATGTCATATTCAGGTTGTTGTTAGGGTCAAATGTCATATTTTCGTTGCATGCATTCTGGAGGACACATTTGTTAACTCATTTCTTTCAGATTTTGTATGTAGGTCCATTATAGATTACACCTCTACAGTTTTTGGTGATGCTGCCTCTAGTGTTCCGTCTTTCATAGGATCAAAGGTCATATTTTAGTGGATGGCTTATGTGCGCTCTGAGGTCATATTTCTTCCGAATTTTCTATAAAAATGCATTATACTCTAATCTGCACAAATCGTTTTGGTAATGCTGCTCCTAGTGTTGACAATATTCTGGGCCACTGGCGGCAATTTCTACACCATCCTTTTGTTTGAGGGAGGGGATGGGGGAGGGTCTTTGTCCCTCCTTCAAATCGCTGCCAGTGCCGGGGGATAAATTTCGCATTGCGAGGCACCAGCAATGCACATTTCTAGTTTTCTTAGTGCCTGAAAATACCTTGGAAATACTGAAAAATTCATCAGAATTCAAAAGATGGGACATTTATAGTGATAATGAATACATACACTTTTAATATAGGGGGATTCAGAAGAATAAATCTGTAACTCAATTGTCATAAAGAGACCTTTAAAGCAACATTGAAATAAAAAGAGCAGATAAGAGTTATTTTGATTATCAGTCACAAATTTGCAGTGTGATGTACAAGAAGCTTCAGAGAACAAAAGTCACTTTTGTGAAAAGGTGCAGAATCCATGCTTGACAAGAATTGGGTTTTTGTTCTGGCTGGTAGCAAAGTTTAGAGCCAAGGAAAGGCTTTAAAAATTCACATTCTCATCACTAAAATACAGTTAATGGAAGAACAGGCTTTGTTCTCTGTATTTCCTTACATATCCTATCAACATGTTATTCTTGAGTGAACAATTAACTACTTTTTTATATTGAGTGTTTTAAAATACAAAGCATTACTTTTTGGTAATTTTTTAAATTTAAACTGACATACTTTGGATGTCAGAAAAAGAATATCGCCAAGGATGGTCCATACCAAAAGATCACATAATTAGTTAATCCATCAATCAATCAAAAGCACAACTGAGTCGACACATGGAAATAACTTTAAATTTAATTTTAAAATGGAAACTTGTTAAGTCTTCAACTTGCAAAACAAAACAAAAATCATTAATGAAATTGCAATTCACTTCACTTAATATAAAAAATGTTCATGTAATGTTCTCTTTACCATTCTTCTGTCATGCATCAGTGCATCCATTTCCTCAATGATTTGTCTTCACAGGACCACAAGGTCGACTGGTGGTGTCACATTCATTTTGCTAAGTGGCAATATTTTAAGTTTGCAAGCTTCAATTTGAACACTCAGAAAGAGTAATGTTTTGAAACACTCTATGAAGTAGCTACATGTAATTGCTCAGGACAAAGCTTTGATTGGATTCATATATGTCATGTTATACAGAGGACAAATCCTGTTCTGTTATTGTCTTTTCATGATCAGAATACAAAAATTTCTCGGCCTCTTCATGATCGGCTCTCCAGTTCGTGGATACCATGTACCAGCCAGAATAAATACAATTCTTGTCAAGTCAGGATTTTGCACCCTTTCGCCAAAGTGGCTTTTGCTCACTCAAGTGTGATAATGAATCGTCAGATTTTTGGTGTTAGGACTGTAAGCTATCCACAGGTACAAACATTTTGGGGATTTAATATTTTGTGATACATGTATGTTTATTTGGTGGGACATACACTGTATACAAAGCTGTTTCAAGATGAGAAGTTGGATTTTCTTCTGGTAGAGGCAAATCCCTATGAACATGGTCTGTACCAGACTAGAGGTACCGGTACATTTGAATTTTGATTAATCATGGGCGGCGGAACTGGGGGTGTTTTTGGTAGACATATTTCATACAATCTCAGAAAAGAGCTTCAAAATATTAATTATTCAAGTAAAATTCAAAGTCGTTTATCATAGTTGGTTCTTTTGAGAACATTCTATTTAGTCCATGTACAATCTTATCAATATCTGCAGGAGTCACTTTGCATCGAAAGAATGCCTCAAAGCAACATATTATCAAGGAACCTGGCAGAGAAGGTGTGCTCTCTACAAACACTGAAAGAACTCGAGCTACATCATTGTAAGATACCAGTTTCATTTAGTGAGAATCTACTTCAACATTCAAAAGATGTTTTGGTAAGTACATCTTATTTTAGACATGAAGTTATTTAGATATTAACAACCAGTTTTACTCTGAAACTCTTGGTATTCTTGGTATAACTTGGTTAAACCTGACACTTGGTCTGAAGTCTGATTTACAGAACTACCAAAAGTCTCATGGCTATGGTGTGAGACTACCGATCCTGAGCCTCTTCTCATGTTTACCTTCCCAGCAAACAATATCTCACGCCTAAGAGGATTTTCAGGAGAGAAATGAAGAAATGCTTTGGGATATTGCACTTTTTCTTATCTGTAGGCCTAATCTATTAAAGCTTATTTCTATATCATGGTCATAAAATTTATTGTGAAATGTTCAAAAATCGGGCTTAAATCGAACTAGAGAGTAAAATCCAACCTATGGTTGGAGTAAATGAAAGATTATTACATAGAACCTCGTAGCTTCCATGGTTCTTAAGCAGGCCCTTAGCCATGCCCTGGACCTCAGCCAAAAGAAACTTCTTTGTGCATATCAGTACTTGATGACCTGGTCTCGCACCAAATCAGTTGCATTTAACAAAAGGATAACTGATGAGACCTTGGTCCAACTTTTTTCTGTTAAAGCTCGACTATTGATCCAGGGTCATCTTTAAATTTTAGCAGAATGCATGTGAGTAATTCTTGTACAATGTCAGATTATAATAGAACCAAGTATTGTGGTCTAGCACATGGAATGATGAAAGCTGATTTCCAAGATGCATTTTTGTCTCGGTGCATAACAATTAAAGATAACATTACATCTAGACCAGATTTTTTTTTCCCAGTTTGGGTTCTTTCTTCACCAAGATATTCAGAATTACTGAAGGAGGAATCACAGTTGTTGTCAGTACTCGATGTTATGTTGTAGAATTCAAAGGTTGTCACTGAATTGGTGAAATGTGTTTTCTTGGTGCATCTAGCCGTTTTTGTTTTTTTTTTAATTGAGAAAAAAAGAACAATAACTGGTTTGTCTAGCCTAACAAATGTGTTTTTCTCCTTGAAATACAGATATTTACTACAATAAATCAATGTACCTACCTATTTGCTAGTCTTCCGACTACGCAAGCCATTCGAGTAATTAAAGTCACGACAGTGCATATACCCCCCTAGGATCACGCCTTCCTCTGTGCACGTACGCATGACGCGCGCACACAATCCTCCTCTTTCCTTCTCGCAGCCTAAAGAGTTGCAGCTAAGTCACTATCTTGCGCAAAAATTCAGAGTTTGCTACTCTTTTAGCGCGTTTTCTGGTGACTTTTGCCAATATTTCCGTCCTAGACTTGTTTATTATCTGTTTAGTGTCGGTTTATGTCTGTCACATATTTATTTTGGTGATATTTGAGCTTAAATTCATACCTCACTTTTCACCTCTTTCGTATAGTAGCCCAGGGCATTCGCTTTGGCGTTTTGCCGGGCGCTCAGCCCTGTAACGTTTCGTTGGTGTTTCGTGTGTGTGGCTGTTGTGTGCATATACCCTTACGAGAGTGTTCTTTTGTTCGTAGTGCGTGAATGGAATTTTCCACACATTGCGCGGGAAAATTCCATTCCGTTTCACTCTCGCTTTGTACGCCCTTTTCTTTATAATTGTTTATTGTTGACTCTTTTATATATCCTTACAGGTGATAATGAGTTCTTCGGAGGAAGAGCAATCGAGGTCTTGGTTACCTCCAGGCTCTTCCAATTCTTCTTCCCTCCCGTCCACTACTCTCACTTATAAGGGCGTCAGCCCAGTGAGTGTGTTGGAGACCTCTGTGTTTCGCTCGCCTACCAGCGAGTCAAACACGATGGTTAGGGGAGGTAAGGGCGTCAGTCTGTCTGCTCGCTCTGGTATTTTTGTACCGGGAGCGTCGAGCAAGACAGGCTTTATAGGTAAGTTAGGTGTTCATAAGTCTTCGGACCGAACACCCGTCATTAGCAATTCTAGCTCCCTCCAACTCACGACCACCGCGTCTGCAGTTGGGGGGGCGGTAGCTAGTATTACCGGGTCCTCTCGACCACCGTCGGGAGCCTGGAGGGGGCATTAACTGGTAAGACCGCTAAGCGGTCAGCTAATGATGTTACTGGGTCTTGCCGACCCCCGACCACCGTCGGGGTGCCTAGCGAGATTTCACCCAGTGTTACTGGCTTCCCCCGACATCCGACCACCGTCGGTGTGTCTGGGGGAATTACAGCCGGTAACGTAAATCCGCATCCCGCTAAGAAGACCTCCTCCTCGAGCAGGTTCTCGCAGCGGAAGACTGCTGGTTCCCGCCAGCCACTGACCAATGTCAGTGCTCCGGGTGCTATTTCCAGCAGTGCTGCAATGCAGCAGCCCGTCCACTCCCCGGCAGTCAATGCGAATCGGGGCTCTGGTCGGGGAAGCACAGTCCCTAGAGTTGAGGCCGAATTGCTTCTCCCCACTGGGGAGCCCGGCCTGGACAATTTCGGTAGTGAGGCTTTTATACTGCAGCCTAACACTTCCCGTGCTTCTAAACGGCCTTCTATTACGGTGGCTCACACCCCCGCTAAGAAGCCTAAAGCCAAGAAGGGTAAATCCAAGGATAAACCCAAGTCGGGTAAGAAGGCTCAGCCCTCTCTTCCCCCCGACTCTCAATCTGAGCTGCTCAGATTAATGAGACTCTTTGCTGAGCAGCATGGTTGGGATACTAATCCCCTGACGCTGCCGGCTACTGAGACGGGTTCTCCCCAGTCAGTTGTCACTGTGATGGAGGATGTTCCCGAGTCGGACCCCGGTGTTTTCCCGGTCTCCGATATTCATGAGAACCTGGGACAATTTTGTCCGAATGCGGTTTCTCGACCTACTCCTCCCGTGCCTGCGGCTCTCAGAGCCCCGCCGGGGGAGGAGTCTGTCACTGGTCCGTGGGCATATCCACCCCCATGGGATTTTCCCCACCGGACTACTTCTCCCGAAATTGATTCTGTCTCGCAGGTTTCTACCCCGTCTGTTTCAGAATCTCAGGCCGGCTACGACCCCCAGCCTTGTCAGGCTATGGCGGCAGATGCCAAGGCCCTGTTAGAGAAGTATATGCCAGAAATTTTCCCCCAAGTCCAGTCGGACAGTGATCAGCCATCGCTGTTATTCAGACAGCATGGCCCGTCTCCTGGTATTCCTCTTACAGAGGACTTCAAACAGGAGTATGGGGATAGGGAGGCACTCGCCGATGCGGGTCGGGCTACCCGACGCCCCTTTGGTAGTGCCTTCTCTTTCTATCGGGATGATACCCAGGGCTTCTTTTCAGCCAAGGGTTTATCCCAGGAAATTATGGGTATGGGACAACGTTTGAATATCAATTTCAAGTCTCAGTCCTATAGATCCGCCGAGAAGCCCCTAGTGAACTTTGAAACCAAAGTCAGGTCGGGCTTAAGGCTTTCGGCGTACCTGGGTTCACTGTTACGCCTTCGGGCCAGATCAGTTGAACTGAATGTGACCGAGGGGGACTCCAATTTGTTGGATGAACTCCTGCTTTTGTTAGCTGGACTTCAGTGGTCTCAGCTCTCATCAGCGGCGATTGACATTACGCATCAACGCCGCAAGCTGGCGCTCTCCACACTGGGAGTGCTAGAGAAAGACATCCCGCCTCTCTTGCGGGGTATCCCTTCCTCTCATCCCAAACTCTTTGGGGGCCAGTTTGACGAGGTCTTCCTCAAAGAGATAGAGGGTCGCAAACAGGCAAAAGAGATGGCCAGACAATTCTTGCCCACTCAGCCTGCTCGGTCCTTTCCGAAGTCTAAGTCGGTCTCGACAGGCGCTAACCGCTCAAATCGTCGAGTGACTGTGACTATCCCTCGGGTTGAGACCCCTACCCTGGGCAACCGTGGTAGAGGCTCGGCGAGAGGAAGAGGGGGGCGTAAGACCGCCGCCAAGGGCCCGGTCAGGCCCAAGTCGGCCTTTTGATACCTTACCCCGAGTGCTTGTGGACAGTGTAGGCGGGCGGCTCCAGAGATTCCTCCCAGTTTGGGAGGCAATCTCCGGCGACGCCTTCGTACTATCCGTCGTGCGCGACGGCTTTTACATAGATCTGATAAAGCCGATTCCAAACGGCGCCATCAGAATCCGCCCGCCTCCAATGTCAGCCCTTTTCCAGCAGCACATCTCCTCAGAGATCGCCACGCTGCTGGGAAAGGGCGCTGTAGAAAGGGCGAGAGATCATCCTCATCTCTGTCTCTCCCCAATTTTTGTCATTCCCAAGCGCTCGGGAAGTTTACGTATGATTCTAAACATGAAAAGAATCAACAGGTTTATACCTCCAGTGCATTTTCGCATGGAGACCTTGGCATCTATTCTGCCCTTGATCAAGCGGGACGACCTTGTGATCTCCCTCGATCTCAAAGACGCGTACTTTCACATTCCCATTCACTCTCTGTCGAGAAATTTGCTGGGATTCGCGTTCCAGGGCGAAACGTTTCGATTTCGTGCCCTGCCCTTTGGGCTGAGGCCGGCCCCTCGAGTCTTTACCCGAATAGTTTCTACCCTGGAATCGTTTCTACGGAATCGCGGCCTCCGATTATTCGTCTATCTAGACGATTGGCTCCTAGTTGCAAACTCAGAGTCCCTCCTGTTGGATCAGTTATGCCTTTTACTGCGACTAACGCAAGACAAAAATCGGAATTATCTCCCACACGTACCCCGGTGTACTTGGGTGCGGAGATAGATATCCCGAATCAGCTTGCCCGCCCCAGTCGGGACAGAATTCGGACTATCACCATGACCGCACGGTCATTGCGAGTAGCCCGCAGGGTCAGAGCCAGACAATGGCTTCAATTCCTGGGCTATCTGGCCAGTCTAGTCGACGTCTTACCAGACTGCAGGCTGTTGATGAGGCCCTTTCAGAGGCACCTCCTCAAGTTTTACAGACCGGGCAAAGATTCTCCTTTGGGGTGGATTCCACTCCCAAGAGATATCAAGCTCCTTCTCGCCCCCTAGTCGAACAGTTCGTTTCTTGCCCAAGGCAAGCCTCCCTGTACACCTCTTCCGTCAGTTTCTCTGGCGACAGACGCCTCCCTTCTCGGTTGGGGCGGTCATTGCCGGGGCGAGATGATTTCAGGGGACTGGTCTCACTTGAGTGTTATGCCCCATATCAATGTTTTGGAAATGATGGCGGTCAGCCTGTCTCTTCATCATTTCAGGCCCGGTCTTGTTGGTCGCACTGTACTCGTTCTTACGGACAATGTCACAGTAGCTGCCTATATCAATCGCCAAGGCGGTACTCGGTCTTCCTCTCTGAACACCTTAGCTGCCCAGTTGTGGAGGTGGTGCCGGTCTATGAACATTATTCCCTTAGCCTCCTACATTCCCGGTCAGGAAAATCTGATCGCGGATTTTCTGTCGCGGGGCAAATGCCTCCCGTCAGAGTGGACTCTTCATCCGGAGGTGTTTGCTCTTCTCCAAGAGGTGTGGGGTCCTCTGGAGATCGATCTGTTCGCCTCCACCCTCAATCACCGACTCCCGAGGTATTGCTCGCGGGTTCGGGATCAGGAGGCGTGGGCGATGGATGCCTTTTCCCTCCATTGGGGAGCTATCCGGGGGTACGCTTTTCCCCCCATTCCTCTGATCCCTCAGGTCTTGAGGAAGGTCAAGGAGGACAGGGCTTGGCTCTTGTTGATAGCCCCACATTGGCCAGCGAGACATTGGTTTCCAGACCTGCTGAGTCTCCTGGCCGGCCAGCCGTTTCCCCTTCCTCTCAGGGAGGATTTGATAATTCAACCCCTCTCGGGGATTGTTCATCAACGCCCAGCGGTCCTCCACTTGACTGCCTGGCCGTTGTTGGGGAAGACGCCAGAAACTCGGGGCTCTCCGAGAGGGCCTCCCAGTTTGTTATGAGAAGCCGTAGAGACTCCACTAGAGATCTCTACAACTCTCGTCTAGGGGCCTTCTTTTCTTGGTGCGAGAATCAGGGTGTCTCGCCACGTGAAGCCCCTATTGGTGTTATTGCCGATTTTTTGATCTCCCTTTTCGATAAGGGTAGATCGATTTCAACCATACGTGGCTATCGTTCGGCTATTGCCGCCGTCCACGTTGGTTTTGCTGATGGTTCGGGAGTCTCCAACTCCCCTCTTTTGGCTAGGTTGACTCGCTCCTTCTTCTTGCAGCGTCCATCAACTCGTAGCCTGACTCCTTCTTGGAGTCTACCCAAGGTCCTTGACGTGCTTGCGAAGCCACCTTTTGAACCTTTGGGTAAAGCGTCCCTTCACCATTTAACGGTCAAGACGCTGTTTTTAGTTGCTATTGCTTCTGCACAGAGGAGGAGTACTCTTCATGCTCTGTGTATCACACCGGGTCACATCCGTTGGGAGAACCATGGTGTGCGACTTATACCCAAGCCCTCCTTTATTGCCAAAAATCAGACTGCTTCCTCTGGACCAGTTGAGATTTTTCTTAGACCGCTGTCGGACCATTCCTCGGTGCAGGAGGATAAGGTCTGGTGTCCGGTGAGGGCCTTGAAATGGTATTTAGATAGGACTAAGACTCTTCGTAAGAGTGATCAGCTTTTTGTCATCACTCGAGAGCCCTTTTCCCCCGCTTCCAGAGAATCCATTTCTAGATGGATAGTCGAAGCGATCCAGGCAGCTGGGCCGGAGGCCCTATTAAGTGATGGGAAGCCCCGTGCTCACGATACCAGGGGCATCAGTGCCTCTTGGGCTCTTTTCCAAGGGGTGCCCCTAGTGGACATTATGAGGGCAGCCTACTGGCGCTCCTCCACGTCCTTCACATCTTTTTATTTAAAAGATGTTCTGTCTGTTGAGTCTTTTTCTAACAAGACGTTGCAAGCTGCAACGTCATCCTTGGGTTCCTGTTGACCTTCCTCTTGGGACATGCCCCCCATTTGAATCTGTGCTGGTCTAGCAAATAGGTAGGTACATTGATTTATTGTAGTAAATCAGTAAAATCAGAAGTGATTTTATTATTTGCTAGATAAATCTATGTACCTACCTATGTCCCACCCTCCTACCCCACTCCTTGCCTAGCAACATGTCAAAGTTTGTCTGAGGCTGCTCGTAAAGAGGAGGATTGTGTGCGCGCGTCATGCGTACGTGCACAGAGGAAGGCGTGATCCTAGGGGGGTATATGCACTGTCGTGACTTTAATTACTCGAATGGCTTGCGTAGTCGGAAGACTAGCAAATAGGTAGGTACATAGATTTATCTAGCAAATAATAAAATCACTTCTGATTTTACTGTTCTCCTTTAGAAATTCATTTTATTTGGGGAGGGGGGATAATGTTTTTCAGTATTATTTGAAGTTTATAATTATGTGCTCTGTAAGAGGGAGATTTTCAAGATTTAATGGGTCCGCTGTAACACTGGAAACTTAGCAGTACGTGATAGATCCTAAAAATCAGCAGTAGTTATGATTTCTTTGAAGGGCAGAAGTTACATGTATAAGTTGCATGCCCACAGTGTAATAAAAAAAATAGAAAATGAAGGAAATATTAATTTGTGCTTTGCCTTAAAATAAGCAAGGAAGAAATAAATGACTTGCTCCTCTGCGTTGCCCCAATGTTATATCTTACAAGTCAATAAAATTCTGCCATTGCTTTATGAGCATGACAATGTTGGATTCATTTAGGAAGGTAATGGAGTAAATTTTTTTTTAATATACTGCATACTCAGATTCTAGGTCTCTGATTGGTCAGAACTGAAGGCATGAAATTTGCTACTAATTAACTGCAGGATGGTATAGGATGCAATAAATAGGGATACGTGCAGCGAGACATGCACACTGATTTTGGATTGGTAAATTTCCTTTCGAATATTGCATTTTGACAGTCACATTTTGTCAAAATATCTCCTTTCGAGAATCCGCATGTGGGATGTGGTATATATAACAAATATTGACTGCTTAATTATTTGGGGGGTTACAGTTGAAACTAGCTCCTCAGTGAACTTGAGGCCACAATATGCCTCAAGATCATATTGGGCAATAGCTTTAACCGTGGCCCTCAAGATAGTCATTATTTGTATAATACATGACTGGTATATTAAATAGTGAATAATGTTCATAATATACAGATGAAATCATTTCATTTTAGGCAGATGTTAAAGGTGATTAGTTTCACAGCGGTATATTGGCAACCAAATTCATATTGATAAATTTACACATGTGTAATAAAAAAAGCAACAAATTAAACACCTGCAAGTCCATTATTAACATAACTCTTGTTATCTATCAAAAGGTGGAGACCTTCCTTCTGCGAGACGTGGTGCTAACAAAAGATAGTTGCATCAATTTGGCAAAGTGCATTTGTTTCCTACCTCATCTAAAGAAGTTTCAGCTTACCTTACGTAGGTCGGGGGATGACTTTTGTAGGGCCTTGTCCCTTGAAGCACCTCCATCAAAGGTATGTTAAGAGGAAGGTTTATTGTTTAATAGTTTCCATTTTCTATTTCAATTAAATGCTGGTCATTCTATTGGAATGGAGAATAGGTTTGTTTATAAAATGGAAAGTAGAAGAGATGTTAAATTTGAGTGATTTAAGCTTCATATATTTTCCTGGGGAAGCTAAAGTTGAGAGTTTGAGGGCATGGCAAGATATTAATCTACATTTGCCTCTTTTGACCCAGGTGTATTAAGTGGGTAGTTAAGTTGGCAGTATTCATTATTTGAAGTGCACTGTGCTGGTATTGATTGCCAGAGTTGAAGCGAGGGTTTGAATTTCCAAGCTCTTTCAAAGTGCACAGGGATGTTAATTTGTAATGTCATATGTGCTATATGTACAAGAATGTTATTTTATTGTTACTGAAGAGGTTAAATTCGATAAATACAGCTGGTCCATTTTTAGCTCACCTGAGACTAAGCCTCGAGTGAGCTATTGCGATGGAAATTTGTCCGGCGTCCGTCGTCCGTCGTGCGTCGTCGGTTAACTTTTTACATTTTCATCTTCTCCAAAACACATCATCGGAATTCAACCAAACTTGGTAGGAATCATCCTTAGGGATAGGGGACCCAAAGTTGCTAAAATGGTACATGTGGCCCCCAGGGGGGCCCAGGGGGGAGGGCCCAGGGAGAGGGCCCCCAAGTGTAAAAGCTATGTAAATTTCAAACATCTTCTTCTCCAGAATCAGGAATAGCTCAGACTTGGTATTGTGTATGGAGATACCTCTATAGACGAAAAATGAAAGTTGTTCATGAATTTTTTCTGGGTGGCCCTATAGGGGGTCTGTGGGGGTAACATACTGGAGGGGGGGGGTGGGGCAAGTTGTTCGCCATCCATAAACTTTTTACATTTTCAGCTTCTTCTCCAAAACCCATGATTGGAATTTAACCGAACTTGGTGGGAGCTCAGACTGGGGGGGGGGGGGGGGATTATGTTAATTTCTAACATCATCTCATGTACATCCTCCTAGTTGTTTCAATTTCTAACATATCTCCTGGTGGTGCGAGAGAGAACATGCACCAGATGTGAATTGATCCACCTCAGGTGAGCGTCGTGCCCCCTGGGGCTCTTGTCTTTTTATCACCTCCACCCAGCTCATGACTCTTTTGTTCACGCTTCATTATTATTCAGAACAATCACCCCTGCCCATACTCATCCCATATCATCCTCATTGGTTCACCTGTCACCCTTGGTTCTTCTATTTTATGGATTCTTCCATTTTCTGTACTTCTATTAGTTTAATTGATATTTCATTTTCATGTATTGTAATATATTTGTATGAGCAGAAGCAGCCCGTGGACATCCACGGGCGCTAGCTGTGTTTATGATTAATCACCGTACCGTATATTTGTCTCAATAATCAAGAAAAGAAAGTCGGGTAAAGTTGTTTTTTACCAAGAGGTATTTACAACATGTGAGTATGTGTTATTTATCCAAAGCTTGCATGAGTTCTGAAGAAAATGCATTTTTATCTTGATAAAGACGATATGGATATTATAATTATGTTCAAGTAGAATATGCATGCATAGACAAAAAACAAAAAAAAAGAGGGAGCGATTTGATCTTGCCATATTTCTGTGGTTTAATACTCAGAGAAATTAAGGCCATGAAAACATAACGTGCATAATTAGCGGTACGTCCCTTGTAAAGGATGCAGAAATGAGGGGGGAATTTCCATTTTCTTTTAAGGGGGATTATGGCCCCCTTATATGGGTCTTGGGAGGACCGACGGATTGACTTTTCCCTACTTACCCTCCTGTGACCCCAGCGCGAGGGGAGACGGGAGTAATATTCTATACGTATCCTATCATAGTGGAAATTTTGGTTGGTTTGGTTGCTGGGGAGGGGCTCCTTCTTTACACCGTGGCAACCGTATTTTACATCTTATTTAGGCCTACATCATCATCATAAGACTTATTTTTAGCCAAAAAAGGAACCGTGGAAGAAATTTAACCACATTTAAGCCGCGTCCGCCGCAGAGATTTTCTTGTGAGCGCTCTACTGGCTGCAGTTTTTGTCAGATCACCTTCAAATTTCACATGGAGGTGCATTATGGTAAGATGAAGAAGCCTATTGTTTTTGGTGTGGGCGGAGTCATGGGCGGAGTCATGGTTGCCATGGTAACCATATTTTTAAAGAAATAGTAAAGATTTTCTTGTGAGCGCTCTACCGGCTGCAGTTCTTGTCGGATCACCTTCAAATTTCACATGGGAGGTGAATTATGGTAAGATGAAGAAGCCTATTGTTTTTGGTGTGGGCGGGGCCGACATGGTTGCCGTGGTAACCATATTTTTAAAGAAATAGTAAATATTTTCTTGTGAGCGCTCTACCGGCTGCAATTCTTGTCGGATCACCTTCAAATTTCGCATGGAGGTGCATTATGGTATTAAGATGGCATGACGTACACTTCCACACTTGGTAAGTACTGTCAAAACAACTAAAAAATGATTAAAGTATAAAAAGGTCAAATTTGTCAGCAGTGATACCCGAGGTCCCAAATTGCCACTTTATCCATTTCAGTCACAACACTGATTCAAATGGGGGATGGGTGATGGGTTCGGGTGATACATGTACTCGGACTGGTCCCCCCTGCGAGTGCTCTAGTTTTGTACAATGTATATACAAAAACCTGTGTATCTACTTTTTAATTTTTTCAGGAGGGTAAATTTCAGGAAGATAGAATTATCACTGGACGTCACACTGTCTATGCAGGGTAGACACATAGATGATTGTATGGACAAAATAACTAATTAAAAACGTCTAGAACTAAACTATACACTGAACACAAGGTCAGAGTCAAAGGTCACAGAGATTGTACGCATATATGAAAATGTCTTGCTCTCGCGATAACTTAAGAACCCTTTGGCGTATCAACTTCAAACTTGGCTCATGTGTGCATGTGGGAGAGATGATTATCTGATTAGATTTTGGGGTCACGAGGTCAAAGGTAAAAGGTCACAGATGTCATTGCATATATGAATTTTGATGTTCTTGTTATAACTTAAGAACCATTTGGCGAATCAATTTCAAACTTGGCTCATGTATGCATATGGGAGTGTTGATGATTTGGTCAAATGAAATGACAACTTTCTTTAGAATAGAATCATTTTGAACATGAATGAGCGATAAATTTCTGATCTGGCAAGGGCGGAAGCATAAATTTCAACTGCACGCGGTCGAGAACTCATCCAGTTCACTATTGCTTTTCAAGCTGTTTGCTGGAAGATCATTCTAATGTTTCCTTGTATATTTTCCCTTTCGTAACAGGTTGAATTTCTAGAACTCGGAGTAAGTAATATCAATAAGTCTTCATCACAAAAGCTACTTGCTAGTGTCTTTGCCATGCTAAGTCTCAAGAATCTCAAGCTACATGTACGTGGGAACCTATCAGATGGATTCTACAGTACACTCAGAGAAGGAGCTTCGTCTCTGAAGGTAAAAGTACTTGTCTATAACATTTGCCAGTACAGAAAATATTTGAAATGCAAAACCAGCAGGCAACTCTGTACATTTAGTCAACATTTTATTTTCTTCAGATACAGTGAAACCTGTCTATAAAGACCACTCAAGGGAGACAAGAAAAGTGGTCTTAATAAGCAGGTGGTCTTTATGGACAGATTCATTTAATATACATATCAATGGGAAATGCTGTTCAAGGGAAACAAAAGTTGTGGTCTTTATAGACAGGTGGTCTTTCTATACAGGTGGTCACTAAAGCAAGTTTGACTGTCGTGGCAAATCTGATGCAAGAATCCAGTGTTTCTATATATATTTGAAATAAGAATGACTTTGGGGCATCCTGAAACAAAACAGGCATACGTATTTCTGGTTGTTGAATTCCATTTTGAGTGAAACTTGTTCAAAGTAATTCTAAAAAGTGCAGTAGGTGGGTGGTTGTTTAGACCAGAAAATGCATATACAAATTCACAAGAACTTGTTGAAATCACATTCACTGAAAGACACAACTTGCATGTGTCTGTACATATACATGTACATGTACATGTTGGAAGCTGCATGTAAATGTTATGCATGTGTGTTAGGATGACTAGCTTGATTTCCTCATCTGTATACTCACAACTCAGTTGCCGTATATTTTGAGCAAAAATTTTATTAAACTTGTTTGGAAGATAATATATGTTTTAAGATCCAGGGTAAGTTTCATCTTAATCTGTGAGGATTTATTTTCTTGTTTTACTTTCAAGAAGTAACTAGATTTCCTTTAGGTATATGTACATTATAATATTCGCCTGATTCTATTTAGTTTGACTTTGTGCTGATTGTAAGAACAGGTTAAAGGGAAATTAACCTCAGCGTATGAATTAGCTTATTTTGAATGGTGTAGTATATGCCTCTTATTTGATACATGCAATTTCATGTAAAAACACAGGATATAGATATAAATCACTATTTTCCAGCCAAGTTATCGTCTGCTAGCAATAATAAGGGGGCTGCCATTACTTTATGTGTACACGAACATATTTTTCATCCCAAGTAAAATTTCCTTCATCGTTAACTTGTAATTGATTTTTAGAGGACAAATATATATTAGATAAAGTCACATATTCTGAAATGTAAGTTTAGTTTTATATATTTTTTAAAAGGTCTTAATTTGTTCATAAAAAATATACTTCATAAAAAATATACGTCAAGGACGGAGAATTGACGTCAAGGACGGAGACAATCGTAACAATACCAAAACAAAGCGAGGAATCTGCTTTACAGGATGGCTATTAGAACTCATGGGTCGTCAATTATCTAGGCCCATGGCCAATAACAATCGTAATACAATCAGAACAAAGCGACGTATCTGTTGTAAAGGTAGGCTATTATCAATGCATATGGTACCTAATGATCCGTGTCATGCACAAAATGGCAGCCTCCATGGAAAGACGTAGCAGACAATAGGTGCATCTAGAATATCACGTGGGGTTAATTGTCCTTTAAAGATATAATTACAAGGGGGTAATAAATTTGTATTAATCATGAACCGATAATATGGTGAAGCCACTCTTATATCACTGGGTTCAGAAAAGGTTATATAGTATTAACAAACATATTACTTTAATATTCTCCATTTTGTCCCTGTTGAAATATGGAAAAATTTATATCAGATACATCTTTAGTTTTACTTGATGTTTGCTAGATATGGACCTAAAAACGTCACATTTTTATGCCTCCGCCCACATAAGGGGGGTGGCGGTGGCATGATGTTTTCGGGTTGTCCGTCCGTCCCGTTTTCGTTCTCACGATAACTTAAGAACCATTTGGCAGATCAACTCCAAACTTGGCTCATGTATGCATATGGGAGGGACAATGATCTGATGAGATTTTTTGGGTCACAAAGTCAAAGGTCACAGAGGTCATATATATATGAAAATGGCTTGCTCTTGCGATAGCTTAAGAACCATTTGGCGTATCAACTTCAAACTTGGCTCATGTGTGCATTTGGGAGAGATGATTATCTGATTAGATTTTGGGGTCACGAGGTCAAAGGTAAAAGGTCACAGAGGTCATTGCATATATGAATTTTGATGTTCTTGTTATAACTTAAGAACCATTTAGCGAATCAATTTCAAACTTGGCTCATGTATGCATATGGGAGTGATGATGATTTGGGTTGATTATGGGTTCACGAGGTCAAAGATCAAAGGTCACAGAGGTCATTATATACCTGGAAATAGATAGTTCTCATAGTAACTCTAGAATGATTCAATGGATCAACTTCAATGATTAGGGAATTCAGGCATATGGCAACTCTGCTTGTGATCTTTAACCCATGAACCACTTGGCATATCAGCTTTAACTTGGTCAAATGAAATGACAACTTTCTTTTGAATAGAATAATTTTGAACATGAATGAGCGATAGATTTCTTATCTGGCAAGGGCGGAGGCATAAATTTCAACTGCACGCGGTCGAGAACTCATCCAGTTCACTATTGCTTTTCAAGCTGTTTGCTGGAAGGTCATTCTAATGTTTCCTTGTATATTTTCCCTTTTGTAACAGGTTGAATTTCTAGAACTCGGAGTAAAGGATATCAATGAGTCTTCATCACAAAACCTACTTGCTAGTGTCTTTGCCATGCTAAGTCTCAAGAATCTCAAGCTACATGTACGTGGGAACCTATCAGATGGATTCTACAGTACACTCAGAGAAGGAGCTTCGTCTCTGAAGGTAAAAGTACTTGTCTATAACATTTGCCAGTATAGAAAATATTTGAAATGCAAAACCAGCAGGCAACTCTGTACATTTAGTCAACATTTTATTTTCTTCAGATACAGTGAAACCTGTCTATAAAGACCACTCAAGGGAGACAAGAAAAGTGGTCTTAATAAGCAGGTGGTCTTTATGGACAGATTCATTTAATATACATATCAATGGGAAATGCTGTACGTGGGAACCTATCAGATGGATTCTACTGTACACTCAGAGAAGGAACTTCGTCTCTGAAGGTAAAAGTACTTGTCTATAGCATTTGCCAGTACAGAAAATATTTGAAATGCAAAACCAGCAGGCAACTCTTTACATTTAGTCAACATTTTTTTTTTCTTCAGATGCAGTGAAACCTGTCTATAAAGACCACTCAAGGGAGACAACAAAAGTGGTCTTAATAGTAAAGCAGGTGGTCTTTATGGACAGATTCATTTAATATACATATCAATGGGAAATGCTGTACTAGGGAAACAAAAATTGTGGTCTTTATAGACAGGTGGTCTTTCTATACAGGTGGTCACTAAAGCAGGTTTGACTGTAGTGGCAAATCTGATGCAAGAATCCAGTGTTTCTGTATATTTGAAATAAGAATGACTTTGGGGCATTCTGAAACAAAACAGGCATACACGGACGTATTTCTGGTTGTTGAATTCCATTTTGAGTGAAACTTGTTCAAAGTAATTCTAAAAAGTGAAGAAGATAGGTTGTTGTTAAAACGAGAAAATACATACAAACTGAAAAGAACTTGCGAGAAAGCACATTCACTGAAAAACACAATTCATGTCTGCACACATAGGAAGCTTTGATCACGTTATGCATACATGTGTGTTGGGATGACTAGCTGAATTTCATCATCTGTCATTACAACTCAGTTACTCAGTATTTGTAGCAAAACTTTTACTAAACTTTTACTAAACTTGTGTGGAAGATATATTTGAACATATATTTGTAGTTTTTAAGACTGAGGGTATGTTTCATCTGCCTCTGTGAGGACTTATTTTCCAGTATTATTAGAAGTCAAGATTCCCTTTAGGTACATTATATTGTAACTTTCACCTCCTTCCACTTATTTTGACTTTATGCTGATTGTAAGAAATTTTAAAGATATGAATTTATAAGGATGAACAAATTTCATTAATCATGAACCAAATATATGGTGAGGCCCCTCTACCCCCACCCCGTCCCCTCGATTAAAAGGGCACTCTTTCTCCGGCTATATGTCACTGGGTTAAAAAAATATATAGTATTAACAAATATATCACTTTAATATTCTCCCTTTTGTCACTATTAAATTATGGAAATATCTATAGATCTTCAGTCGCCCTAGATATTTGCGAGATATGGGACCCCTCCCCCCCCCCCCCCCCCCAAGAAAAAAAAATCAATCTTTCTTCGGTGGTATATCAGGTTGAAAAAAGATGATACAATATTAACAAAAATAGTCTTCTCCCATTTGTCATGATCGAAATACGAAAAATATCTATAGAAATTCAGTACCACTACATTTTTGCTAGATGTTATGCTAGTGCATCTTAATATGGAAGAGACATGATAATGCTTATTTTTGCTCTGCAAGAGGTTTACTGTGTAACCAGTTCATGATTCATTGTATATTTTCTATTCTTTGACAGGTTGAATCTCTAGATCTAGACGTAAATGTCATCAGTGAGCATGGATTTCAAAGCCTGGGTACTAGTATCTTTTCTATGCCATGTCTCAGAAGTGTGAGAGTAGATTCACGATCATCCGACGTGAATAAAGGAGAATTGAAGGTAACAATCTGAAAGTCAAAGTCTAAACACAAAGAGCTCATACCTGTACATGCAAGTAATATGGATCACAAAGCCTAGGTGCTAATATATGTTCTATAACTATGCCATATGTATTGGAAGTGTGAGGATTAAAGAGAACTGTGAGGATCTACATGCATAGTCCTCTTACATGTATAAACTGTGCAGAATAAACATCATTAAATAATCTGAAAGTTAAAGTCAAATACAAACAAATTAGTGCAATACCACTGTACATGTAATTCCTTGAATCATATTGCAGAGTAAATGAATCTCCTTCCTTCCTCTCTCACTGAACTGATATTTCACAATTTTCTTCCTTTGTTTCCTAATCATTCTCTAAATATAATCACATCTTCATAGAGAAGCCCTCCATATAAAAGATATGTTATTAATACAATTTCATATGAACTAAGATTTTATTATACCCTAATCTACATGCATGTAATTATGCAGATAGAATTCAATGTAAAATGAGCAAAGAATAAAAAGAAAGTATAGAGCATTAAGCAGGGTGCACATTTCTATTCAATTGACTCTTATTGTTCATCTCCCTCTGTGTTTTCTTGTTATGTTGAGTATATTGTCATCTGTATTGTATTACGTACACTGCATATTATGATACATGTATAATTGTATCCCCCGGCAGTATGCCGGAGGATACTTTGGATTCAGCAGCGTTTCGCCGCCGCCGCGTCACATTCTTGTGTGCGCTCTAGCGGTCACATTTCTTGACGAATTTCTTTCAGACTTCCTGTGGACGTGTATCTTGGTAAAATCTGGACCCACAGAACTCCAAAAGACGTAGAAGGCTTGTGCGGTGCGAAACTATCGCCGTCGCTCGTACGTGGTCACGTGATATCCGCCATCTTGGTTAGTCCTTCAGATAGCGGATCGTCAAGCGCAATAATTCATTTAACATGTAGATTCTATTCATGAACTTTTGAGTAATTTTCATCGCCATGCCGTTTTGCGCGGCATATAACTGTACTAACCGTCAGAAGAAAGGATGCGGGAAAACTTTCCACAGGTTAGTTGATCTGATTAATTCAGTAATAAGTTATAATTTATGATGTTTTGACAATGTCGACTCTCTTCGTGATACTTGGCTTTTTGTAGTACGTAGTCCCATCTGTTCATTTTACCGTTTTATTTTAATTACTCGCTGCAGTTTTCATGATGTGGTCTTATGAAAATCGCTCATTGAGTAAAGATAAATAACTTGTTTAATTAAATTAATGAATATTACCATTTCATACCTTTCTGACATTCCTACAGAATAGTTAAAGAGATCTAAGCAGCTAATTTAACCATTTTAAGAACAGTAAAAATTGTGACAGTTATTTATTGACAGTAAAGTTAGACTTAGACTTTAGAGAGAAATTCTAACTCAGTCATGACATGTAACTCTAAGGCCTAATAGGTAAATCTAAGTTAGTAATTAATACTCACAGTGAAGACAGAGTGAGCTGTGTCTGTGATTGTGAAGACTTCGCTTCAGAAGTTCAGTCTACGTCTTCACTCTTCTTCACTTCCATGGCATGACTTCCCTGAACTGACATGACTGAAGATGCGATGGTCATGAGATGAGTGACACTGTCATGGCTGTCGTTAACGCGTTAATTGTCGATTTTCTTAGAAGTATGAGTAATATGTGGTGTAATTGTGTTAGTGAGGTTGACCTGAATTCTGATGTTAAAGGGAAATCCAACCTTAATTAATAATAGCAAGTTGCTTTAAAAGAAAGAGGAAAAATCAGAGAAGCAGATTGGTGAAAGTTTGAACGAAATCGGACAAGCAATAATGAATAACAAAATGTATTAGGGCCTACTCAGTAGGATCTTTTTCTTTTATGAGGACCTACATTAACAATATGCTATCTCCAATATATTACTGCCCCGAGGGTAAAAGCGCCTCAAATAAAACTGCAAATTAATGATATTTTTGTGTACGACAAACGGGAGAGTTGTCCACAAAAATGTCACAATTTGAGATTTGCATAGATGTAGTGATCTCATTTTTCAAACATCCATAACTATCTACTGCAATAAATCATATATACCTACCTATTATGCCTGTAGTCCTGACTACGGGACCCCTTCGAGAATCTAACACACATGAGTCACAATATTGTGCGCACCCCCCGTAATCCTATTGTCCCCTTCGCCACTCACGCGCGTCAACACGCTACGGCCATCTTCCTCTTTCTTGCTCGCCCCCGACGAGTTAGGACGTATAGTCACAGCGCTCCTGAAATCAGGTCGTATAGTATCTTTTTGGTGCGCTTTTTCACATAGTTAAAGCACTTTTAGGTACCTATATTCGTTTAGATTATAGTACTTTGTGTTTTAGTAGTCACTCTTGCCGATTGCAAGGGATTTTTTGATTCCCTTTCTTGGCATTTATTTTTCTCTTTCACGGTCAGCCCCACGTAGATTTTTCCGTGTTTGCGGGTGTTTCCGTTTGTCACCGAGCCTTCGGGTTCGGCGTTTATTCTTACGGTTTTTAGGCTGTGAAAATTTCTTTAGTGCGTATCTCCCAATAATTTTACCCTTATTTTACTGCATTCAGTTGAAGTATTTCTTAATTTGAAAAGTATACTTTATTGTCTGTTTTATTGCAGTGGTATGGATTCGGAAGAAGAAGCAGCTAGGTCAAGGAGACCTGCTTCTTCCGAAGAGTCGTCTAGCAAGACGACTCGGCCTTCCAGAACTCTCCCGAGTACTTCGGTACATGGGGGAGGGAGGAGGGCTAAGGGTAAGTTGCCTAGTGGTGTTTCCTTGCAGAGTTTGCCAGACTCGTAGCTTGCGGCTTCGGGACGGGTGGCGTTAACTGAGTCGGGATTGTCAACTCCGAAGCCCGTGGTTTCGGGGTGGGTGGCGTCAGATTCTAGTGGTTTGGATATCTAACGATTCCAATCCCCCGGTCGCTGAGACCAGAGGGGGGAGGCGGTTGTTTCCCGTACGGTAGCGTTCACTCGCTCTGATCCGTTAGGGGAGACGCGCCCCACTACTGCAGGGCAACTCACGGGCTTAGTCCATGTTGGTCTGGGTTCTCAAACCCTAGCCCCCGGCAAACGCCATATGGGGGAACGAGTACTTCCTGGGCTGTCTACATTGCCAGCTAATGGGAATGCTCGAGCTAACAATTATGGACGCTCTTCGGAGCAACAGGTGTTTTCACCTGAGTGCGTGACTACTAGTGCTTCCCTATTGCTGCTTTCGAGCGGTTCAATAGCGGGTTCACACGCCTTTAGTAGTCATCGGGCACATACCGAGTCATCTCGGTCTGCCCACGCACTGGGAGCTTTTAACACCCAACCCATGGCTACTGCATCTTCTTGCTTAGCCAATATGGGTGATTTGGGCGATTCTCTAGGCTTACGCCATGAGCGCTCCAATCCCTATTTGGGGAAGTGAACGTCCCTCCGCGGAGGGATCGGTTCGTGTTTCCGAAGTGGCTTCGGAGATCCGAACGAATCCGATTAAGCGTTCTAACAAAAGGGTTTCGGCTACGACTCTTGTCGAGCCAGCCAAGAAAAAGGCCAAGAAGAGGGCAAAAAGTGGCAAGGCTTTGCCGGCCTCTTGCCCGTCTGGCCTGGCTAACCCAGCTAGCTCCTCTCAAGCTCCTCTCATGTTCAGCATGATGCGGGCTTTTGCTCAGAATCAGGGTGGTCCTTGTACCGGCTACTTCAACCCTGACTTCTGTCCCTATTCAGGGGTCTGACTTTGAGACTAATCAGCCTTTTGTGTTGGATTCGTCTTTGTCTGAGTCGGTTTCGCATGTGCCTCCTATTCCCGCGGCCCTTGGGGCGCCGCTGGGCGAGGAGACTTTCGTTGAACCATGCGGGGCTCTGCCTGCTGAGGCCTTTGTTAGCGTTCCTTTGTCTCTTTCCACTCGGGTGGAACCAGATTTGGAGGTGGCCTCTCAAGCTTCTTTTTTGAATCGCTTGGGCAGGCGGAGTCTCAATAGCTCGCCCTCTGTGGGGTGGAAGTGATTGCTTTGTTATCCGGATATCTCTCTGAATTTTAGTCAACCCGCGCGCAGGGTTCGACTTCGCGTTGGTTTAAGCAGCGGGATTCCTGCTGAGTCCTTTGTTGGCGTTCCTTTGCCGGGTCATCCCGGTCCGCCCTTGCTCTGGGCGCCTTGGCGTCCGGCCCATGGCTGTTGCATCTCCTTGCTCGGCCGATATGGGTAATTGGTGCGCGTCTTTGGGTTCAATACCCTCAGCGCACTTCTCCCATAAAGGGAGGTGAGCGTCCCTCAGCGGAGGGTTCGGTTCGTGTTCCCGAAGGGCTTCGGGGATCCGAACGAAACCGAATAAACGCTCTGAAAAGCGGGTTTCGACTTAGGCTCTTTTTGGGCCAATCAGAAGCCTAGGGAAGGGGCTAAAAGAGGCAAGGCTTTGCCTGCCTCTTGCCCATCGGGTTTAGCTAACCCTCCGGTCTCTCAAGCTGAGTTGTTCAGTGTGAGATGGGCTTTGCCCAGACTCAGGGTTGGTCCCTTGTACCAGGATTCACATCCCCTGCTCTTGTCCCGTTTTTGGGTCGGACATCGAGACTAATTAGCCTTTTATGGTTTATTCTTCTTTGTCTGTGATGGGATCACATGCGCCTCCTAGTCTCACAGCTTCTTGCGGAGGATTTCTAGCTGGATTTTGGACGCATTGAAGCGGTGCTTCTTTTGAGCGTCATGTTTGGTTTGCAGTGGTCATAGTTTTCCACTGCAGCTGCCTCGGTCATGTACCGTCGCAGAGTATTGGTTGGTGGCTGTCTTCGTTCCTTTCTCCCCGCTTGGGAGGCCATCTCCGGGGACGCTTTTGTTCTCTTTGGCGGACGAGACTGATTCTTCATAGATCTGTCCGCCCCGCTCCCCGGAGGTGCTATAGGAACTCGGTCACCTCACAGGCTGTCTTTTTCCCTTTCTCCGACTTTTGTTATTCCCAAGCGCGCGGGAAAACTTCAGTATATTTTCGGATGGAGACTCTCGCCTCCATTCTTCCGTTGATCAAGAGGAAGGACTACGCAGTCTTGATAGTTTCGAAGATGCGTATTTCCATTTTCCCGTTCATCGCGCTTTGCGCGATCTTCTGGGGTTTTTCTTCCTCTCAGAGACTTATCGTTTTCGCACTCTTCACGTCGGGCCGTGCCCAGTCCCTCGGGTTCTTACTCAGGTTGTAGCCGTGCTGGCAGCCTCTCTGAGGCGATGCGGCCTTCGGCTATTTTTGCTACCTGGACGATTGGCTTCTCCTAGCGGAGTTGCGCGATTGTTTGTTGGACGAGACTAGTTTGCTCGTCATTCTTACTCAAGACTTAGGTTATCTAGCCAGTCTAGTCGATGTTTTTAGAGGACTGCCGGCTCCTCATGAGACCCTTTCAGAGACAGCTCCTCAGGTTCTTCAAGCCAGGAAAAGACTCTCTTTTGGTCTGGATTCCAGTACCAGTAAGGATCAAATCTCTTCTCCTTTGTTGGACGAGCGAGGTGTTTCTCGCGCGAGGCAGGTCCTTCTCTGCCCCTCTTCCGTCGATATCGGTTTCGACGGACGCCTCTCGGTTGGGGTGGGGAGGACACTGCAACGGCAGCACGGTTGCGGGGGATTGGTCTCATTTTGGGACTCTTCCTCATATCAATGTCCTGGAGTTTATGGCAGTTCTGTTGACCTTGCTCCATTTCAGAAGTCGACTTCTCAGTCGTTCGGTTCTGATTCTCACGGACAATGTTACTGTGGCGGCATATATCAATCGGCAGGGAGGCACTCGTTCGGTTGCCCTGAATGCCCTAGCAGCTCAGCTGTGGAGGTGGTGTCGTCGCATGGCAATCACACCCGTGGCCTCTTTCATCCCCGGTCGGGAAAAACCTCATTGCGGATTTTCTGTCTCGGGGCAGGTATCTTCCATCGGAATGGACGCTCCATCCGGAGGTATTTTGCCGCATTCGCAGTTGCCTAGGTCCACTGGAAGTGGATCTATTTGCGTCGGTGCTAAATCACCAGCTGCCGAAGTTTTGCTCCCGTGTTCGCGATCAGGGAGCATGGGCTCTCGATGCTTTCTCCCTCAGCTGGGAGAACCTTCAGGGATTCGCCTTTCCTCCCTTCCAACTGATTCCGCGTGTCTTGCGGAAAATCAGGGAAGATCGGGCGCGGGTGCTCGTAATAGCTCCCTTTTGGCCCAGGAGGAATTGGTTTCCAGAACTTATGAGCCTCCTAAGGGCTCAACCGTTCGTTCTCCCGTTAAGAGCGGATCTGGTGTTACAGCCCCTATCGGGGATTCTTCACCACAGTCCGGAGTCTCTTCATTTGACTGCTTGGCCCCTGTCAGGGGATCTGCAAGACAGTCGGGTCTCTCTGATAGAGCCGTGGACTTTTTAATGTCCAGTCGTAGGGTTTCTACTAGGGAAATTTACAATTCCCGTCTCTCGGTCTTTTTCCTTTGGTGCAAAGAGAAGAAATCGAACCCCTTCTAAGGCTCCTATTGGTTCAATTGCGGATTTCTTAATCTTGTTATTTGACAAAGGGAGATCTATCTCTACTATCCGAGGCTACCGTTCGGCGATCGGGGCCATTCATTCGGGTTTCTCAGATGGTTCGGGGATTTCCAATTCCCCGCTACTAAGTGGTTTGATTCGTTCGTTCTTTCTGAACCGACCTTCTTTTTCTAAGTTACTGCCGTCTTGGAGTCTGCCTAAGGTCCTGGAGGCCTTGGCGAAAGCTCCTTTCGAACCGTTAGGTGAAGCTTCGCTTCATCATCTTACGGTTAAGACGCTCTTTTTGGTAGCTATTGCCTCTGGGCAGAGGCGCAGTACTCTTCATGCTCTCTGTCTTACTCCTGGTCATGTTCGCTGGGAGAGAAAAGGTGTTAGATTGATTCCTAGGGCTTCTTTCGTTGCCAAGAATCAGACAGCTGCCTCCGGTCCTGTTGAGATTTTTCTTTGTCCGCTTTCTAACTTTTCTTCGGTGCGTGAGGACAAAGTTCGGTGTCCTGTTATGGCTCTCAAATGGTATATTGATAAGACTAAGTCTTATCGTAAGGATGATCAGTTGTTCCTGATCACTAGAGAGCCTTTTTCTCCTGCCTCTCTTGATTCCATCTCTAGATGGATCGTTGAAGCTATTAGGGCCGCTGGCACAGAGGCTCTTTTATCCGACAGTAAGCCTCGTGCTCATGATACTCGTAGTGTCAGCACTTCTTGGGCTCTGTTTCAAGGTGTGGCGCTTGTTGATATTTTGAAGGCTGCTTATTGGCGTTCGCCCAATTCCTTCATTTCTTGCTGCCTTAGGGATGTTCCCGCAGGTGAAGCTTTGTTTGCGTCAGCCACCTTGAAGGCCGCTGTGTCTTCTTTGTAGTCTTTGGTGTAATCCTATTTCCTTCTGCTCGAAACATGCCTCCCGGTCTTTGAGTTGGCGCTGGTCTGGCATAATAGGTAGGTATATATGATTTATTGCAGTAAATTTGTAAAATCAGCACTGATTTTCTTATTTACTATATAAATCTATATACCTACCTATGACCCTCCCTCCTTCCCCGCTCCTTGCAAGCAACATGTTTCTACTTGGGATTGCTCGCAAAAGAGGAAGATGGCCATAGCGTGTTGACGCGCGTGAGTGGTGAAGGGGACAATAGGATTACGGGGGGTGCGCACAATATTGTGACTCATGTGTGTTAGATTCTCGAAGGGGTCCCGTAGTCAAGACTACAGGCATAATAGGTAGGTATATAGATTTATATAGTAAATAAGAAAATCAGTGCTGATTTTACAAATTTCTTAGTCCTTGTCCGATTTCTTTCAAACTTTCACCATCCTATTTTTCTTATTTTTCTGCGTTCACACAAATCATCTTATTACCAAGGTTGGATTGCCCTTTAACTTAAAAAGTAATGTATTGATTAAATTAAATTATTAAACAATTCTTTTATTTCTTTATCAAACATTTCTGATTTTTCTTACAATGTAGTTTGTATTTCCAAAGAGATTCAATTAGGATTAATTCCTAGAAATTAATTGTGTTCTTATGTTTTTATTTTTCCACTTTCAGATTTCCAAGAGGTGATAGTTCTCTCCTAAAGAGATGGATCGTGAACATGAGAAGAGACAACTGGACACCTGGTCAGTATTCGTCCATATGCTCCGACCACTTTGCAGAGGAATGCTTCGATCGTACTGGTCAGACAACTCGGCTCCGCTCAGATGCTGTGCCAACACTGTTCAACTTTCCCCAACATCTTATAAAGGTAACTAATGTTCATGCAACATTATGGCACCAACAACATGCAGGGTTTAGATACAAATAATACATTATATTATATGCCTTTATAGCTGTTTTTTTTAATTTTATTTATTTATTTTTATTTGAATCTTGTTTATATTTACGTGAATGGTACAGGCAATTCTCATTTTATGCATTTTTTTTTTGATGTCTCCTAATATCAAAGGTAAATTTGTTGGGCCGAAATTATATTCTTAACTTTTATGATTGTGAACTAAGGTAACAAAGAATGATTGAACCAATGTTGATCTAATGATTAGCAGTCAACTGTCTTGCAAAATCTGTGCAAATGTAAGATTAATTTGATATATATATATATATATATAAATAAACAGAGTTGAAAACTTTTCATGCATTTTCCATCATCAGACTCTGTTACTTGATATTTATTTTTTTATTGTAACTGTCTACTTTTGATTAACTTTTCCCCTCCCTTCTCATTTCAGAATGTCAAACTGCGCAAGCCCCCAATACCACGAGATAGTGCTCAACCACACTCTGCCCTTAAACAGGTTAATGACTCCAATCTTCACATTGCCGAGTGTTCAAATGAGGATCCAGCACGTGATACCTACAGACAAGAACTCAGTACCCCGATCAAACCCAAGCCCCTTGCAGACAACACTGAATCCATGTATTTACATCCATATGCCAAAGTTACTCGTGCAATTTTATTTTCATTAATTAAACCAAAGATACTTGATGGAGATACAGTTACATGCATCTGTGATAATCATAAAACAAACAACATAGTGATGGGTACAATGACTTTGTTTTCTCTCCTTATTATGGGTTACTTTGCAGACATTGTCAAATATTATTCAGTGGAGTGAAAGGATCATTTGTGATTGAAATGAGCAAGTCCATCATCATATTCATCTGTTTCTTAAATGATATTGATTAGACTCATAAAATTTGCTTACTTATCAAGAATCTCATATTGGACCAGCATCAAAAAAAAAAGGAACACAGAGAAAGGAGCATTTGAGTCTGGTGGGAAAAATATTGTTTATGATAAAACTGTCTTATACATGTAATAGAGTTCTTAAATTTATAATGAGAGTTTACTGTCTGTAGCATTTTGCCGGGCTATGGGGGCTTATGTAGCAATGTGACCACTGGCAATATGCACTTACATATAGTAACTATCACATTCATTGCTACTGGTACTAATACATGTATTTTGTGTGAAAAATTTGTAACTTGCCAATGCTTTGTCAGTTTCTGCAATAAAACATTATAGTTTTATTGTTCAAAGATTTTGTGAACTTTTGAATTATTTTTGGAAAATAAACGTTGAACTTAACTATTAAATTTTGTTTTTTTCGATTCCATAAAATTTAATATAAGATTTGCCTGTAACAGTTGATAAAATCTCCCTACTCCTCTCCTCTTTCTTTTCTCTTTTTTTTCCAGTTGTGATGTATGTGTACAAAGTAAATTTATTTACAAATGTAGTAAGCTTCTCTTTGAGTTTGTGTAATGCTATGAAGAGTGACGTGAGCGTTGTGTGGGGGGGGGGGGGGGGGGGGGGGGTGTACTGTGACAAGCTTGTGCTTCATTGTTGAGCTACTAGCCTACATGTACATGAGGAAAAATGTCAGTGTGTATTAAGAAAGAGAAGATAAGGTGAATAATATTGATTCGAGGGCCGTTAAGCATTTGTTAAACCGGGGGGGGGGGGGGGGGGGGTGCTAAGCATGTGAACTAGCATATTATTGCAAAGCTGCAGTATTGTGAAATGTATCCACTAAAACAAGTTTATATAAGAATTATCATCAAAGACAGAGCAGGACATAAACATAACACAGTAGTAGCATGTTGAACAAAACTAAAACTTTGCAAAAAAGCAAATTAAATCAAAAGGAAAATTGTCCAATGTTTAAAGGCAAATAATATACAGTACTTGAAAAAATACCTTTATATAAATTTATATCGATAACACATTGGACAAAAAATTACAGGTTGTACAACCATATAAGTAATATCTTTATTTTTAAATGTTTCGTTTTTGTTTTTGTTTTTGTTTTTTTCCAAGGGGGGGGGGGGGGGGGGTGTCAAGAAGGATGATTGCGAACAAATGAACTCGGGCTCCGATGTACCTTGAAGGAGAACTACAAAACTTAGTATCTTGGAAACGAAGTGAAATTTAACTCTTGTCTCCTGAAAGAGAACTAAAATTAAACTGTTACATGTGTAATACACATTCAGTTGATGTCATTTATGTAAGGAAAATCAGACTAAAAATTTTTCAAATGATAGACAGATGGCCCTTTTGAGAAGATCGAATATAATAGGCATTGTGACGTGCACGATCGGTAAGCTCACTGAAAAGAACGAGGACTAAGCAATATGGCGGCGTGTGCACTCGAACGAATCTTCCAGCGGGTATTTCGAGGATACCGCGATCTGTGCGTTGTGAATGGGTATGAGCCTTCTACGTCTTTTGGAGTTCTGTGTCTGGACCCCTATAGTTTCTGGTGATGCTGCCCCCAGTGTTCCATCTTTTATAGGGTAAAAGGCCATATTTTGGGGGATAGTTTGTGTGCGCTCTAGCGGTCACATTTCCCAACGGATTTTGTTCAAATTTTGTATGAAGGTGTCTCTTGGTAAAATCTGGAACCCTATAGATTTTGGTGATGCTGCCCCCAGTGTTCCGTCTTTTATAGGGTCAAATTGTGTGTACTCTTGTGTGCGCTCTGGTGGTCACATTTCTCAACGGATTTCGTTCAAATTTTGCATGAAGGTGTCTCTTGGTGTAATTTAAAAACCTATAGTGTTTGGTGATGCTGCCACGAGTGTTCCGTCTTTTATAGGGTCAAAGGTCATACTTCAGGGCATGGCGTGAGTGCACTCTGCAGGCCACATTTCTTGATGGATTTCTTTGTTCAAATTTTGTATGGAGATGTATCTTGGTATAATCTACACATGTTTAATTTTTGGTGATGCTGCCCTCATTGTTCCGTCCTTTATAGGGTCAAAGGTCATTTTTCCATTTCTTGCACTCTTACTTCTGCATTTCTCGACGGATTTCGTTCAAATTTTGCATGAAGGTGTCCCTTGGTGTAATCTAAAAATCTGTACTTTTTGGTGATGCTGCCCTCATTGTTCCGTCCTTTATAGGGTCAAAGGTCATTTTTCCATTTCGTGCACTCTTACTTCTGCATTTCTTGACGGATTTCGTTCAAATTTTGTATGGACATGTATCTTGGTATAATCTACACATCTTTACTGTTTGGTGATGCTGCCCTCATTGTTCCGTCCTTTATAGGGTCAAAGGTCATTTTTCCATTTCTTGCACTCTTACTTCTGCATTTCTTGACGGATTTCGTTCAAATTTTGCATGAAGGTGTCTCTTGGTGTAATCTAAAAACCTGTAGTTTTTGGTGATGCTGCCACCAGTGTTCCGTCTTTTATAGGGTCAAAGGTCATACTTCAGGGCATGGTGTGAGTGCACTCTGCAGGCCACATTTCTTGATGGATTTCTTTCAAATTTTGTATGGAGATGTATCTTGGTATAATCTACACATATTTAATTTTTGGTGATGCTGCCCTCATGGTTCCGTCCTTTATAGGGTCAAAAGTCATTTTTCCATTTCTTGCACTCTTCTTCTGATGTATCTTGGTATAATCTACACATATTTAATTTTTGGTGATGCTGCCACCAGTGTTCCGTCTTTTATAGGGTCAAAGGTCATACTTCAGGGCATGACGTGAGTGCACTCTGCAGGCCACATTTCTTGATGGATTTCTTTCAAATTTTGTATGGAGATGTATCTTGGTATATCTCTCAACACATTTCTTTCAAATTTTATATGAAGATGTGTCTTAGTGAAACCTACACACCTAAATTGTTTGCTGATGCTACCCCCACTGTACCACTTTCTATACAGTCAAATGTCATATTCAGGTTGTTGTTAGGGTCAAATGTCATATTTTCGTTGCATGCATTCTGGAGGACACATTTGTTAACTCATTTCTTTCAGATTTTGTATGTAGGTCCATTATAGATTACACCTCTACAGTTTTTGGTGATGCTGCCTCTAGTGTTCCGTCTTTCATAGGATCAAAGGTCATATTTTAGTGGATGGCTTATGTGCGCTCTGAGGTCATATTTCTTCCAAATTTTCTATAAAAATGCATTATACTCTAATCTGCACAAATCGTTTTGGTAATGCTGCTCCTAGTGTTGACAATATTCCGGGCCACTGGCGGCAATTTCTACACCATCCTTTTGTTTGAGGGAGGGGATGGGGGAGGGTCTTTGTCCCTCCTTCAAATCGCTGCCAGTGCCGGGGGATAAATTTCACATTGCGCGGCACCAGCAATGCACATTTCTAGTTATTATTGTTAGTTAACTGTACATCAACATGTACCTATATTTATAAATCTATAATAAAATCAATTTATAGTCATGATTACTGTATTTTTCTTTAAGCAAGAATGAAGAGCTGTTATTCCTTCCTGACTCAAAAGAATAAAGAATTAAAACGCTTAAACATTGAATTTTACTCTCGGTTATTAATTTTCTTGTCAGTTGCATCTTTCTCACCTTTTCCTTTTGATATGAAGCATCATTTTTCTAAATCCATTCATGTGTGATATAGATATTTCAAATAAATTATTACTCTGCAGGCACAATACGATAAACCCAAATAAATCTGGGTTCAGTCAGCTCTTGGCACAAATCATGTTCGACATACAGAGTGTGCATACACGGATGGTATACAAAAAGGGGCACATACATGTACATGTAGGCCTGAAGACTCTATTGTTATAAACATATTGATCGTTATAAACATATTGATCGTTATAAACATATTGATCGTTATAAACATATTGATCGTTATAAACATATTGATTGTTATAAACATATTAAAGGCCAGGATGGCAAATTAATGAACTTCCTGTCCATTGAAATCAGCAAACATTTTTTGAATAGAATCAAAGGATTAAGCCTTGGACTTGTCCAGGGCATAAGTTATGTTATGTTTCTATTATTCCCTTTTACATTGAATGGAAAGCTTATTCAATAATGCGCTATGCTTTATCATTGTTGGGAATGAAAGGAAAGGCTATGACGCCAATTGAAATTGTTCACCTCTTTAAGACAGGGTGGTGTAGTACACTGGGTAAACTAACAAAATAAAGGAAGAGTTCCTTTTTTCAATAAGAATAAACTTCCCTTTCTACAACAAATCAGATAATAATTACAGACCACTTATTTGCAAAAAGATGTTTGTAAAACATAATATAAATGTGCTTTTGGCATATAAAGATTTAGTACAAATTCCATAAGAGTATTTTTTTACAAAGTAGTTTGCATTCTCAATAAGTTGTGCTACTTCATGTGCATCACTTAAAGAGAAGGTTGAGTTCTGGGAAAGCTGAAAAATAATTTGTAAACTTTCTCATTCCTTTAATGTCAGTTTAGAAGAACATCATAGTAGAAATGTCCCCTGAAAAAGATTACTCTTCAAATCCTCTCGTATTTGAAATATCACAAGAAATAGCTGAACATTCATGCCACATGTGTGTGCAGTCCAATATTCCCACTTCTTTGTGCAGTGCACATGCTTTTTAGCAAGACTGGGTCAATTTCTTATTTTAATGATTCCTACACCTCACAGTATACACTAATGGGGTGTTGCAAGAAAGTTGCGATTGATTGCAAGTTGCAACTGATCGGTACTGACCAATCAAAATCATTGTTGCAAGTGCATCTTCTTGAATGGGCAGACCCTGAACCATTCAGAATGGTTGTTCTAATTTGCTTTACAATTTGCAATTGATTGCAACTTTCTTGCAACACCCCATAAGTCTTATGTAGACGTGATCAACCTATGGTTATCCCAATTGCTTTGAGACAGTTTTTTCACAATGTAATCACATTACCAGGACTCAACTTTATCTTTGAGGACAATATTAAACGTAGCAAATAATGTGGCTATCCCAGGTTCACCGCATGGTGGGAAAAGAGTTAAAGAATCTCACATTTAAAATGGCAGAACTTGAGCAGCGCCATCTTACAGTGATTGCTGAAATAAGATTATAATTTGAAAATGAATTGCATTGTACATTTTAAAGTTTGACAAACTGCTTGTTTGGATAATAAGACACATTTTATATTTCAAACTATCATTTTTGACTTGGCATTGTGGAAAATTGTGTGCAGGTACATTCTAAGCTTTTACAAACTAGAATGAGGCATGATGGGAAAATGAGAGGCACAATTGTGTGTAATTGGGTTTTTACAGACGTGTATCAATCAGATATGATTATTTACAGACACTTATCAAATCCTGTTGAAAGATGGCGTTATTTAGGAGCTCCAGTTTACTGTCACTTTAATATACATGTAAGATAGATCTAGCAAGTCACTGGAAACATCTTTTTGTTTCTTTGCATTCCTCTTTCCTGAGAGGTCGAATCTCTAGAACCACACATGAGGGAGTTAAACCGCATCACACCACCTCAGAGCATTTTATTCCTGATTTATAATTTTCTCTCTTTTCATATCTGTTCCTCTCATGTATATTGGCACAATCATGTTTATGTCTTTTCTAAAGCCTTTTATCAGTGTTGGATATACTGTACAATGAAGAGTGTTTCATCTGATCTCAGAGATGCATGTATAATAAAATAATACTCTGTAATATCTACCAAAGTAGACAGAAGTGCTTTATACATTTTCTTTTTCCCTGACAGGTTGAATCTCTTGAAGTTATTGATCATAAGAGCAGTAGCATGATCAGTGAGCCTGCATCACAAAATCTGGGTACTAGTATCTGTGCTATGCCATGTCTCAAGAATGTCAAACTGTCTGGGAACCTATCAGATGGATTCTACATTGCACTCAGAAAAGGAGCTTCATCACTGAAGGTAACAACTTTCATATTATCTTTGTAGATGCACTCACTCCATAATCTACATGTATCTGTACACGTAATGGCTAATAATTCACCTGAATTAAAATATTATATTTCTTGTTTTTGGAGTAAGACATGTACATGTAGTTTCTTACTGAGTGAGAAATGTGTACTTACAGTCCCGCCCGCGGGCAACGTCACGCGTCCGTCTAAATATACGCGTCCTCATTGCGGGCAGCACTTCGTCTAAACGCGTTCGGGCATACTAGGGTAAACGGACTAGTCTAAATGCCCTAGTACGGCCGGACGAGGGTTTGTGTGCAAGCGTGATGTTTGAGATGAGCCGCGAGAACGGCACGGGTCCGACATCTTTTTGATTTATGTTTCATCTTTGTTTTCTCTTGTTTATATTCCATTTTATAATTCTGCAATGTCCCTTCTCTTTCAAGACGTTAAAGACAAGGTGTTGCAGGTATTACCAAAACATCCTTATGATTTGTGTTTCATCTTTATTTTCTCATTTGTCTCATTGCTCCGATGTCTTTGACACACAAAAAAACAACTTTCGAGCTTCTAATTTTGTAGTGAAAATTTACAGAAAATTCCGCTGCCCACATATTGTATTTTGGTCAGTAGATTCTCTGTAATTTATGCGCCGAACCAATTTTCTATTCGATAAAACATTTTGCGTTGTATACTTCATTCCTTTCATGTTTTATTTGGGTTGAATATTATCCATTAGTTACACGCCAAATCAATTTCCGATTCGATAAATAAATGTTGCGTCTTATAGTTCTAATTTATTTGTTGTTTCATTTGGTCAGTAGATTCTTTGTAATTTATGCACCGAACCAATTTTCTATCCGATATAAACATTTTGCGTTGTATACTTTATCCATTTGATGTTTTATTTGGGTTGAATATTATCCATTAGTTACGCGCCAAATCAATTTTCGATTCGATAAATATATTTTGCGTCTTAGTTCTAATTTATTTGTTGTTTCATTTGGTCAGTAGATTCTTTGTAATTTATGTGCCGAACCCATTTTCAAGTCGATAAATGTACTTTGCGTCTTATAGTTCTAATTTATTTGTTGTTTCATTATATTTTGGTCAGTAGATTCTTTGTAATTTATGCGCCGAACCAATTTTCTATCCGATATAAACATTTTGCGTTGTATACTTTATCCATTTGATGTTTTATTTGGGTTGAATATTATCCATTAGTTACGCGCCAAATCAATTTCCGATTCGATAAATATATGTTGCGTCTTATAGTTCTAATTTATTTGTTGTTTCATTTGGTCAGTAGATTCTCTGTAATTTATGCGCCGAACCAATTTTCTATCCAGTATAAACATTTTGCGTTGTATACTTCATTCATTTCGTGTTTTATTTGGGTTGAATATTATCCATTAGTTACGCGCCAAATCAATTTTCGATTCGATAAATATATTTTGCGTCTTAGTTCTAATTTATTTGTTGTTTCATTTGGTCAGTAGATTCTTTGTAATTTATGCGCCGAACCCATTTTCAAGTCGCCTTAAATGTACTTTGCATCCTATAGTTGTAATTTATTTGTTGTTTCATTATATTTTGGTCAGTAGATTCTTTGTAATTTATAATTAATTAATTAATTCATAATTCCGAAAATGAAGTGGGGTTCATAATTCCGGGAATGAGAAAAATGTTTATATTTCTGAAGGTTCTTAACCCGTTGACTACTGAATTATTTAACTCTCATAGGCTTAATACAGGAGGCACCCTGTTCTAGGGCTATATTATATTTTCGTAATTACGAATCCTACATGTCGCCTACATCGTTTTTGAAATACAGTGTATACGTAAAGAACCTTCTGAATAACGAAGGCTTCACAAAAATATGTCACTTATTTGGAATTGTGAACCCCCTCGCTTTGGAAAATTTGTATTTCGGAATTACACGCCTGATGAGTTATGAAACGAATTTTGTGAAATACTATTAGACCTACTATAAAATTCATGCCGTCATTTCAAGCCGCGACTATGCACTATGTTGCTTAAGAAACATTGGAGATAAAAGTAAGAGAAAACATCTTGTCATTTCAATTTTACTATGTAACTAACTAATACTATGATAAAGACGAGCGACATCTCTGTTGTTTTAGATCATCACCATGCAGGCGCACAGCCAGGGGGTGCGATGGGGGTGGTCGCCAACGCCAAAAAAAAAAAGTTTTCGCGGGTGGGGGGGGGGGTGGTGTTGGAGGAAAGAAACCACCCCCCCCCCACCTCCACGCAACCACCCCTGTTACACACAGTACAGTATTGCCCCGGAGTACTTTTTCTGCTAAAACGTCGAAGTTTTCGCGCTTCGCAGTGCATGCATCATAGCGTCTAAACACAAGTCAGTTGAAAATCAGTCCCGGCGTCGAACCGTATTTATCTCGAATTTGCTATTAAACGTCAGAGCTTTTGCGCTTCTCGCGGGAGGGGGGAGGGGTGGCGGGTGGGACCCCTCCCCCCCTCCCCCACGCCACCCCTGTAACATACAATGCAGTATTGCCCCATAGTAATTCGCGTCTAAATAAGTTAAAAGCAGTCATGACGTCGAACTATACAGTGCAGTATTGCACCCTGCCCCTAATGTTTTTCACAAGGGAACACGGTACACTTGATCTTGGACTCTATTCTAGGTTCTTATGAGATGTTAAATTCAGGATCAATAATCATAAAACTGTATAAAGCAGTGTCAAAGTCCCCCACCCCTCACATAAAATAAAGAAAAAAATAAAGAAAAAAAAAACCTTCATAGGGAATGCATTTTAGTGAAAGGCGCTAGAAATTACAAATTATTACTATGTACGACCTCCCCTGCGCCTCAAAAAGACAGGAGGTTCTTAGAAAGCGGGAGGTCCATTGATGGATTATTGATCATTATTTACAACAAAAACGATCTTTTCTTTTCAGTATCGACACTCCCCTCCTTGTGTCAAACTCCTGCCTTCCAATTTATGACAGGAAGTTCTTAGAAATCGGAACCCATTGATAGATTAATGACCATGCCATGAAAAGGTGACACACGTCTATTGTGTAAAGGGGAGCTGGAGTTCTGGGAAAGGGTTAAAAAATAATTTCTGAACTTTCTTACTCTTACTACGTTCGTTTGGAAGATTATCATATTAGATATGTCCCCTGAAAATGATTGCTCTTCAAATGCCCTCACAAAAAGTAAATGTAAGCTTTCAAAACAGAATTATGAAGAGCGTTCGAAATTATGATATAGGTGTGTGATTTTGGAGAGAGGGAATTGTTTTTTAAAGCTCCAGTTAAATAGATCAGAGAGAAACGATGGCTTGCGAGCTGGGACGCAGTTTATCTTCATCCCGCTGTTTAGCATGATGATGATAAGAGTCCAATTCTGTAACTATTTAAACTACCGAAAAGAAAAGGAAGTCAACATTTTGACCAGAAAGGAAATGATCTTTTTCGAGATTATGAAACAAGTGCATGAATTTTTTATTTTAACCTCAGGTAAACTAGAGCGTTGACATTCGAGCTATATATAAACGCAGTTTATCTTCGTCCCGCTGTTTAACATAATTTCAATTATGTAACGATTATTACAGCTGAAAAGAAAAGAAAGTTAGCTTTATAACGAGATTATAAAACAAACGCGTGATTTAGAAGGACATAGGGGGAGAGAGAGAGAGAGAGAAGAAAAAATAAATAATCGTCTCGTGCAGGGGCCTGAGGAGGTGCTCCATTAATTCTTGTTCTTTGAAAGGGGCGGATTCTATACCTCCGTAACATGGAGACATGGGGAAAAGAAAAGAAATTTAGCTTTTAGAAACCCGTAGATACACATTTTAAAAATAATTAGAGCAGGGTAAAATAATATCCACATTAGCCTTTTTTGTTCCCATCGCTTTTAATCCAGTGAAAAGGAAAGAGTATATACAAATTTCAAAACAGAATTAAGAACTTTCGACATTATGATACATGTACGTGATTTAGAAGGAAAGAAAGAATTGTCAGGGCGTTAATTTTACAAGATGCAGTTACGATTTAAACAAAAACTGCAGTAAATAGAGCGGAAACACAGACTTTTTTTCTTTAGCTGAGAGAAAGTGAACTCAGCCGAGATTATCATACAAGTGCATGATTTAGGAGAGAGAGAAAAATCGATAATCGTGTGTTAGAAGTAATAAGACATTGCACTTTTTATTCGTGCGCTGTAAATGTGGAAGGAAAAAGGCACGCTGACAAAAAGAGGTCACATACCATTCACACGACCAGAATGATTGACATGTTTACAATAGCGCGCAAAATGTCGGTTTCACCACCAAAGGGCGGTGGCTTTGCGGAGCGAAAAGCAAGTACAAGTAATTTATGCATTTTGTTTCTCGTCACCTCTGAATGTGATAATGTACATTACGAGACGGATGAACATACATACAAAATCTTGATTTTCAAAACCACTTTCGAGAGGGTGGGGGGGGGGGGGGGGGTTTGATTTGGAAATGTTTATATGGCAAGTTTTGTTCAAGCACGAAACAAAACAAAAAATACAAATAATAAGCCTATCAGATACAAAGTCATGTACATCATTCTTTGGTTACTTTGGGCTCTGACGCTTTTAACGGCTCGTAGCACTTTTTTTTTAGGAGGACAGTTTTATTTTTTATTTCCCCTTCCCGCGCGAAAACTTTTTTGATGTTTTAGCAAATTTTGATTAAAAGGTAGCGGCTCGTAGACTTTTTTTTTTTTTCACCCCCCCCCCATCTAACACTTTTCTCCCTTCCCTCCCCCATTCTCCCAATCTTCTCTTTCTTTCTCACTGCTTCTGTCTCGGTTTTTGGCTTCTTCTCCCTCCCCTCTCTCTGTCGCTCTCTTCTTCCTTCTTCTCCCTTCTCTCTTTTCTTTTTTTTTGGGGGGAGGGGGTGGTGTTTTTTGTCGAGATGAGTATATATAAAAGGCACGTTGAAGAAATCAGAACACATTACCACGCACTCAACCAGAATGATTGACAAATGTGCGCAAAATTAGTTTCACTATCAGGCGGCGGTGTCTTTGAGGAGCGCAAGTTATTTTCTCTCTCTCTCGGTCGCTGGTCACTCTCTCTGTTCTGTTTTTTTCCCTATCGCTCCCCACCCTCCCAATCTTCTCTCTTTCTCACTGCTTCTTACTATACTCGTAATCTGTTCTGTCTCGGTCTTTGCTCCCTCGTCCTCCCTGAATCCCCTCTTCTTCGTTTTTAAAAATCTCATCAACTTTCCTCCTCTCCCCGCTTCTCACTACTCTCACTCTCTGCTCACCCTTCTCTTTCTACTCCCTCTCCCTTACTCCATTTTTTTCAGCCACCCCTCCCCCACTCTAGAAATTCTTCACGAAACGAAAAGAACATGGCAAGTAATTTATGCATTTTGTTTCTCATCACCTCTGAATGTGATAATAATGTACATTACGAGACGGATGGACAAGTTTGTATGGCAAGTTTTGTTCCAAGCACGAAACAAAACAGAAAATACAAATAATATCAAGCCTATCAGATCATGTTCATTATTAAGCTCAGACAGGAAAAATGCAACCGCTTAGTCTGGATTTAATTTTATGGGGAGGGCGGTTGTAAGCGCACGAACCGTGCCGGGAGGGGCTCCCGCGCGAAGCTCTGACGTTTTATAGCAAATTGGAGATTTAGACGGAAAATAGTTCGTCGCCGGGACTGCTTTCCACCATATGTAAAAGTGGTGGATGCGGGGAGGGGAGTTCCAAGGAGTTCTCACTTTTTTAAGTTGACGTTTAAGGGGGAGGCCGCCCCCACCGCCCCTCCCTGGCCACCCGCCTGAAAAAACGGGGTTTCGTATATTCAAATATTGATAATCAGAGCCCTCGTTGCTTCCTGTAAGAAGTCCAGTACTGTAGTGAATGGCAGTAGCAGCCCCCTTGCCGGAAGGCGACGCCCTAATACTACCATGACTACGGCATAATTCAACACAAAAAAAAGAAAGGCATAAAGTCTTTTTAAAAAATAGGGTTAGTAATTCCGAAAATTTATGTAGTCTATTGAATTTTCGGAATTACAAACTGTAGGAGTAACGAACCCTATGCATTATGACATATGAAGGACAGTCAGGACACCACCCAAATAAAATTTAGTAATGGGCTTGAGTGAGATATGCCCCCTGTATAACAGAAAAAAATGTACGACGATCGTAACGATTAAATATGAAGCACTGTGGTGATCAAAGTTTACGTTCTTCAATATTTTATGACAGCATTAAAACATTCATTCTTGTATTTTCTTTCCTGTACATGTTTGTTCCTTTAAAAATTAAATACATCACTGTAATATATCACCACACACTTAAAAATATATCATGATTTAGTAAAATCACTTTTAAAAAAAAGACGTATTTAAAATAATCTTGCTGATTCGGATAAACTTTCGATAAACTTTTATCTGGTGTTCATCCTAGAAAAAAAGAAACCACTGACAATTCTTTTTGTCAAACTTGGCGCACATTTCACTATTTTAGAAATGTTATATTTTATTCATGATTCCTCATAATCTAGATCGAGAATTTCAAGTAAACCAAACTCCAAGCAAAATGTTAAGACTTCAAACGGGCGCAACTAGTTAAATTTTAAAGAAAATAAAGGATATCCCGATCTCAAATTGCGATGTCGTTTTGCTAGGCAACATATAAAAAAAAGGTACTAAAACAATAACTAAGCGTACGTCAGTTTATTATCTATTCAATATGAAGAATAGGGCGCAGACAGGACACAGAATGCAAAATATTAAAGTAGATCCGCGTTTATTCAGCAACCTATCCGCATAATCTCGGAAGATTCTGTTCACTGTCTTCTAAACACTTCCCGGCGTTTCCGCACTTTCGGAGAGGGCAAAATTTCTGCGTCCATATTTTTGGTCGAGACCAAAATTTGGATGCGGAAATGAACTTCCCGACACCTTCGACAACTTACATTATTTCCTAATATTGTCCTCATATATATCTAAATGGTTGTCGGGAAATTAAATAAAACCCTTTTTATTACAAAGAGAAATACTCTTTGTATTTTTTCGGACGAAGCCACGCAATCGTTCTTCCTGAGGTAGCGTTATTTTTTAGTCCAAGTACCCTCAAATGTACGAGTATTTCCGCATTCACGCATGACTGACTTTGAGGGTACCGGACGCGTCCGATTTTCGTCTAAGCGCGGGCAGGTCTCGTCCATTCTTTGTTTCGGGCGTGACGTTGCCCGCGGGCGGAACTGTACATTAATTGTTAAGTGTGGTCCCATGGAAAAGATTTTAACTAAGAATAACACAAAAAGATTTACCCTGGGTTTCTTATTTCTGTTTAATAGTTTCTTGTTTCTTCCTTATTTTCCCTAATGTAGAGATGATATATCCATTTTGTAAGTCCATTCATGTGTGGCAAAGACGGTAAGGTATGCAATACAGATGAATTGCTGGTCTGCAAGCGGCACAAAATAGTTTATTTTTTTCTAAAGCCTTTCATCAGTGTTGGATATACTGTAGAGTATTTGATACACAAATATACTTACATCTCAAGAGATGCACTCTGTAGTATCTAACAAAGTAGACAGAAGTGCTTTACATATTTTCATTTTCCTTGACAGGTTGAATCTCTTGAACTTAAGGTCATTGAATCTGCATCACATGATGTGTGTGCTAGTATCTGTGACATGCCATGCCTCAAGAATGTCAAACTATCAGGGAAATTATCAGATGGATTCTACAGTGCACTGAGAGAAGGAGCTTTGTCACTGAAGGTAGCAACTTATTGTAATCCTATATTGAATTTAATTGAATTTATTGATTCATCTGTCATTGTATTAAAGAGAAATTGTTCTTTCATCAATTGAAGAATAACAAAGGACATTTTCCAACATCATGCATAACAATGAGGTGTACAAATATATATTACAACATGAACCAAATATCAGAAGGAAATGCAAACAAGGGTGCAATTTCTGTGCCATTCCGTGCCACAAGAATCGCAAAATATCAGGGAACCTATCAGGTGGATTGTAATTTGCACTAAAAAAGAAAAGGAGCTTCATCACCGATTGTGTGGATAAGACCAGAGTTTTACTTTATCCTGGCATCTGAAAAAAGTAAACGGAATGCACTTTGCAAGGTATGTGATCATTGACAATGGGATATTTTGATCGCTCACGGCGCCAGCGGTCGTGTTGTTGAAGTTGAACGCAGGAAGTCAAAAGAACTTCACATCGTAAACATTGCAGAAATCATGGCTTTCAAAATAAAGTGGATTATTTGCTGCTTATTCAGCTCATTTTTATTCATGAAAATGCTCTGCACATAATACACATTAAATCACATTTGATGGTAGATCTATTGATAAAAATGTGTATTCAGAGCCTGTTTTGATATGATCTTGTGCTATACATGTAGAATCATCTTAATACAGATTCTCATTGAATATGAGGTTAAATATCTCACCACAAAATGCACTAGATTGGACAATTCTGAACCCCAAATTTGAAAAAATCTCCCTACCACACCCTCTACCCACTCGGTTGCTTTGCTCTCTCACTTTGGTTCGCGAAAGTTTTTTCAGTGTTTTTCATGTCTGAATGTAGGTCACTTTCAGGGATGGGGTATAAATAGCACACTCAGACTTTGGTTTTAGTAATTTCAGTCAGAGTTGCTTTTCAGTTGGATCTGGAGTTGTGTGCATGTGGGAGAGATGATTATCTGATTAGATTTTGGGGTCACGAGGTCAAAGGTCATACATATCAATGGGAAATGCTGTTCAAGGGAAACAAAAATTGTGGTCTTTATAGACAGGTGGTCTTTCTATACAGGTGGTCACTAAAGCAGGTTTGACTGTAGTGGCAAATCTGATGCAAGAATCCAGTGTTTCTATATATTTGAAATAAGAATGACTTTTGGGCATCCTGAAACAAAACAGGCATACATATTTCTGGTTGTTGAATTCCATTTTGAGTGAAACTTGTTCAAAGTAATTCTAAAAAGTGAAGAAGATAGGTTGTTGTTAAAACGAGAAAATACATACAAACTGAAAAGAACTTGCGAGAAAGCACATTCACTGAAAAACACAATTCATGTCTGCACACATAGGAAGCTTTGATCACATTATGCATACATGTGTGTTGGGATGACTAGCTGAATTTCATCATCTGTCATTCCAACTCAGTTACTCAATATTTATAGCAAAACTTTTACTAAACTTGTGTGGAAGAGAACATATATTTGTAGTTTTTAAGACTGAGGGTATGTTTCATCTGCCTCTGTGAGGACTTATTTTCCAGTATTATTAGAAGTCAAGATTCCCTTTAGGTACATTATATTGCAACTTTCACCTCCTTCCACTTATTTTGACTTTATGCTGATTGTAAGAAATGTTAAAGATATGAATTTATAAGGATGAACAAATTTCATTAATCATGAACCAAATATATGGTGAGGCCCCTCTAACCCCCCCCCCCCCCCGATATCTATAGATCTTCAGTTGCACTTGATATTTGCGAGATATGGGACCCCTCCCCCCCCCCCCCCCCCCCCCACCCAAAGAAAAAAAATCAATCTTTCTTCGGTGGTATATCAGGTTGAAAAAAGATGATACTATATTAACAAAAATAGTCTTCTCCCATTTGTCATGATCGATATACGAAAAATATCTATAGAAATTCAGTACCACTTGATTTTTGCTAGATGTTATGCTAGTGCAGCTTAATATGGAAGATACATGATAGTGCTTATTTTTGCTATGCAAGAGGTTTGCTGTGTAACCAGTTCATGATTCATTGTATATTTTCTATTCTTTGACAGGTTGAATCTCTAGATCTACTTGTAGATGACATCAGTGAGCACGGATTACAAAGCCTGGGTACTAGTATCTGGTCTATGCCGTGTCTCAGAAGTGTGAGAGTAGATTCACAATCATACTACGGGTATAGAGCAGAATTGAAGGTAACAATCTGAAAGTCAAATTCAAAACACAAAGAGCTCATACCTGTACATGCAAGTAATATGGATCACAAAGCCTAGGTGCTAATATATGTTCTATGACTATGCCATATGTATTGGAAGTGTGAGGATTAAAGAACTGAGGATCTACATGCATAGTCCTCTTACATGTATAACTATGCAGAATAAACATTAAATGTAACAATCTGAAAATACAAACAGATCAATGCAATACCACTGTACATGTAATTCCTTGAATCATATTGCAGAGTAAATGAATCTCCTTCCTTCCTCTCTCACTGAACTGATATTTTACAATTTTCTTCCTTTACGTTTCCTAATCATTCTCTAAATATAATCGCATCTTCATAGAGAAGCCCTCCATATAAAAGATATGTTATTAATACAATTTCATATGAATTAAGATTTATTGTTCCCTAATCTACATGCATGTAATTATGCAGATAGAATTCAATGTAAAAGGAACAAAGAATAAAAAGAAAGTATAGAGCATGAAGCGGGGTGCACATTTCTATTCAATTGACTCTTATTGTACATCTCCCTCTGTGTTTCTTGTTATGTTGAGTGTATTGTCATCTGTATTGTATATTAATGTAAACTGCATATTATGATACATGTATAATTATATTAGTTTGGTCTCTGGAACAACATGCTTCTAAGGATTGCATTTTAAAATGAATTTAAACCTATCAATAATAAGCGAGTCTAAAACTGTCAAACATATTCAATTTTAGCATACTAATATTTTATATTTTGGCATGAGCCTGATTAACAATTCAAACCAATTATTTGTTTATTCAGATACAGTTTCATGCACAAAATAAATATTTGGTGTGTATTTTGTAACATCCATTTTTGGATAATTATTTTTGAAAATAAAGACACATTGCTAATTTTCAAATCCTATTTCCCCTTTGAATACTATAGGCAACACTATTGAAGGATGTACATGTAGATGGATCAACATCATCATCAGAGGAGGTTATCTCATCAACCTGTAAGATTGACATCAAGCTGAAAGTCGAGCGGCTCATTTCATTTGTGTCTTCACTAGCATCATCACATCCCTCAAAGGTATAAGTAATTTCCATATTAGAGTATTAAACAGGCCTATACTGAGCATGTTTGGTCTCTCACGCAAAATTTAAGTTAAATGTACATCAACATGCATACCTATATTCATAAATCTATAATAAAATCAATTTATAGTCATGATCACTATATTTTTGCTTTAAGCAAGAATGAAAAGCTGTTTGTCCTTCCTCTGATTCAAAAGAATAAAAAATTAAAATGCTGAGACGTTGAATTTTACTCTCGGTTATTTATTTTCTTGTCACTTGCATCTTTCTCACCTTTTCCTTATAGATATGAAGCATCATTTTTCTAAATCCATTCATGTGTTATATAGATATTAATGTATGCACTTCAAATAAATCATTACTCTGCAGGCACAATACGGTTATTAAACCCAAATAAATCTGGCTTCAGTCAACTCTTGGCACAAATCAGCTTACACATATGGTATACAAAATGGTGCACATAGGCCTGAAGACTCTATTGTCATACACATATTGATTGTTATAAACATATTGAAGGCCAGGATGGCAAATTAATGAACTTCCTGTCCATTGAAATCAGCAAACATTTTTTGAGTAGAATCAAAGGATTAAGCCTTGGACTTGTCCAGGGCATAAGTTATGTTATATTTACTGCAATAAATCATATATACCTACCTATTATGCCTGTAGTCTTGACTACGGGACCCCTTCGAGTATTTATCACACACGTGTCACAAAATTGTGCGCACCGCCCGCAATCCTATTGTCCCTTCGCCACTCACGCGCGTCAATACGCTACGGCCATCTTCCTCTTTCTTGCTCGCCCCCGACGAGTTAGGACGTATAGTCACAGCGCTCCTGAAATCAGGTCGTATAGTATCTTTTTGGTGCGCTTTTTCACATAGTTGAAGCACTTTTAGGTACCTATATTCGTTTAGATTATAGTACTTTGTGTTTTATTAGTCACTCTTGCCGATTGCAAGGGATTTTTTGATTCCCTTTCTTGGCATTTATTTTTCTCTTTCACGGTCAGCCCCACGTAGATATTTCCGTGTTTGCGGGTGTTTCCGTTTGTCACCGAGCCTTCGGGTTCGGTGTTTGTTCTTACGGTTTTTAGGCTGTGAAAATTTCTTTAGTGCGTATCTCCCAAATAAACTTTAGTTTTATTTACTGCATTCAGTTGAAGTATTTCTTAATTTGAAAAGTATACTTTATTGTCTGTTTTATTGCAGTGGTATGAATTCGGAAGAAGAAGCAGCTGGGTCAAGGAGACCTGCTTCTTCCGAAGAGTTGTCTAGCAAGACGACTCGGCCTTCCAGAACTCCCCCGAGTACAGCGGTACGCGGGGGAGGGAGGAGGGCTAAAGGTAAGTTGCCTAGTGGTGTTCCCTTGCAGAGTTTGCCAGTTTCGGAGCTTGCGGCTTCGGGACGGGTGGCGTTAACTGAATCGGGATTGTCAACTCCGAAGCCTGTGGTTTCGGGGTGGGTGGCGTCAGATTCTAGTGGTTTGGATATCTCGAATCCAATCCCCCGGTCGCTGAGACCAGAGGGGGGGGGCTGTTGTTTCCCGTACGGTAGCGTTCACTCGCTCTGATCCGTTAGGGGAGACGCGCCCCACTACTGCAGGGCAACCCACGGGCTTAGTCCATGTTGGTCTGGGTTCTCAAACCCTAGCCCCCGGCAAACGCCATATGGGGGAACGAGTACTTTCTGGGCTGTCTCAGTTGCCAGCTGATGGGAATGCTCGAGCTAACAATTATGGACGCTCTTCGGAGCAACAGGTGTTTTCACCTGAGTGCGTGACTACTAGTGCTCCCCTATTGCTGCTTTCGAGCGGTCCAATAGTGGGTTCACATGCCTTTAGTAGTCATCGGGCACATACCGAGTCATCTCGGTCTGCCCACGCACTGGGAGCTTTTAGCTCCCAACCCATGGCTACGGCATCTTCTTGCCTAGCCAATATGGGTGATTTGGGCGATTCTCTAGGCTTACGCCATGAGCGCTCCAATCCCTTTATGGGAAGTGAACGTCCCTCCGCGGAGGAATCGGTTCGTGTTTCCGAAGAGGCTTCGGGGATCCGAACGAATCCGATTAAGCGTTCTAAGAAAAGGGTTTCGGCTACGACTATTGTCGAGCCAGCCAAGAAAAAGGCCAAGAAGAAGGCGAAAAGCGGCAAGGCTTTGCCGGCCTCTTGCCCGTCTGGCCTGGCTGACCCGGCTAGCTCCTCTCAAGCTGACATGTTCAGTATGATGCGGGCTTTTGCTCAGAATCAGGGTTGGTCCTTTGTACCGGCTTCTTCAACCCTGACTTCTGTCCCTATTCAGGGATCTCGCTTTGAGTCTGATCAGCCTTTTGTGATTGATTCCTCTTTGTCTGAGACTGATTCGCATGTGCCTCCTATTCCCGCGGCCCTTGGGGCTCCGCCGGGCGAGGAGACTTTTGGTGAACCATGCGGGGACCCGCCTGCGGAGGCCTTTGTTAGCGTTCCTTTGTCTCATTCCACTCGGGTGGAACCAGATTTGGATGCGTCCTCTCAAGCTTCGGTTCCCGAATCGCTTGGGCAGGCGGAGTCTCAATCGCTCAATCTCTATGGAGTGGAAGCGATTGCTTTGTTGTCCAAATATCTCCCTGAAGTTCAGTCAACCCGCGCGCAGGGTTCGACTTCGCGTTGGAATTTCAAGCAGCAGGTCTCCTCTGAGGGTATTGCTCTTGAGGAGGTTTTCAAGCTGGAGTATGACCGCATTGAGGCCGCGGTGTTGGTTAAGCGATCTAATGCGGTCAGGGGTAAGGCCTTTGCCTTTTGTTCTCAGGACCAAGACAGCTTTTTCAAGGCTAAGATTCTTTCTCCTGAGATTTTAGAGGTTGGTCGTCGCTTGCGGGCGACTAATCCGCTTACCTCCGCTGCGTTCAGGGCGGAGGATAAGATTTGGTCTAATATTGAAAACCACATTAGGTCAGGGATGCGTTTGGCGGCTTTTCAAGGGCTTCTCTCCGACCTTAGGTCCAGGGCGGAGGAGTTGAATGTTACCGATGGTGACAAGCTGATTATTGACGACTTGCTGCATACTCTTTTTTGTCTGCAGTGGTCGCAGCTTTCCACAGCAGCTGCTTCGGCTACGTTCCGTCGCAGGACCTCGGCTCTCTCAGCACTGGGTGTTAGAGAGTCGGGCATTGCTCAACTTCTCCGAGATGTTCCGTCTCGGGGTCCTTCGCTTTTTGGTGGTAAATTCGCTACGGTGTTTCAAAGAGAGATCGATGCGCGAAAGCAGATCTCGGATATGACTAAGCAGTTTCACACTAGCTCTAAGCCAACGCGGGCCCCTGTTCGGCGTAGACCTGCTGGTCCTGTTTCGGGTCAACGCAGTCGCGTGTCTAGGGTCCCGCCTCCTGAGCCTCAGCCAGCTCCGTCTCGTGGGAGAGGGAGTCGTGGCAGGGGCTTTTCGAGAGGTTCTCGTGGTAAGGCGATGGCTTCGCAGAAGGCCAAGCCTGGATTTTGATGTTTTTCCCCGAGCGCTTGTTCGACCGAATGTGGTAGGTGGCCGACTTCATGCGTTTCTCCCCGCTTGGGAGGCCATCTCCGGGGACGTGTTTGTTCTCTCCGTCGTGCGAGACGGATTCTTCATAGATCTTTGCGCCTCGCTCCCCGGAGGGGCTATAAGAATTCGGTCACCTCCCATGTCTGCCCTGTCTCGGTCTCATGCTTCGAAGGAGATCGAGTCTCTTTTGGAAAAGAGGGCTATAGAAAGGGTAAGAGACAGGCCGTCTCTTTCCCTTTCTCCAATATTTGTTATTCCCAAGCGCTCGGGAAAACTTCGTTTGATACTGAACCTAAAGAGGATAAACAAATTTATTCCTCCGGTTCATTTTCGGATGGAGACTCTTGCCTCCATTCTTCCGTTGATCAAAAGGGAAGACTACGCGGTCTCGATAGATCTCAAGGACGCGTACTTTCACATTCCCATTCATCGCGCATCTCGCGATCTTCTGGGGTTCTCCTTCCTCTCGGAGACTTACCGTTTTCGGGCTCTTCCCTTCGGGCTGCGCCCGGCCCCTCGGGTTTTTACTCAAGTTGTAGCGGTGCTAGCGGCCTTTCTGAGGCGTCGCGGCCTGCGGTTGTTTTGTTACCTGGACGATTGGCTTCTCCTTGCGGAGTCGCGCGATCGTTTGTTGGACGAGACTCGTTTGCTCGTCTCTCTTACTCAAGACTTAGGTTTCCTAATAAATTGGGAAAAGTCAGAGTTAGTCCCCACTCGCAGCCCAGTTTTTCTGGGGGCGGTGTTAGACATAAGGAATCAGTTAGCTCGGCCCAGTCGAGACAGGATTCTCACCATTGTCTCTGCGGCTCGCAAGCTCTTGCTGGCCAGAAGAGTCTCGGCCAGACAGTGGCTTCAGTTTCTAGGTTATCTAGCCAGTCTAGTCGATGTTTTAGAGGACTGCCGGCTCCTCATGAGACCCTTTCAGAGACATCTCCTCAGGTTCTTCAAGCCGGGAAAAGACTCTCTTTTGGTCTGGATTCCAGTACCAGTAAAGATCAAGTCTCTTCTCGCTTGTTGGACGAGCGAGGTGTTTCTCGCGCGAGGCAGGTCCTTCTCTGTCCCTCTTCCGTCGATATCGGTTTCGACGGACGCCTCTCGGTTGGGGTGGGGAGGACACTGCAACGGCAGCACGGTTGCGGGGGATTGGTCTCATCTTGGGACTCTTCCTCATATCAATGTCCTGGAGTTTATGGCAGTTCTGTTGACCTTGCTCCAGGTATCTTCCATCGGAATGGATGCTCCATCCGGAGGTATTTTGCCGCATTCGCAGTTGCCTAGGTCCACTGGAAGTGGATCTATTTGCGTCGGTGCTAAATCACCAGCTGCCGAAGTATTGCTCCCGTGTTCGCGATCAGGGAGCATGGGCTCTCGATGCTTTCTCCCTCAGCTGGGAGAACCTTCAGGGATTCGCCTTTCCTCCCTTCCAACTGATTCCGCGTGTCTTGCGGAAAATCAGGGAAGATCGGGCGAGGGTGCTTGTAATAGCTCCCTTTTGGCCCAGGAGGAATTGGTTTCCGGAGCTTATGAGCCTTCTAAGGGCTCAACCGTTAGTTCTCCCGTTAAGAGCGGATCTGGTGTTACAGCCCCTATCGGGGATTCTTCACCACAATCCGGAGTCTCTTCATTTGACTGCTTGGCCCCTGTCAGGGAATCTGCAAGACAGTCGGGTCTCTCTGATAGAGCCGCGGACTTTTTAATGTCCAGTCGTAGGGTTTCTACTAGGGAAATTTACAATTCCCGTCTCTCGGTCTTTTTCCTTTGGTGCAAAGAGAGAAATCAAACCCCTTCTAAGGCTCCTATTGGTTCAATTGCGGATTTCTTAATCTCGTTATTTGACAAAGGGAGATCTATTTCTACTATCCGAGGCTACCGTTCGGCGATCGGGGCCATTCATTCGGGTTTTTCGGATGGTTCGGGGATTTCCAATTCCCCGCTACTAAGCGGTTTGATTCGTTCGTTCTTTCTGAAACGACCTTCGTTTTCTAAGTTAGTGCCGTCTTGGAGTCTGCCTAAGGTCCTGGAGGCCTTGGCGAAACCTCCTTTTGAACCGTTAGGTGAAGCTTCGCTTCATCATCTTACGGTTAAGACGCTCTTTTTGGTAGCTATTGCCTCTGGGCAGAGGCGCAGTACTCTTCATGCTCTCTGTCTTACTCCTGGTCATGTTCGCTGGGAGAGAAAAGGTGTTAGATTGATTCCTAGGGCTTCTTTCGTTGCCAAGAATCAGACAGCTACCTCCGGTCCTGTTGAGATTTTTCTTTGTCCGCTTTCTGACCTTTCTTCGGTGCGTGAGGACAAAGTTTGGTGTCCTGTTAGGGCTCTCAAATGGTATATTGATAAGACTAAGTCTTATCGTAAGGATGATCAGTTGTTCCTGATCACTAGAGAGCCTTTTTCTCCTGCCTCTCTTGATTCCATTTCTAGATGGATCGTTGAAGCTATTAGGGCCGCTGGCACAGAGGCTCTTTTATCCGACAGTAAGCCTCGTGCTCATGATACTCGTAGTGTCAGCACTTCTTGGGCTCTGTTTCAAGGTGTGGCGCTTGTTGATATTTTGAAGGCTGCTTATTGGCGTTCGCCCAATTCCTTCATTTCTTGCTACCTTAGGGATATTCCCGCAGGTGAAGCTTTGTTTGCGTCAGCCACCTTGAAGGCCGCTGTGTCTTCTTTGTAGTCTTTGGTGTAATCCTATTTCCTTTGCTCGAAACATGCCTCCCGGTCTTTGAGTTGGCGCTGGTCTGGCATAATAGGTAGGTATATATGATTTATTGCAGTAAATTTGTAAAATCAGCACTGATTTTCTTATTTACTATATAAATCTATATACCTACCTATGACCCTCCCTCCTTCCCCGCTCCTTGCAAGCAACATGTTTCTTCTTGGGGTTGCTCGCAAAAGAGGAAGATGGCCGTAGCGTATTGACGCGCGTGAGTGGCAAAGGGGACAATAGGATTACGGGGGGTGCGCACAATATTGTGACACATGTGTGATAATTCTCGAAGGGGTCCCGTAGTCAAGACTACAGGCATAATAGGTAGGTATATAGATTTATATAGTAAATAAGAAAATCAGTGCTGATTTTACAAGTTTCTATTATTCCCTCTTACATTGAATGGAAAGCCTATTCAATAATGCGTTATGCTTTATCATTGTTGGGAATGAAAGGCTATGACGCCAATTGAAAATGTTCACCTCTTTATAAAGACAGAGTGCTGTAATAAGCCAGTTCGGGGTTAGCGCATGGTACAAATGACCCCAAATATCCACAGATATTTTAGACATGGAGGGTCCCTTTATGTGCACTTCAGAAAAATAACTCTGGGAGTGATAGAGGTGCCTCATGAATAGCTTTTGTTTCCCCCTTTAAAAAGAATACTTCCACCTGGATATCATGGAATGCACCATTAGTACATAATTGAATAATGATTACATGACATTCATGAGCACATATCGAATATTAGTGTCAGTGGGTTTTAGAATTTGGTACAGATGACCTTTATCTGCTCATGCTCAGATTGCATCTCCGAAGTGGCTTATACACTGGGTAAACTAACAAAATAAAAGACGAGTTCCTTTTTTCAATAAGAATAAACTTCCCTTTCTACAACAAATCAGATAATAATTACAGACCACTTATTTGCAAAAAGATGTTTGCAAAACATAATATAAATGTGCTTTTGGCATATAAAGATTGAGTACAAATTCCATGAGAGTATTTTTTGACGGACAAGTGAAACCAAGTAGTTTGCATTCTTAATAAGTTGTGCTACTTCATGTGCATCACTTATTAAAGAGAAGGTGGAGTTCTGGGAAAGGTGAAAAATAATTTGTAAACTTTCTCATTCCTTTAATGTCAGTTTGGAAGAACATCATAGAAATGTCCCCTGAAAAGGATTGCTCATATTTGAAATATATCAAGAAATAGCTGAAGTGTTCGGGCCAAACATTCATGCCATATGTGTGTACCGTCCCATATGCCCACTTCTGTGTGCAGTGCACATGCTTTTCAGCAAGATTGGGTCAATTTCTTATCATTTGAATGATTCCTACACCTCACAGTATACACTAATTCTAATGTAGACATGATCAACCTTTCCCAATTGTTTTGAGACAGTTTCTTTCACAATGTAATCACATGACCGGCACTCAACTATATCTTTATTAAGGACAACTAAACGTAGCAAATAATGTGGCTATCCAGGGTTCACCACATGGTGGGAAAAGAGTTAAAGAATCTTACTTTAATATTAATATGCATGCAAGATATTTCTAACAAGTCACGTTAAACGTCTTTTTGTTTGTTTGCATTCTTGATTCCTGAGAGGTCGAATCTCTAGAACCACACATGAGGGAATTAAACCGCATCACAGCACTTCAGAGAATTTCATTCCTTATTCATAATTTTCTCTCTTTTCATATCTCCCCCTCTCATGTTAATGTCTTTTCTGAAGCCTTTTATCAGTATTGGTATACTGTACAATGTAGAGTGTTTCATCTGATCTCATAGATGCATGTATAATAAAATACATGTAATACTCTGTATTATTTACTACAATAAATCAATGTACCTACCTATTTGCTAGTCTTCCGACTACGCAAGCCATTCGAGTAATTAAAGTCACGACAGTGCATATACCCCCCTAGGATCACGCCTTCCTCTGTGCACGTACGCATGACGCGCGCACACAATCCTCCTCTTTCCTTCTCGCAGCCTAAAGAGTTGCAGCTAAGTCACTATCTTGCGCAAAAATTCAGAGTTTGCTACTCTTTTAGCGCGTTTTTGGGTGACTTTTGCCAATATTTCCGTCCTAGACTTGTTTATTATCTGTTTAGTGTCGGTTTATGTCTGTCACGTATTTATTTTGGTGATATTTGAGCTTATATTCATACCTCACTTTTCACCTCTTTCGTATAGTAGCCCAGGGCATTCGCTTTGGCGTTTTGCTGGGCGCTCAGCCCTGTAACGTTTCGTTGGTGTTTCGTGTGTGTGGCTGTTGTGTGCATATACCCTTACGAGAGTGTTCTTTTGTTCGTAGTGCGTGAATGGAATTTTCCACACATTGCGCGGGAAAATTCCATTCCGTTTCACTCTCGCTTTGTACGCCCTTTTCTTTATAATTGTTTATTGTTGACTCTTTTATATCTCCTTACAGGTGATAATGAGTTCTTCGGAGGAAGAGCAATCGAGGTCTTGGTTACCTCCAGGCTCTTCCAATTCTTCTTCCCTCCCGTCCACTACTCTCACTTATAAGGGCGTCAGCCCAGTGAGTGTGTTGGAGACCTCTGTGTTTCGCTCGCCTACCAGCGAGTCAAACACGATGGTTAGGGGAGGTAAGGGCGTCAGTCTGTCTGCTCGCTCTGGTATTTTTGTACCGGGAGCGTCGAGCAAGACAGGCTGTATAGGTAAGTTAGGTGTTCATAAGTCTTCGGACCGAACACCCGTCATTAGCAATTCTAGCTCCCTCCAACTCACGACCACCGCGTCTGCAGTTGGGGGGGCGGTAGCTAGTATTACCGGGTCCTCTCGACCCCCGACCACCGTCGGGAGCCTGGAGGGGGCATTAACTGGTAAGACCGCTAAGCGGTCAGCTAATGATGTTACTGGGTCTTGCCGACCCCCGACCACCGTCGGGGTGCCTAGCGAGATTTCACCCAGTGTTACTGGCTTCCCCCGACATCCGACCACCGTCGGTGTGTCTGGGGGAATTACAGCCGGTAACGTAAATCCGCATCCCGCTAAGAAGACCTCCTCCTCGAGCAGGTTCTCGCAGCGGAAGACTGCTGGTTCCCGCCAGCCACTGACCAACGTCAGTGCTCCGGGTGCTATTTCCAGCAGTGCTGCAATGCAGCAGCCCGTCCACTCCCTGGCAGTCAATGCGAATCGGGGCTCTGGTCGGGGAAGCACAGTCCCTAGAGTTGCGGCCGAATTACTTCTCCCCACTGGGGAGCCCGGCCCGGACAATTTCGGTAGTGAGGCTTTTATACTGCAGCCTAACACTTCCCGTGCTTCTAAACGGCCTTCTATTACGGTGGCTCACACCCCCGCTAAGAAGCCTAAAGCCAAGAAGGGTAAATCCAAGGATAAACCCAAGTCGGGTAAGAAGGCTCAGCCCTCTCTTCCCCCCGACTCTCAATCTGAGCTGCTCAGATTAATGAGACTCTTTGCTGAGCAGCATGGTTGGGATACTAATCCCCCGACGCTGCCGGCTACTGAGACGGGTTCTCCCCAGTCAGTTGTCACTGTGATGGAGGATGTTCCCGAGTCGGACCCCGGTGTTTTCCCGGTCTCCGATATTCATGAGAACCTGGGACAATTTTGTCCGAATGCGGTTTCTCGACCTACTCCTCCCGTGCCTGCGGCTCTCGGAGCCCCGCCGGGGGAGGAGTCTGTCACTGGTCCGTGGGCATATCCACCCCCATGGGATTTTCCCCACCGGACTACTTCTCCCGAAATTGTCTCGCAGGTTTCTACCCCGTCTGTTTCAGAATCTCAGGCCGGCTACGACCCCCAGCCTTGTCAGGCTATGGCGGCAGATGCCAAGGCCCTGTTAGAGAAGTATATGCCAGAAATTTTCCCCCAAGTCCAGTCGGACAGTGATCAGCCATCGCTGTTATTCAGACAGCATGGCCCGTCTCCTGGTATTCCTCTTACAGAGGACTTCAAACAGGAGTATGGGGATAGGGAGGCACTCGCCGATGCGGGTCGGGCTACCCGACGCCCCTTTGGTAGTGCCTTCTCTTTCTATCGGGATGATACCCAGGGCTTCTTTTCAGCCAAGGGTTTATCCCAGGAAATTATGGGTATGGGACAACGTTTGAATATCAATTTCAAGTCTCAGTCCTATAGATCCGCCGAGAAGCCCCTAGTGAACTTTGAAACCAAAGTCAGGTCGGGCTTAAGGCTTTCGGCGTACCTGGGTTCACTGTTACGCCTTCGGGCCAGATCAGTTGAACTGAATGTGACCGAGGGGGACTCCAATTTGTTGGATGAACTCCTGCTTTTGTTAGCTGGACTTCAGTGGTCTCAGCTCTCATCAGCGGCGATTGACATTACGCATCAACGCCGCAAGCTGGCGCTCTCCACACTGGGAGTGCTAGAGAAAGACATCCCGCCTCTCTTGCGGGGTATCCCTTCCTCTCATCCCAAACTCTTTGGGGGCCAGTTTAACGAGGTCTTCCTCAAAGAGATAGAGGGTCGCAAACAGGCAAAAGAGATGGCCAGACAATTCTTGCCCACTCAGCCTGCTCGGTCCTTTCCGAAGTCTAAGTCGGTCTCGACAGGCGCTAACCGCTCAAATCGTCGAGTGACTGTGACTATCCCTCGGGTTGAGACCCCTACCCTGAGCAACCGTGGTAGAGGCTCGGCGAGAGGAAGAGGGGGGCGTAAGACCGCCGCCAAGGGCACGGTCAGGCCCAAGTCGGCCTTTTGATACCTTACCCCGAGTGCTTGTGGACAGTGTAGGCGGGCGGCTCCGGAGATTCCTCCCAGTTTGGGAGGCAATCTCCGGCGACGCCTTCGTACTATCCGTCGTGCGCGACGGCTTTTACATAGATCTGATAAAGCCGATTCCAAACGGCGCCATCAGAATCCGCCCGCCTCCAATGTCGGCCCTTTTCCAGCAGCACATCTCCTCAGAGATCGCCACGCTGCTGGGAAAGGGCGCTGTAGAAAGGGCGAGAGATCATCCTCATCTCTGTCTCTCCCCAATTTTTGTCATTCCCAAGCGCTCGGGAAGTTTACGTATGATTCTAAACATGAAAAGAATCAACAGGTTTATACCTCCAGTGCATTTTCGCATGGAGACCTTGGCATCTATTCTGCCCTTGATCAAGCGGGACGACCTTGCGATCTCCCTCGATCTCAAAGACGCGTACTTTCACATTCCCATTCACTCTCTGTCGAGAAATTTGCTGGGATTCGCGTTCCAGGGCGAAACGTTTCGATTTCGTGCCCTGCCCTTTGGGCTGAGGCCGGCCCCTCGAGTCTTTACTCGAATAGTGTCGGCCCTGGCCGCGTTTCTACGGAATCGCGGCCTCCGATTATTCGTCTATCTAGACGATTGGCTCCTAGTTGCAAACTCAGAGTCCCTCCTGTTGGATCAGTTATGCCTTTTACTGCGACTAACGCAAGACTTAGGCTTTCTGATAAACTGGGAAAAATCGGAATTATCTCCCACACGTACCCCGGTGTACTTGGGTGCGGAGATAGATATCCCGAATCAGCTTGCCCGCCCCAGTCGGGACAGAATTCGGACTATCACCATGACCGCACGGTCATTGCGAGTAGCCCGCAGGGTCAGAGCCAGACAATGGCTTCAATTCCTGGGCTATCTGGCCAGTCTAGTCGACGTCTTACCAGACTGCAGGCTGTTGATGAGGCCCTTTCAGAGGCACCTCCTCAAGTTTTACAGACCGGGCAAAGATTCTCTTTTGGGGTGGATTCCACTCCCAAGAGATATCAAGCTCCTTCTCGCCCCCTGGTCGAACAGTTCGTTTCTTGCCCAAGGCAAGCCTCTCTGTACACCTCTTCCGTCAGTTTCTCTGACGACAGACGCCTCCCTTCTCGGTTGGGGCGGTCATTGCCGGGGCGAGATGATTTCAGGGGACTGGTCTCACTTGAGAGTTATGCCCCATATCAATGTTTTGGAAATGATGGCGGTCAGCCTGTCTCTTCATCATTTCAGGCCCGGTCTTGTTGGTCGCACTGTACTCGTTCTTACGGACAATGTCACAGTAGCTGCCTATATCAATCGCCAAGGCGGCACTCGGTCTTCCTCTCTGAACACCTTAGCTGCCCAGTTGTGGAGGTGGTGCCGGTCTATGAACATTATTCCGGTAGCCTCCTACATTCCCGGTCAGGAAAATCTGATCGCGGATTTTCTGTCGCGGGGCAAATGCCTCCCGTCAGAGTGGACTCTTCATCCGGAGGTGTTTGCTCTTCTCCAAGAGGTGTGGGGTCCTCTGGAGATCGATCTGTTCGCCTCCACCCTCAATCACCGACCCCCGAGGTATTGCTCGCGGGTTCGGGATCAGGAGGCGTGGGCGATGGATGCCTTTTCCCTCCATTGGGGAGCTATCCGGGGGTACGCTTTTCCCCCCATTCCTCTGATCCCTCAGGTCTTGAGGAAGGTCAAGGAGGACAGGGCTTGGCTCTTGTTGATAGCTCCACATTGGCCAGCGAGACATTGGTTTCCAGACCTGCTGAGTCTCCTGGCCGGCCAGCCGTTTCCCCTTCCTCTCAGGGAGGATTTGATAATTCAACCCCTCTCGGGGATTGTTCATCAACGCCCAGCGGTCCTCCACTTGACTGCCTGGCCGTTGTTGGGGAAGACGCCAGAAACTCGGGGCTCTCCGAAAAGGGCCTCCCAGTTTGTAATGAGAAGTCGTAGAGACTCCACTAGAGATCTCTACAACTCTCGTCTAGGGGCCTTCTTTTCTTGGTGCGAGAATCAGGGTGTCTCGCCACGTGAAGCCCCTATCGGTGTTATTGCCGATTTTTTGATCTCCCTTTTCGATAAGGGTAGATCGATTTCAACCATACGTGGCTATCGTTCGGCTATTGCCGCCGTCCACGTTGGTTTTGCTGATGGTTCGGGAGTCTCCAACTCCCCTCTTTTGGCTAGGTTGACTCACTCCTTCTTCTTGCAGCGTCCATCAACTCGTAGCCTGACTCCTTCTTGGAGTCTACCCAAGGTCCTTGACGTGCTTGCGAAGCCACCTTTTGAACCTTTGGGTAAAGCGTCCTTTCACCATTTAACGGTCAAGACGCTATTTTTAGTCGCTATTGCTTCGGCACAGAGGAGGAGTACTCTTCATGCTCTGTGTATAACACCGGGTCACATCCGTTGGGAAAACCATGGTGTGCGACTTATACCCAAGCCCTCCTTTATTGCCAAAAATCAGACTGCTTCCTCTGGACCAGTTGAGATTTTTCTTAGACCGCTGTCGGACCATTCCTCAGTGCAGGAGGATAAGGTCTGGTGTCCGGTGAGGGCCTTGAAATGGTATTTAGATAGGACTAAGACTCTTCGTAAGAGTGATCAGCTTTTTGTCATCACTCGAGAGCCCTTTTCCGCCGCTTCCAGAGAATCCATTTCTAGATGGATAGTCGAAGCGATCCAGGCAGCTGGGCCGGAGGCCCTATTGACTGATGGGAAGCCCCGTGCTCACGATACCAGGGGCATCAGTGCCTCTTGGGCTCTTTTCCAAGGGGTGCCCCTAGTGGACATTATGAGGGCAGCCTACTGGCGTTCCTCCACGTCCTTCACATCTTTTTATTTAAAAGATGTTCTGTCTGAAGAGTCTTTTTCTAACAAGACGTTGCAAGCTGCAACGTCATCCTTGGGTTCCTGTTGACCTTCCTCTTGGGACATGCCCCCCATTTGAATCTGTGCTGGTCTAGCAAATAGGTAGGTACATTGATTTATTGTAGTAAATCAGTAAAATCAGAATTGATTTTATTATTTGCTAGATAAATCTATGTACCTACCTATGTCCCACCCTCCTACCCCACTCCTTGCCTAGCAACATGTCAAAGTTTGTCTGAGGCTGCTCGTAAAGAGGAGGATTGTGTGCGCGCGTCATGCGTACGTGCACAGAGGAAGGCGTGATCCTAGGGGGGTATATGCACTGTCGTGACTTTAATTACTCGAATGGCTTGCGTAGTCGGAAGACTAGCAAATAGGTAGGTACATAGATTTATCTAGCAAATAATAAAATCAATTCTGATTTTACTGATCTACCAAAGTAGACAGAAGTGCTTTATACATTTTCTTTTTCCTTGACAGGTTGAACCTCTTGAACTTACTGATCATAAGAGCAGTAGCAGGATCAGTGAGCCTGCATCACAAAATCTGGGTGCTAGTATCTGTGCTATGCCATGCCTCGAGAATGTCAAACTGTCTGTGAACCTATCAGATGGATTCTACATTGCACTCAGAAAAGGAGCTTCATCACTGAAGGTAACAACTTAATATACAGTAACTCTGTCTCATATTATCTTTGTAGATGCACTCACTCCACAATCTACTTGTATCTGTACAATTGGTATCCAGTTCACCTGAGAATTTACACTTCGTCTGTTTGGAACCAGAAGGGTTTATACTTTATACTTTAACACAGAGTTACTGCCCTTCTGGCACGAAACAGACAATATTATGTTATATTTTTTTTAGTCAGAAATCATAGCCATAATTTCTTACTGAATGAGAAATGGTTACTTGCATTGTCAAGTGTGGTCCCATGGAAAAGATTTGAACCAACAAGAAAAAAAAAAATATTTACTCTGGGTTTCTTATTTCTGTTTAATAGTTTCTTGTTTCTTCCTTGTTTTCTCTCTTGTAGAGATGATATGTGACCCGTCACGTCAAAATGAGACAGAAGTCGCATTTTTTGAAATTGCATTTTATTATTGATTATTATTCTCCGTTCCATAAGCTTTAATTTGGTATATAGTTCAACTCTAGGGAGTGAGTATTAGTGGAGATAATAGCTTTTGAATTTTGAGTAAAGTAGGGCTGTGGCAAAGTATTTCTTCGAGAAAAACGCTTCCAAAGTTTGACTTCCGTTTTGCAGTCATGAAACATTTTCCGTTTGTAATGCCAACTAGATTTGGATAAAGCCCTTAGCAACCGTTTATTAATTCTAATAAAAACTAGTCCTTATGTTTCTTTAGGATCTCTTCTCATGAAAACATGAATTTTAATTCATTTAAGCCATGAATTCTAACGCTTTAAAGGGGAACAATTCAAGTAGTTTCACGGCACTGAAAGAGCTTCCCGCATCAACTTCATGCTTTTTTCGATGAGCCTTTCCTATGCCGGTATGATTTTCTTAAAGGGTTGATTAACCTAGCTATAGTCAAAAGGTTTATAAGTCTGTCATTTTGTGCGGGGAAATGTATTAGATTATAGTTCAAACTTTCAGAGGTTTTTATGTCATATTTTTTTCTAAATTAATCATGTAAACTTGATTTCTTTCAATGTTATTTGCCTTCTTTTTAAAGCTTGGATTCGATTGTCGCAAAGTCATTCAATTGTGGCAAATTTACTCATTAGACTAGTCTTTACCAACAATAATATTGACAGAGATCGTTGATGTCTGCATATGAAGCTTACTTTTTTTACTTTTCGTCCTGTGAAAGAGCAATAGAAATCTCCGCTCTCTTAAGCTGGAGAATTAACACACGATTATTGATTTTCTCTCTCTCCTTCTACATCATGCACCTGTTTCATAATCTCGACAGTTTTATTGCTTTCTTTTGAAAGCTAACTCTCTTTTTCGGTTCGCTCTTTACCAGATTAAACAACGATGGAATGAAAAAGAATCATAATAAAGAAATTGTATCCTGCTCTATAGTTAGTTCTACCTTTAAAAAATGTTTATAAAAGCGTCTTTCTTTTCTTTTCGCCATGTCAAAGAGGTATAGAATTCGCCCCTTTCAAAGAACACGGATTAAGTCCCATCCTGCCTTCGCGAGACGATTGATTTTTTCTTCTCTTTCATTGTCCTTCTCAGGGGCCACGAAACGTCTTGGAAAGTGGAGGGGCTAAGTGGGGGGGGGGGGGGGCTGCGTGTTTAACCACATTTTTGCACTGCCATACGTTTGCACATGTTTACTGGAAAAAGTGGGGGGCGACAGCAACCCCCACCCCCCCGCCCCCGGTTCCGCGGTCCCTGCTTCTCAATCACGTGCTTGTGTCATAACCTCCACACAGGTCCTTTTCTGTATGGTTAAAACAACAGGATAAAGATAAACGCCCGAACAATTCTCTCTCTTCTTAATTCTATTTTGAAAGCTAACTCTTTCTTGTCTGTTCGGCTTTTTAAACGAAAAGAGTTTTGGCCGCTAATTATCATCATGTTGACTGGCGGTATGAACATGACGAAGACAAACTGCATCTTAGCTTGAAAGTCATCGTTTCTCCCCGCCCAATAGTTAACTCAAGCTTAAAACAAATCAGATACTTGTTTCACTATCGCAACCGAGGGCCTGTTTCTGTTAATATATGATATATATGTAAAAACCTCACAGTTTTCATTATTGCTCTGCATGCTGTTTGTTGTGACATCATTTCATGTTTCCTTGTATATTTTTTATTCTTTGACAGGTTGAATCTCTAGATCTATATGTAGGTGACATCAGTGAGCATGGACTACAAAGCCTGTGTACTAGTATCTGTTCTATGCCATGTCTCAGAAGTGTGAGAGTAGATTCATCTTTAGAATTCTGGTTTGCAGGAGAATTGAAGGTAACAATCTGAAAGTCAAAGTCTGAACACAAAGAGCTCATACATGTACCTGTACATGCAAGTAATATGGATCACAAAGCCTAGGTGCTAATATATGTTCTATGCCATGTCTCAGAAGTGTGAGAGTAGGTTCACAATCATACTACGAGTATAGAGGAGAATTGAAGGTAACAATCTGAAAGTCAAAGTCTAAACACAAAGAGCTCATACAATGTACCTGTACATGCAAGTAATATGGATCACAAAGCCTAGGTGCTAATATATGTTCTATGACTATGCCATGTATCAAAAGTGTGAGGATTAAAGAGAACTCTGAGGATCTACATGCATAGTCCTCTTACATGTATAAACTATGCAGAATAAACAACATTAAAGATAAGAGTCTGAAAGTTAAAGTCGAAATACAAACAGATCAGTGCAATACCACTGTACAATTGTAATTCCTTGAATCATATTGCAAAGTAAATGAATCTCCTTCCTTCCTCTCTCACTGAACTGATATTTCACAATTTTCTGTCCTTGCAAGTACTGTATAAGCTGATATTTTCGCGTACAGATATTTTCGCGAATGGCGACCTCTGCCACATATTCGCGTGTTGTTAAATTCGCGTTCACCACCACACAACGGATCTAGGGAAATTCCCTGACATCAACCAGTTTACGATCATGCTGTTTGTAAACACTTTCGCGTGTTGTTAAATTCGCGGGGGATCTTTCATTCGCGAAATTCGCGAAAATAAAACCCTCGCGAAAATAACAGCTTATACAGTAATAAGGATCACAAAGCCTAGGTGCTAATATATGTTCTATGACTATGCCATATGTAATGGAAGTGTGAGGATTAAAGAGAACTGAGGATCTACATGCACATGCATAGTCCTCTTACATGTATAACTATGCAGAATAAACATCATTAAATGTAACAATCTGAAAATACAAACAGATCAGTGCAATACCACTGTACATGTAATTCCTTGAATCATATTGCAGAGTAAATGAATCTCCTTCCTTCCTCTCTCACTGAACTGATATTTCACAATTTTCATCATTTACGTTTCCTAATCATTCTCTAAATATAATCGCATCTTCATAGAGAAGCCCTCCATATGAAAGATATGTTATTAATACAATTTCATATGAACTAAGATTTTATTATACCCTAATCTACATGCATGTAATTATGCAGATAGAATTCAATGTAAAAGGAACAAAGAATAAAAAGAAAGTATAGAGCATTATGCAGGGTGCACATTTCTATTCAATTGACTCTTATTGTACATCTCCCTCTGTGTTTCTTGTTATGTTGAGTATATTGTCATCTGTATTGTATTATGTACACTGCATATTATGATACATGTATATATTACATGTAGTTTGGTCTCTGGAACAACATGTTTCTAAGGATTGCATTTTCAAATGAATATCTAGGAGAGTGATATTTTTTTTAAACCTATCAATAATAAGCAAGTCTGAAATTTGTCAAACATGTTCAGTTTTAGCATACTAATATTTTATATTTTGGCATGAGCCTGATTAACAATTCAAACCAATAATTTGTTTCTTCAGATACAGTTTCATGAACAAAAATAATGTTTAGTTTGTATTTTGTAACATCCATTTTTGGAGAATTATTTTTGAAATTAAAGACACATTGCTAATTTTCAAATCCTATTTCCCCTTTGAATACTATAGGCAACACTATTGAAGGATGTACATGTAGATGAATCATCATCATCATCAGAGGTTATCTCATCAACCTGTCAGATTGACACAATGCTATTTTTGTACTCTTTTCCCATTCACTATAGGCAACACTATTGAAGGATGTACATGTAGATGGATCATCATCATCAGAAGTTATCTCATCAACCTGTCAGAATGATATTAAGCTGGATGTAGAGCTGCTCATTGTATTTGTGTCTTCACTAGCATCATCACATCCCTCAAAGGTATAAGTAATTTCCATAGAGTATTAAACAGGCCTATACGGAGCATGTTTGGTCTCTCGTGCAAAATGACGGGATGCATTCCCTCTCCACTGTAGTTCAAGGTAGACAAAACACTTTTATGGTCTGAAGATTTTAATAGTCTTCATTGATAATGCTTCTCATTTGTTTATTTTTTGTGTGTTATCATTCAATCACATGATCGAGACTACCATTTTCACCCAAGAGAATACATGTATGTTTTCTGTCATATCTACAAGTAATATATATGCATATTTTTTTGCTGGCAATTTCTGCACAGTTATTATTATTGTTAGTTAACTGTACATCAACATGTACCTATATTTATAAATCTATAATAAAATCAATTTATAGTAATGATTACTGTATTTTTCTTTAAGCAAGAATGAAGAGATGTTATTCCTTCCTGGCTCAAAAGAATATAGAATTAAAACGCTGAAACATTGAATTTTACTCTCGGTTATTAATTTTCTTGTCAGTTGCATCTTTTTCATCTTTCTCACCTTTTCCTTTTTATATGAAGCATCATTTTTCTAAATCCATTCTTATGTGATATAGATATTAATGAATGCGTTTCAAATAAATTATTACTCTGCAGGCACAATACGATAAACCCAAATAAATCTGGCTTCAGTCAGCTCTTGGCACAAATCATGTTCGACATACAGAGTGTGCAGACACATATGGTATACAAAAAAGATGCACATACATGTAGGCCTGAAGACTCTATTGTCATACACATATTGATTGTTATAAACATATTGATTGTTAGTAAACGAAGAAGCTTGACTGGGCAAGCAGTAGATGACAGGTTCGAATCCCGCTGGTTCCAATTTTTTCTGACTTGTGTTTTTCATTACAGATCGAGCATACGATCTTTAACACTAGGAGTAAAATGCCTAAAGATTTGTTTCCAAATATTGATTGTTATAAACATATTGATTGTTATATTAAAACATATTGATTGTTATAAACATATTGAAGGCCAGGATGGCAAATTAATGAACTTCCTGTCCATTGAAATCAGCAAACATTTTTTGAATAGAATCAAAGGATTAAGCCATGGACTTGTCCAGGGCATATAAAATGGAAAGCTTTTATCATTGTTGGGAATGAAAGGAAAGGCTATGACGCCAATTGAAATTGTTCACCTCTTTAAGACAGAGTGCTGTTATACACTGGGTAAACTAACAAAATAAAAGAAGAGTTCCTTTTTTCAATAAGAATAAACTTCCCTTTCTACAACAAATCAGAAATGATTACAGACCACTTATTTGCAAAAAGATGTTTGCCAAACATAATATAAATGTGCTTTTGGCATATAAAGATTTAGTACAAATTCCATGAGAGTATTTTTTGACGGACAAGTGAAACAAAGTAGTTTGCATTCTAAAATTGTGCTACTGCATGTGCATCACTTAAAGGGATACGCAACCGGGCGGCTGTGGGGAAAGTAGGGATTGCGTAAGCCCCATTCACTCGTACACAAAGTTTGTGCGTCGAACGCGTCCGTTGGACTACTGGGATTATATTCCGGACTGTACGAAGCCGACCGAATCTCGCACGAGAGCTCAAATTCAGGCGGAGCGTGCATGTTGCACCGCGACTAATCTGTCCGAAGATTGTACCCCACGGGGCAACGGCATGATCAGGAAACGAACACGGTGCCCTCTCGCGGCATAAAAACGTCCACAATCTGCGATTGAGTATCCCTTTAAAGAGAAGGTTGAGTTCTGGGAAAGGTCAAAAATAATTTGTAAACTTTCTCATTTAGTGTCAGTTTGGAAGAACATCATAATAGAAATGTCCCCTGAAAAAGATTGCTCCTCAAATCCCCTCGTATTTGAAATATAACAATTCATGCCACATGTGTGTGCAGTCCCATATGCCCATTTCTGTGTGCAGTGCATGTGCTTTTCAGCAAGATTGGGTCAATTTCTTATCATTTTAATGATTCGTACACCTCACAGCATAGGCCTACACTAATTCTTATGTAGACATGATCAGCCTTTCCCAATTGCTTTTAGACAGTTTCTTTCACAGTGTATATGTATATGTTGATTATCTATACTGTATATATTTGTATTCTCTCCTCTAGATCAAACAGTTGCATTTAATGGGAGCTACCCTTGGTAGTTCTGATCTCTCAACAATTGCATTGATGACAAAATTGACATCACTCACACTCTTTCGTGTCAGGATCAACGATAACAGGATACTCCCTGAGGTGCAGTACCCTTGTTCAAATGTAATATGCATATATACATGTACATGTACGTCTTGTGTTAAAGCAGTCTGCTGATGGTACTTGTGCAAAATCTGTTGAAAAATGGTATCTTACTTCCCTCATCCATGGATTATGCTACATCGTACATGTATCTTAACCACTTGATTGCGTGCCACGTATATGTACGTGCTCTCGCTGTTGCCTCACGGTGCGTGCCACGTACATGTACGTGCTTAGGCTATTGCACTTTTAGAACGATAGCACTGCCGATTGATTTGCCCCCTTAAGCCAGTGAGTAGCACTGCTGTGATGATATACAGGGTTTGAACAATAGCTGGCGCTCTTCCAAATTTTTTCAATGTTATAACCAATAAATAAACAAATATGTGAAAATACTGTAATACCAAAAAAGTGCTGTAGCACAGAGGCTATCAATGTGTAATAAGCCCATGCAGTAACAGTCAAGTGGTTAAGCTTTTCCTTGTAAAAAAAGTACCATAGTATCCATGGTAATTTGACAATAATTTGTCCGAATTACCATCAAATCATGGTAATTTGATCTAGTACTTTACATTTGATGTTAATTTGGTCAAATTACCATGGGTACTATGGTACTTTTTTTACAAGGGTTTGGAACTGGGTAATTCATTTATAAAGAGAAGTCTATTTGCGAATATAATAGAGTAGCTTATTCCCTACCCCAAATGTCTCTTATCTTGTACCCAGCAGAAGCCAGAAAGGCATGAACAGATGCATGACCAGCTTATGTATACATTATATTTCTATTTTTGCAAATTAAGTATTAGTACCACATGTACACAACCTCATTTTAGTCTGTACATGGTCTAAATTGTTAATGGTGATATATACATGTATGTTATATCTTTTCTATATCACATCTACATCATTTCTTCATTTTGTCATCCCAGAACTTTAACAAGCTGACTAAAATGTCCTGCAGCTGGGAACACAATGATATCTTTGATTCATTTTGCTTCCAAAGAGGAATTAATAGAGAGATGGGTTGACCAAGAAAAAATTTGCTTGTTCCTGAATTAGAATTCAAATAAGAATTACATATTTTGCATTATGAATAACTTTCTATCCTATATATGAAATATTGTGCAGTTCATTAAGATATACAAAAATAGTCATTTCAGGCTGTATACACTACATGTATTAAGGAGGTCAGGATTTACCCTTTGCAACTAATATCTCATATCAGGTGACAATTTAGAGGTCACTGCCTGATCCGTGATGAAGTAAATTTTACCAAAATTTTCCAACATTAGTAGAACCTAGTTATTTTAAATGATGAAAAGTACTGTAAATTTATTCAACCGTGATATACATGTAGGAATGGCCCATGACAAGATATTTATAGTAACTGAAAGTGTGAATGTCACTTACATTTCATCATAATTTTTCAACTTCTTGATGCCAAAATCATGGAGTTACTAAAAGCAGAACAGAGTTTAATTGTATAAATGTTTTTAACACCAGGAACTTTCCTCAGTGATACACATTTAAGTGGAAAGAAGTTTCTATGAAGTGCAAAAATTCAGGGTTGTGATTCATCTTCATTGATCTGTGCAAAATCTAATAGAAATACTCCTTGGTGTTGAAGTCTTTGGAAATTTGAAAATCTGAAGTAAAGCAAATTCATTACATTTCATCATTTTTTAGTACAGATGCCCCTTCATTGTATTATTTTGTGTTGTAATTCTAATGAATAGTGCTGTCTCATTTCTCAGGAGGATGGCAGTGATCCACCCAATACACCTTCAAGTACTTCATTGACTGAGCTGAATGTGGATCATGACTCCTTCCTCTCATTGTATGGTATTGGTCTTCTGGAGAGGTTTCCTCTTGTGCAGAAGTTGACTCTTGCTTTCCATGAAAACCAGACTCCATTTCCACAAGAGCTGCTTCACCATGTATCAATGCCTACTGTGACTGATCTGTCTCTGTATGGATATTACACCTTTGGTTGTAGATTACTTGCCTCTTTATCACTGGAACCATTCCCAAATCTCATTAACCTCAGTCTCATCAACACCTTTATAGGGACTGTTTATTGCAGGAGTATACTGAAATCTCTGAGGAGGAAGGAGACACTCAAAACCATAAGGTTAGATTTGGTTCTGATAACTGATACATGTAAATATCAAGATTTGAAGTTTGATGTTGTGATGAATATCAATGTGAGAGTAATTGTTTATAAGTAATTTTTTCATTGAATAATAAATTCTTAGGGCTTATAATTAGCCTTCCTAGATTATGTAATTTCTGTACATTTTGTTTTGTGATTATATCTTATTTTTGTGTGTTCCAACATGATGAGTAAAATTGGAGACATGTAGTATTATTTATATACTGTATATAAATTTGAATTACGGTGCACAAAATATTTCTGTGTACCAGGTACATGTTGGATTGATATCAACTAGAAATTATCTCCTTTAATAAAATCCCCTAAATCACTTCATTGTATTGAATTGTTGTCGTAGAGCAAGAAGGCAGTGCATACTGTTTTTGTGGGCACATTGTATCATGAACACTATACTTCCATTAGGTAACTGAAAATGTGTATTATTTTGGGGTTACATCCTAAGGCCTATGCAGAGTAGCATAATTAGTAAACATGAAGATGTACAATCAGAATAGGTTATTCTCGGAGTATGTACATGATATTCATGAAAATATGAAGGACACAATATATCTTTAATTAGCCTAGGTTACACCAATATGTACTGGGATAAAGGTTTGAATTTGAGAGAAAAACTAATGTTCACTCATTTTAAATGTACATGTACATGCATGTACAGTGTACTACAATGCATTGTTGCATTGAAATAATGAACAACTACATGTATACATGTAGAGACAGACTGTACGCTGAGTTTGCAAAAACTATATTTTAATGATGAAGAGAATTAATTGGAGAAGAAAAATAGAGTGGATGATATGCCATTGTAATGAAAGTAAAGATTCCACCATTAATTCATAAAATACTGGTCCCTGCAATTATCAGTGTCATACCTGCTAGAAATGTTTGATATATGGAAATGAATATATCTGCAATAGACAGCAGATTTTCATGTGAAAAAAAATCAAATAATACATGTACTGTATCTACATTTGATTTGAACTGATTTCAAAGGGTAATTTGATTTGGTAGAAAGTTTGAAATATGAAATTGAGGTATTTTATTAATTTATTCTTTACTTATTTATTCTAAAAAATATTATGTATAGATTAATGTATATGAGAAATTGCATTGTTTTGAAATGTCTTTGTTTCTTGCATCCTTCATTTATATACAGCATAAAGGACTGTGATACTGATGCTGATTTAGATCCACTGTGCAATGAGATCAATTCTGAAGGGAAGATAACAGTGACTGTAGAGCATGGACGAAGTTATGTAAGCATTTATGACATTGTTAATGATAATATCTGGTTCACTAGATTGTTTCTCTGTGCTCTTTGAAGAATTTTTGTAGGCTGGCTTTACAGGAGAGAACATTTTCTTTTATGACCACAGAAAGTGGACCGACAGCAGCTGTTGAAATTTCATACCAAAACTCTGTCAGGAAGTACTACAATAGTTTTTTATGATTTCTTGTATTTCATGTGCAATGTATATGTACAATTCACATCTCTGCATCATTTAATCATAAATTTTCTTTATTAATGCACATATACATGTACTTGTATATGTGTACATATATTGCAAATCAAAAGATCATTCTGGCAACAAATTTCAAGTACCTGAATATCACTTTATAATTCATACATAAATATGATAAATGTGCTCGTAATTCAAGCTTTGATATTTAAATGAATTAAGTACTTTCAGCATATACTGCTAAACCCTCTCATTCACCCCATTGATATGTCACTTTGTGGTTTATAATTATAAGCTTTTAGCATACATAGTAACTTTGATGTAATCAGGCTTGACATGTACTGTGTATAGACCCAAATTCACAAAGGAGGTTTCTTAAACCTCCATAAGCATAGTTTTATGTACGGTACTACATGCAGGTCATGTGTCTAGTGAAAGGGAAATAAATGCTTATATTATGCTTATTTTAGGCCATGATGGAGGTTTAACCATGGTTTAGTCCATGGGTTAAATTTAAGCCTCCTTTGTGAATTCGGCCCAAAGGAGTTATGATTTCTGCAGAGTTCATCAACAACCTATTAGCAGATGCCGTTCCTAAATCCTTCACTATTCAACTGATAAATGTAATGTGGCTCACAGTCATCAACTTCACTCTTCATTATATTACTCCTTTAGGTAATGTAGGATTTTAATCAGTGCATGTAGCTGCCACTGGGGAATGGATTTTATTATGTATTCATAACCTGATTCTTATTATCTTGGCAGAGACTGTCGCTGAGATATGTATTCACTGACAAACTGTAAGTGGAGGAATAGCTCTACAAGTGAGGAATGAAGATACTTACTATTAAGAAGGTGGCACCATCCAACTTGACTCCAGGAAAGGAACACAGAAAATCAGTAAGAAGGTGGTATTGAAGAATTCTGATATGTAAAATACTGAGAACTTAAATTGATGTCAATCTTGTATTGTTTCATACCTACACATGTACATGTATGCTGATTAGATTCTGCTTAGACAACACCAGAGCAGATTCTCATGTCCCATGAGCAACATAAGTTTGCTCTGTGGAATGCTGTAATGTAACATGTTAAAAAGCTGTACGATTGTTTATTTATTTAATTTTCAGGCAAACAGATCATAAAAACATACAGAAACAAAGGAAGTAAGATATATTCCACTGACTAGTTGTGTGAGTAAACTAAAAATATTGATTATTAATGAAGATGTACTATAGATTACTGTTAGTAGGTTATCACATGTATTTGAAATGAAGTCTTTTTAAAAGCCATTTTTTATTGGTCAGTGAATATCAATATATGACATAATATTTTGTTGGTGCTAGGTTAGATATATATTCTCTGACTTTGTTCCCTGCCCGGATGATTAAAAACAAAGTCCAAAGTGTACGAGGTGAAAAACCTTTTCGACTGTACGGACACCTCAGAGTACACACCATTGCTCAAGTTCCCCACATAACAGTGCTTCATCACACATTCCATTTCCTTATTTTTATGTCTTGTTTTTTTATGCCCTCCACCACCGGAGTTGGTTCCAGATGCATTATGGTGTTTTGGGGGTTGTCTATACATACATCTACATCCGTTTATCCCACTTTCTCATTGTCACAATATCTCAAACCGTTTGAGCAGTGAACTTCAAAGCTGGTACAAGTTTTAATTTGGGGGTAAATAGGTCAGAGGTCATAGAGATCAATTTCAATGTAATTCTGTGTTTTGAGCCTTGTTAATGCTACATCTAGTGCTGCCATAGACGAGCCTTTTGTCGAGATGATTGTTGAGAAATTGCTGTTTTTAGCAGGAAGAAGACATGCCAACAAATGATATTTGGCAGCATAATTATGATTTTATTTAGTTGTGAATTCCACATTAAATAGTAATATTGGACTTATGGGGTGTTGCAAGAAAGTTGCAATCAATTGCAAATTATAAAGCAAATTAGAACAACCATTCTGAATGGTTCAGGGTCTGCCCATTCAAGAAGATGCGCTTGCAACAATGATTTTGATTGGTCAGTACCGATCAGTTGCAACTTGCAATCAATTGCAACTTTTTTGCAACACCCCATTAGGCTTTATACTTAGATTTTTGCTACATTCTGGTTAAATCGCATATATTTAGTCTACTGAGTTTTAAAGATGTGGATTTTAAATGGATTATTTTATGTATGAATATATTTGGAGTCTTTTACTTGTATTACATGTGTACATCATTTGTACAGAGGGAGAGTATTTTCTGCATGTATGAATTGTAATAAACTGATTCTTATCTGATTCTCTTCATACCTTGTATAGTACAGAAAAACCAACATTGTTTCAATTCATTAATTTTGAATTATTGTGCATACATGTACATCAATGATATTAGCAAATGCCTAGCTGTAATTTGTGTGCTTGTGTGTGTTGAAAAAAAAAGAAATTGGACATTGTCTTTAAAGACTTGATTAGTTCTACAAAGACATACAAATGCTGTTCATTTTGCTTTCATAGGAGTTAAATGGTAGAATGGTCTTACTTTGTTGTCTATGTATATTAAAGTGTGTTACAAAACACACTTATAATCCTACAGCTTACTCGTATCTTTCTTTTTTCAAGATAACTATTGCAGGCAGTGTTTAATTTTCTTTGTCTTCGTAGCTACTATGATACTTTTTAGAGTGTGTGGTGTTTAATCTTCACTCGTCATTGTGGCATCTATGATGATTTGTTTTGGAGTGATTTTTATATTATTGATCCTTACACTACATACTGTATGCTGCAGTTGAAATTTGAGTATCACATGACTATTATATATGATTTATGTGTTTGAAAATTCATAATATCTCATGATATTTTCATATTTTCGCAAATCAGATAGCTGTCAGATTCTACAATGTAGGTTGGGCTTAAAATGGAAATGTGTACTGAATAGATTTATGCCTTCTATCTTTGAATTTGTGTACATTTCAAAGTGTTACTTGATTAATTTCAAAGGATATGCAAATGAGGACTTCATTGATATGATGCATTATAATTCAATGATCCTATCAATCTGTTTCTATTCAAACTTCAAACAAATTTCGCATCTAAAGATATTACTCGTATTACAATTTCTCAGAACCTTCATGTACATGCATGTATATTTTTTTTTTCATAAACATGAATTTAATAAAATGCAACTTTAGGTTTGTTATATTTATATTACATTGGTAGTCATATGTATGCATTTTTTTCCTCATCCACTTCATATCTAAATCATTCCTACTGATATCCCGCTGTGCCTCAGAATAGTTTCATTATTATTATTACACGTATTTATGTTAAATGCGGTTATTTATGTGAACATTCATATTTATCTGGGGTCATGGATATATTCATGTACAGTCATGTATTCCATTTTGATTTTCCAGAGACATACTTTTTATGTCATATGATATGCCTATCTATATTCATGCTGATGAGAAATTTGATAGTTGTCACTCATGAGTTGGTAGTATTAAGATTATGACTCATTTACTGATGTACTACTGCTTATAATAAACCTTGTGCACTGAGCTGATCAGCCAAATAGAAGAATTCAGAACAGGTAATGGATGATTCCATAGTGTCACGGTTGATTCATCTTTGTAATATGTGTACATGCAGAATGTTTTGTCTGGATTTCTTGTATATATATTGCAAAGGAAATCAATCTGACAAATCTTATTGTAAAACCTTATATATCATAGCATATGCCCACTCACATGTACATGTTTTTTCATATAAAGATGGTTTCATAGGTAATTACCATTACATATATGTGTATATAATGCATATAACAATGTATGTAAATACAGGTTATGTTTATTGGTTGTTCAGGTTGTCATACTCTGTTTATAATTTTCTTTCTGGGATTAGTGCTACTAACTAAGGAATATGCAGTTGAGCGTTTTGCAGTATGTTTGTTTGTCTAATTTGATAGTATGCATTTCCTCATTTTGAATATCCATATAGATTTGAAATTCAAAAGCATCAAAGCTAGAAATAGCAAGTCACCTATCCAGACGAACTCAGGATAATAAATATATCTTGAAATCAATGCTCGGCAATTTTAGTACAAGAAAATCAAGACAATAGATATTTTAATGTCTGTCTGATGAATATAACATCCATGCTGATATGACATTTGATACTTTGCTCTCATTTGAGCTATATTATGTCGAAGTTAGGGAGCCTTTTTTATGTATGTGTGAAATTCAAGGGTAAATAAATTGAGGAGTATACCATTTTATAATTTCCTTTTATTGTTTTAAGAAATAAATCTGGAATGGCTGACATGTATTATAATCACTGTTTCCTTTTCTAAAATTATATCATATACAATGTATCTTATATTTTAATTTGTTTATGATAAAAATAGAACTGTTTTGTAAATACTTTTTTTTTACTCATTCACATCAAACATGTATAATGGATGCTGTGTATAATGAAGTGACTTAAGATATTGCAAAATTTTTTTATTGGTGTATATAGCTTGTGTATACAGTGGAAACTCTGTATAAAGAGCTCCGATACAAGATTCCTGTTATAACAAGGTAATTTTGCTGGTCCCAAGGCTTCCTGTTCTTTTGTTGTTTTACCCTGATATATTATAGATTCCTGATATAACAAAGTAATTTTCATGGTCCCAAGGTCCTTGTTATAGTGAGTTTGCACTGTATACTATCTATCGTTGTATCTTCTCCGGGTTCGGAAGTTGATTGCAACATTTTTTCCACACATCTCTGCTCTGTGCCATTCTAGTGCACTCTTTGCAACTCTAGTGCAATGTTTTTCCACTACAGGGGCCTGTAATATAAAGAGATACAATAATCTTATGATCAATTGTAACTCTTCAGTACATGGTTTGCCATAGACTTACGGTTGATTTCAATTGTAAGATTGCCCCAGGTCTTATTAATGGGACTATAGGCTCGACTAGCACTTGTGCTAACTTCTAGTTCCAATTAACAACTTCACCTCGGTATTATTACATTGTCATGTACATTCAACTTTATGTAGATCTATGACTACATATCGTTGTAAATCTGTTCATTAATCTATGTATATATATATATATATAATTATAGATATATTACTTTTACTTTTTATGTATATGTATTCATGTACAATTATTACTCTTAGTACAATGTGTGATTGTTCATAATATACGGCCATTTATGTGATGTGTTGTTAATAAATTCAATCATTCAATTAATGTTCTCTTCCAAGCTGGTTCTAGGCTTCCCTCTTAGTGTAGTACCTTCTACTCTCCCTTCCGGCATATCTTTCAAGAGACTCTAATGTCTTTTGATATGATCAAAGTATTTTGCCTTTCTTTCCTTAACTAGTCCTATCGGGGTAGATTGTTTAAGCCCTGCCATGCGCAATATTTCTTTGTTAGTGTTCATCTGTTTCCGTGATATTCTCATCATTCACCTGTATGTCAACATTTCAAATGATGTGATTTTTCTTGTCCATAGTCTGGGTTACTGTCCATGTTTCTACTCCATACAACAGAGCAGACCAGACATAGCAAGTAATTTCGACTCTTCTTTTGATGTCTGCCTCGCATCTGGCATCATCTGTGATATTTTGTCCTAAGTAGATGTAATTATTGACCTGCTCAATGACATGGCCATCTAATTCCAAACAGAGTCTGGGCTTTTTCTTTGCCGTACTAAAAACCATAGGCTTCGTTTTCTATACATTTCATATGTCGGCCAAACTCTTCACTTTTGAATTATACAGCATCCAATAATTGTTGCAGATCTTCTTCATACAGTAATATAGAAATTTCTAGAATGTGCAAATCTAACTTATACATTCCTACATAATTACATGTTTGAACGTGTCAACAGGGGCAAAAGTCTAAGTGACCTTTTTATCTCTCAGTACTGCAATGTATTGTATTTTGTTGTAAAAATAAATCATGAAACAGGTTTAGTAAAATTATTTTGTCATGATCTCGTCATTTCAATTCGTAAGGGATTATAACAGCAGTGAATGGATATGTAAAGGTCTTATGGATATGTATGTTAGGACCCTGATGGCAAATGGGAGCCTATTTAGCCTATCCCTGTTCAGTTCATTTAGGTCGGCACATACCCGTAAGCTACCCCCACCCTGCAAAAACTAGCTACGCCAGTTGAATGAGTGCAAGTGTGAGAGAGCTGAAGACCTCCCGTTTTTGTGTGACCAGATTGTTTAATATATTTCACATTAATTACTTTTCACTGGATGAGAAAGGAATGAATTTGGAATCGACTTTTTAAAGGTAAAATACGTTGATGTTGATACGTTGATTGACACGTTACAATGAAATAATAGTATTTTACACGCTCCAAATGCGATTGAATTGCGTTTGTCAGAAATTTGCACAATAACTCTGTCAATCTTTTAATTCGGGATAAAGATTACCCAAAATTGGAAAAGAAAGGGAATGTTATTATTTTGGCTTCCATGATTAACCCGATGGAAGGGGGAAACACACCCTATCTGGTACTTCAACGTAAAACCACTTCATTGACTATAATTAACTGAGATATGACCGAGGTATGGGGAACAGTTCACTGATGTCGATGAACGGGCAGCTCATATTTTCATTTGAATCTGGCAAAATGTGTTTCCTTGTTCTATTCAAAGGGGGAAGCGGGGAGAAGTGGCAGTTTCGTTGTTTTCAAGTCCATTTTACCGGTTTTAGAGACCCTGCATTGGTTTTGTCATTAGCGAAGTCCATAGAATATAAACAAACATACCTCTTTATCTCTCATAGTATGTCTCTGCCTCTCTCTCTCTCTCTCTCTCTCTAACACACACACACGCACACCCACCCACATATACACACATAAACACACACTGGTGTACTGGTGGGAGACTTGGGGCTGCAGCCCCCCCGAAAGTTACCCGACCCTACCCCCCCCCCCCCCCAAAAAAAAAAAAAAAAAAAAAAGAGGGAAGGGAAAGGAAAGAAGAGTGGATAAAAGGGAGAAAGAAGAACAGAAAGATAAGGAAGGGGGAAAGAAAGATTAAAATCTTTTTAAAATCTTTTTTTTTTTAACTGCTGACTAGAACTTAAATAATTTTTATGATTACAGTAGTACGCCTTAGAACGTAAAAATGGCTAAGCTTTCTTAGTACCCGCCTTTCATATACATGACATGTCTATTTTGCGTGCACGATTTTGTTTTATCACAATTTTCTTATTATAGGGTGGGGAACCCCCCCCCCCCCCATAATAGTCTTATACAGTATCATGGCATTTCTTTCAAAAGTGGGGGGGGGGGAGATATTTGAAATATATGTGAAATATTATTGCAAGCAGGGGCGCAGTTCGGGGGATGGACTGGGTGATACGTCCACCGGAAATCTGGAAAAAGATAAAAAATGTAAATAAAAATTAAGAAGGGGCACGTTCCCCGGTCGGCACTTGAGGTGGGCACAGAAAACGCAAAAGAGAGAAAGAAAATACAAAACAATATTGTCTTTGATGGTTATTTGCGCCCCAGTCAAGGACAAAATGCGTAAGAAATTGTGTTTTACAGCGTTTGAAATGCGAAGATTGTCTAAAGCTCGGTCGTTTTACTCCCTCGCATAATTATGTTCAAGATCTGGATATTTCGCGCCCCAAATGGCGTTTTTTAAAGTGTTAACCATTAATTGACTCTAGTTGCTTTGCCCCCCCCCCCCCCGCACAAGGCAGGAGCTTGTTAAATTTTGCGCCCACAGAGGGATATAAGTACACAAAAAGCACTTCGAAAGAAATCATGAATTTGCCTTGCAATTGCCTTAATATTTCTCAAATATTTCTCAAATATATTTCATTTATTTTGCGTCCCCAAATTTAAAGCGCACATTAAACTGAGTTTAGGCATGCTGGGGGGGGGGGGGAGGGGGGGCGGGGGCGGGGACTGGCTACAGCATACTGTTTAGACACATGGAGTGCTCTCTATAGAATGCAAACTGTTTATAAATAGAAAAGTCTTTTATTTACCTGTTTATGAATGAAAGTAGTGTTAGATGCAAAGTTTTTAACAACAAAACGTAACATTTTCGGCTTTTCCGACCTCGAAAAATAGAATATTTACGTTATTCCAGGGAACTTCCCTGGTTATACCAAGTGCGTTTATAAGTTCATGTTATTCTTACTAGTTCAGTTCTTACTGGCTCAGCCCCTCAAAATTTCTCCCCATCTATTGGTTCTTGGTTACCACGTAATATATATTTTTGCGTCTTTGAGTGGGTGAGGATGTGTGTGTGTGTGTGTGTGTGTGTGTGTGGGTGTGCGTTTGTTTAGCATTATGTCCGAGGACATTTTCGGACAGAGAACAAAAAAAAAATCATGACAACAATGGTCCTCGGAAGCCGGACAATAGTCCTCGAACGTCGAACAATGAATTTGTGCTTTATTCCGTCGACTGTCCGAGGACGAGTAACAATAGAGGAACAATAGTTGTCCTCGGAAGTAAAGCCATGTAAACGTGTGTGTGTGTGTGTGTGAGGGTGCGTTTGTTTAGCATTATGTCCGAGGACATTTTCGGACAGAGAACAAAAAAAAAATCATGACAACAATGGTCCTCGGAAGCCGGACAATAGTCCTCGAACGTCGAACAATGAATTTATGCCTTATTCCGTCGACTGTCCGAGGACGAGTAACAATAGAGGAACAATAGTTGTCCTCGGAAGTAAAGCCATGTAAACGTGTGTGTGTGTGTGTGTGTGTGTGTGTGTGTGTGTGTTTGTCTTTTTATACCTCTGTTCTTTTTCCCGCCTTTCAATGACTTCTTCCTCCAGATAAACTCAGTTCTCCAAGACATTTCTGTTTAGTCGGTCAATATTCAGGTGTATTTCTCTCTCCCTCCCTCCCCCCTCCTCCCCCCCCCCCCTTCCCCCCCCCCCTCTCTCGCTCCCCCTCTCCCTCTCTCTCTCTCTCTCTCTCTCCCTCTCTCCCCCCCCCCCCCTCTCTCCCCTCTCTCTCTCTTTCTCTCAGAGTAGTTGAAAACCATTTATCACACAAGAGCCGGAACGGGATGTGATTACAATCCTAACTCATCTCCCCTCCACTCGAGATAAAATAATGCTAAAAGCAAATTACCTTTATATAATGAGGTTAAACTGCGCGATAATAAACACGAGCGCTCGTTGTTACATGCAAATGTATACATCCAGTGCTGAACGATTAATTCAACTTTTTTTTGGTGGAAATATTGCAATACTTTAGTCTATTTGAGATCTTTCCATAGCAAATGCTGAAACACACTATGGATTTTCCAAATGATTTATTTCTTTATCGTCTGCTGGTGATGTTCACCTGTTTGCTGTGTATTTTGTCTCCTGCGACATCGGACGAGGAATGCTGTAAGTATTACTATACAAAACTATACCACTCGATCGAAGTATACCATACATTATACACAGTATATCAATCGAAGTAAAGTATATCAATTAAAGTGTGCCACTCGAAGTACAGCGCAAAAAAGGTATACTACCTAAAGGTATAGGCCTACTACACGAAAATATGCCATACAAAATATACCAAACGTATTTACATACAAAGTATACAAATAAAACCCAATATATCTCACTGAATATTAAACAAGAAAGTATAGTATACAAACTTTGCCACTCAGGGTATGCTATCATGACTACAGGAACGAATTCACTGTACAAACTATATCATACATAATACATGTATACCATAACAAAAAATATGGTTTGCTTTACAAAACTTAATAACGGAGAAGTACACCACAAACACTATACCATATACGAAATGCCGTAGGAGTGTAAATACATATGTACCAAGTAAAACATACATTATACATAATATACAATCATATAAACTGATCACACGGTGCCGATGGATATTTCATGGCAATGTGTATTTTTGTTTAAATATGTTTGGTGGTTGGTTGTGTTTTTTTTTTCTTCGTCCAAATGTTTATAAAGGCTTCTGTATAGTTAATACACAATGTGGGTCATGATCATGGTAATGGAAAGGTAGGGCAGCAAACCTCCTTCCCATACTATTGAAAAGGGGACAGAAGAATAGGCAAGGAAAGGGTAAAGACTCGTGAAAATACCCCCCCCCCCCCCTCTACCCTCACTCGGTCGCCTTGCTCTCTCACATTTGTGACCCTCCACCACAAAACGACCAATAAGTCGCAATGGTAGTTTTTAAAAAAGAGAAAGTTCATTTATTACTCTACCATCTGACAAAATTTCACGTTGAAATACCATGTTGAAATATGTTTTTACTCTCATTCAAAATGACCATTTTTCCTGGACATTCATACTTTGTGTATCAATTTGCTGGGATTGTACTTCACATCGCTTTTCTGGTATAGCTCAAAAACTATGCATTACCTGACATTCAAAATCTAAAGAAACAAAGAGATATATCTATTCTAAAGGTGTGGAAAGTTTCAACCCAATACAATCAGTACTTCACCGAGTATGCTAGGGAGTTTAAACTCAACCTTTTATGCGACAATTACACAGATTAATTAGGTGCTCTTAAATGATCGCTCTTCTTTAGGGCCCGTTTTCTCTATTGTTTTGGTCATTAGCCTGTCTGACACGTTGACATTCTCATTGTAATTTACAAGGGTTTGCTTAGTCCATACAAGACAAGTTATATATTATTTTAAAGCTTGGAATCTATGCTTTTTAACTGTTTTGACATTTTAAACCCATTTTTATCTACCTTTTAAAAATCCCCACGACACCGGTGCCGCCTCAATGGCTGGTCTCACACTACGCCACTGTCTACTCTAATTATAAGACGTCATTAATAATCATTCCCCTTCGAAATGGGTATGAAATAATATATGTATTAGACTGACAAATTATTTCGGGTTATCAGTCCGTTAGGACAGCATGCTTTTGCGGGAATTTCCAAATATTCTTTGTTCTATTGTTTCACTTGGCCATAAAGGGTTACTCAACCGCAGATTGTGGACGGTTTTATGCCACGAGAGGGTACCGTGATCGTTACCTGCAGGATCATGCCGTTGCCCCGCGAGGCGCAAACTTCGGACAGACTGTTCGCCGCGCAATGTATGCGCGCTCCGCTGAGCTCGAGCTCTCGTGCGAGATTCGGTCGGCTTTGTGCAGTCCGAAGTATAACCCCCAGTAGTACGACGGACGCGTACAAAAGGATGAATGCCCCCATACAAACCCGTGTTTGAACTTGAATAATAATCTTCAGTGTGAGTCAGAATAAAATGACACTTTCATAATTGCCTAATATTGTTTTAAAAGTGAATTGTAAATACGGATGTACACTCAGCAAAAAAAGAAAGTTAACACTATTTATATATTTTTTTTAATTTATTTTTATTTATAGTTTATAGATTTTTCCAATTCAAATGTAAACTTACCTTGCATAAACATTAAAAATAATCATCTTTCAGGTGTTATTCGATAAGAATCATACCCTTCATGCATGAGTGAGATTAACACTACATGAATCTCGGAAAGAAAATTGTATTTAAAAAAAGCATTTGGCCATTCAAATGTTGATGAGCATTTCCATCTTGTCAGTAGAGTCAAATTAAAACAATGAAATAATAATTACGAATTGTACGAGGAACACTGTAGTCCTGAGACTACAGTTGACATCCCCCGCGCAATCCTCATTGTTTCTAATTCTTTGTTTTCATTGAACAAGAATTTCTCACAGATGCGCATCTTTATTAACAATTGAGCGTTATACTTGCCCCATTAATAGTTAATAATATAATAATATTGGATATTCATATAGCGCTCATATCCACCATGAATAGTGGTCAAGGCGCTCCAATATTACCCCGGCTCTAGCTAGGCTACCGATTTCGGTGATCACGGCATTCAAGGAATTCATTCCTGCCGGTACCCATTTAGCACCTGGGTGGAGAGTGACAAATGTAGATTAATGTCTTGTCAAAGAACAGTAGTGCCGCGCCGGGGTTCGAACCCACGACCTTCCCATCTCCAGTCAAGTGTTTAAAATACGACACCTCTACGCACTATACGACACCTCTACTGTTGTGATTTTCCTAATCGCATCTTATTACGGTTAAATGAATGTATATCTTGACGGTTTATATGAAGTGCCCACTTTTTTTTTTTGCTGGGTGTATATATACTTGCAGAGTTTGTCCCTGCTTATTTTGGTGCCATATTGATAGAGCGAAATTTTGTAGTTGGCTGCACATGTACGGGGTCGATAGGTAACCCACTGCCAACGGGAACTTGGTGGTGAGATAATTCAGTAGCCAACGGGGTGACTGGGTCAAAACCCACTTGCTCCCACTCCAAACTATTTTGTTTTGTTTCCTGATTAGGAATCAGCTGACTGACCAGGGGGCGTTTCATAAGGCTGTTCGTAAAGTTACGAATGACTTTACGAACGACTGGAACATGTTCTTCGGTGCTATACTAATCGGATTATCAATCATTAGCCTAATAGCACAAGAACTGATCACCAGTCGTGCGTAAAGTCGTGCGTAAAGTCGTGCGTAACTTACGAACAGCTTTATGAAACACCCCCCTTGGTTACTTTAGGCACTGCTTTTCACTTCAAGACAGACATATCTAACATTTTTGGTAAGTAAACACTCCTTCTTGCTAGCTTTTTCTGCCCTAATCGATCAAGTTACCGTTACGTGAAACCTCTGTGCAGCCAATCATGAAATATTACCCCGTGAAAAAGCGAAGTAAATACTCTACGAGTTCTAATCAAATGCAAAATTTGGTCACAAATGCCGGATATTAGTCGACATAGGAAGTGGTATATTCTTCTACACGTTTGTTTAGCAGTCGAGCCGTCACCCTTATACAGATATTTGTTATTCTAAAGGCCCGGTCACACCGCCAGAACTTTGTTGGAGCGTTCCTTGAACGGTAGGGAGAGGGGGCCGGATTTCGATAACGCTCGTCACCGCGCACAAAATGGGGAAAATCGAAAACACGAACGTTGCCTTAGCGGTGCACCGCTGAAGCCGGCTTTGCTTTAGCGTTGGTTTAACGGTAGCGAGCGGGAGCGAGCGTTGGTCCCGCTCCGACACCACCATACCAACGCCAAACCAAAGTTCATCACCGCAATGGATGGCTGCTTCAACGCCCGACACCGTTCCAGCAATCCCGTGTCCGCTCGTAAAACGCTTACAACCGCTCCACCAAAGTTTGTGCAACGTTTAATCACCGCCCGGGCAAAGCTGGCGAAGCAGCGGTGGTCCAGCGTTCAAGATTTCTGCGTTGGTCTAGCGGACCCAAGCGTCCACGAACTTGCGTCTAGCGGTGCCAAACTTTGACTGGGCGTTGTTGGAGCGGTGGTGAACTTTGCCGGAGCGGAAAATTGCCCGCTCCTCACCGCTCGCAATATTTTGTGCTGCTCAAAACTTTCGGAGCGGCAGGAGGGACCATCAGCGGTCGCCGAGCGTATACGGCGTTGCCTTAACGGGGGCCAACTTCTGTTAAACAGTGGTGAACGGTTACGAGCGGTGATGAATTTTCTTCACCGCTTCAGGAACGCTCCAGCAAAGTTCTGGCGGTGTGACCGGGCCTTTAGACAGCTAGAATGTATCTATTTTTCCAAAAATAATGCAGTTTTATATTCCAGTCTCTTTCATTGATAAATTATTTGTTCATGTGATATGAAGCGGAAGAAACAAATGGCCGCTCTTTCCATTAGTATTCCCCCTCCCGCTCCCCTCTATCTCTTCCCTTCTCTCTCCCCTCTACCCCCCCCCCTTATCACTTAGACCAAACTAGCAGCTGGATTAAATCAGACTTAATACCTTCTGACATACCGTTATTTAAATCCCATCATGTAAGGCAGGTTGGTAACCTAAAGACCTAATGATGGCTTAGTACTTAAAGTAAATGATCAAGATCTGGCTCTATACCACCAACAGTGGCGTATTGAATCCCGGATGCCGTAGCTGCGGCGTAAGTCCCATCCGTTTAAAGGCCCAAGGAGAAAAAGGAATATCATAACTATATAGCAAAGAGGTACAACCCCTCCCGTCTAGGGAACATTCCACCTTTTTATTACTACTGCCTTTTTACAATTTTTGATACACCCACAGACCACCACCGCAGTCTGACCGTTACGGACAACATTAATGAAATTAATGCTGTCGTATTTCATTTTCCTATACCGTACCTGCATAACTTATATTTTATTTTCAAATTGCAGCACCGTATTGCACCCTTATCCTCGACACCAACACCACTCAACTAGACGTAAAGACACCGGGCTACCCCTCCAACTACCCGCAAGACACCAAGCTCCTGTGGGTTATTGAAGCGCCCTCTCACTGTGGCCTGCTGTTGACCATAGAGGACATAGAACTTGCGACGGGGGACATGGTGAAGTTCGGGCATGGCAACGAGGCGAGGTTCATCATCGAAGCTGATGATGAGGTCGAAGCCATGATCAACCGGACGATCTCGTTCGCCAGGAATGATGTGACGTGGGTGACGTTCGCGTCCGACAACGATAATGCCACCGCTAGAGGATTCTGGCTGACAGTTACGGCCGATCCAGGTGAGATATCCTTTGCACAATATGTGTCATTTTGACTGCATTATTACCTGCGCTTATCAAGTGTTAGCGAGCGCCAGTAATTCAAAATCATGTTTCCACTGTTTTTCGTTGCATTGACTTACAGCCCATCAGAAAAGCTGTTTTGCTTTAGAAAAAAAGAATCGGCCCCTCCCCAGTGGCGTATCTAGGTATTCTGCTGGTACCCGGAGCAAACGATCAAACTGCGCCCCCCCCCCCCCCCATGCCCAAACTTTTGAGCTTAACAACAAATCAAGACCAGACGAATAAGATTTTTTAAATTTAAAAGTGATGCCGCTGCGCGAAAATGATTTTTGATGCACATAATATTATAACCCGGGTTATTCACCCAATTTTGTACATTAAGCGAGAGATCAACGGGACCGAGCAGCAGATTTCTTTTTCTTTTTCCACACCTCAAAAGTGAAATTTCTTATGTATTTTACCCTTAGAAAACATTCCAAGGGAATACAGCGACCTAGCGATAGAGTTTCTTTGAAATTTTGAACATTTCTGTTTCGGAGGCGCAAAGTGAATGAAAACCCTGAAGAAATATATTCGTGGAATTTAGCAAGGCAATCGAAATTTATGATTTCTTTCGAATGTTGTACTTTGAAAGTGATTTTAAGCACTTATATCCTATGGGGGGACAAAATTTAAAAGCTCCTGCCTCATGCTAGGGGACAACGCAACTTGAGTCAATTTCTTTCATTTTTAACACTTTAAAAACGCAATAAATTCGATATAATTGGGGTGCGAAATAGCTAGATCCTGAACATATGCGATGAAGCAAAGCGACCGAGCTTTAGAAAATTTTCGCATTTCAAACTCGATAAAACACAATTTCTTACGCTTTTTGTCCAGGACTGGACTTCGCAGATTTTCTTATTTTTCTCTCCCTTTTCTTTCTCGATGTTGCTTTTTTGCACCCGGGGTACATGCCCCTCTGCCCCCGTAGATACGCCACTGCCTCTCCCCTTTCTCTCAGTCCCATCACGCCTCTCTCTCTCTTCTCTTTCCCCCTTCATTTTACTCTCTCTGTATCTCCCCTTCTTCACATCCCCTCTTCTCACTGGAGTAGACAGGGGGCACAAGGAGGCCATGCCCCCCCCCCTATTCAGCCACTAAAAAAAAGAGCGAGTGCAAAAAAGCGGGGGAAGTGAGAGAAAAAGCCTAAAAAGGCGCTATACAAGCCGTTATCTTTCTCTAAGAATTTGCTAAAACGTCAAAGCTTACGCTCTTCGCGCGGGAAGGGGGAAAGAACTCTCCTCTTCCCGCACCCACTGTTACATACAGTGAAATGTTGAGTCCACACAATTATTGAAAAGCAATCCAGGCGTCGACCTATAACTTTCCGCCTAAAAAATATTTTTTTGCTACTAGCCGTTTTCTTTCTCTGAAATTTGCTGTAAAACGTAGAGCTTTCGCGCTTCGCGCGGGAAGGGTGAAAATCCCCCTTCCTGCACCCACCCCTGTTACAGGGCAGTATTACAAATAACTGAAAAGCAGTCCGGACCTCGAAATAACTTTCCGCCTAAAAAAAGGTGCTACGAGCCGTTAACTTGTCTTTCTCTCAAATTTGCTATAAAATGTCAGAGCTTTCGCGATTCGCACGGGAGGGGAAAAACTCCCCCCTCCGTGCACCCACCCCCTGGGGAGCTTTGCTTGTTCACAACCGCCCCCTAAAATGAAATCCCGGCTATGCGGTTGGATCCTTGACGTCTGGTCCCCCATGTGTGTCGATCCCGGGGGGGTATTATGATACATTAACTTAAAAATAATAATTATCCAGTCTCATTATGTTTGACCTTGAAATACCATCACATTCTTTGATTATTAGAAGTAAGGAAATAAGAAATGCCATAATTTCAATGCGCATTGTCATTCTCAATAATATTGAGGGGTTCCGTTCATTGGCGTAGAGCCGTGCATTCCTTTTATTCATTAAAAAACATTTTGGGATTCTCTAAAATGGAAGTTTTATAGACAGATTTTCGAAAAAGTCCCTGGTGTGGAAGGGGGATACCCCCTCCCACACCCACCCCCGCTCGGTCGCATCGCTTAGTGGCGTATCTAGGGGAGAAAGAAAAATCATAATCTTTATACGGATTACGCACCCCAAAATCCGCCGGGTTAATGCATTATAATAGAAATCTAGTTTTTGAAGGTTTGAAATGTGAAAATTTTCAAAAGCTCGGTCGCTTTGCTCCCGCGCATAATTTTTATCTTTCAGGATCTCGTAGTTTCGCGTCCCCAGTAGGCCTATATAGTTCTTAAATAGCTTAAAGGTTTCAAAAATTGAAAAAATAAAGATGTAATTGCTTTGCTCACTATATCATATGTGTTTCATATGACCCCTGCTAAATATTGCGCCCCCGATGTAGGATAAAGTATATAAAACAGCATTTGCAAAGGTTCAACTTATGAAAGAAATCTCAACTTCAGGTATAGCCTTGCTAAATTTCTTGACTCTTTCTCAAGCCTTTCAGGGTTTTCGTTAGTTTTGCTCCCGATTGTAGAATAGAAAACCCCTTATCAATGTATAAAATTCGAGCTTCTCTACCGCTCAATTGCAGTGGTTATTGCAACATTTCCTGGATAAAATGCACAATAAATTGCGTTTTTTAGGGTTAAAAATTGAAAAATTTGCTGCTCGATCGCTTTTGCTCCTTCGATGACGAAGATAAGTTTGGGCACTCGGGAGGGGGGGGGGGGGGAGGAGACTTCATTTTTTGCCCCTGGTGCCATAATCCCTAGTATCATGAACACAGATCGACACCCGTGTGCCCCCCCCCCCCCTTACTGAAAAATCCTGGCTACGCCTGTGCCTCTCCTTCTCCCCCTTTCTCTCCCTCTTTCTTTCCCTCACCTCTCCACCCACTCTCCCTCTGTCTCTTCCTCGCTCTTACGTTATGTACAGGAATTAGCCAAATCATTACTTATATTATTTCAGTATTTATAGTAATAAAAAGGGATGGGGAGTGGGGAATTTAGAAGGGAAATGATATTATACGAAGCCGGATGGACAAGAGAAGAAAACCCGTTCAGTTAAAATAGTATTCTTCAGTATACAAATAATGAATGTTTATGAGTGCAATGGACAAAATATTTCATGAGGTGACAGATGAAATATTCTGTCCATTGCACGAATGAAAAAAAACATTCATTATTTGTTTTATATGACACCTAAATACAGCTTTCCTTCTCATTTGACATTTTATGAATTAAGAAACAAGAGTGAAGGGATCTACATTTTGTTGTGCGACACTGGCCGCGGCGGTCCGTCAATGTATTGTACTTGATAGTCGCAAAGGCAAGTCGTTTTTGCGTATGTAGACGTGTTGTTGGTCGCAAGTGCAATGGACAATTTCGTATGGATCCAAAATTGCACGGCGAATGGATCAAATTTGCACGATTGATGACGTCATTGTTCAATGGGACAAATGATCAACATCAAACAACCAATCAAATGGCAAGGATCTAATTAGGTGTCATATAATAATACAATAACATATGAAACATATTAAACGATACTCCCCCCTTTTTTTCTTTAGACGCCCCAGAAAGTTCATACACATCTTCAACAATGACCACATTATCTTCTGAGCTCCCGCTAGTGAATCTGTCCCCAGGTAAGCATAATGTATATAACTCTTTGTTTTATTTATGTATAGTTTGTATTGTAGTAAATATCCCGTTACTTTCTCTTTTGTCATATTCGTGAAGAATATTCTGAGAATACTACGATGCTCTAGTTAAATCAAAGTTGTTTTCATGTAGGGGGGAACTAGAAGGAGAATAGTAAGAGAATCGTATACATATACATGGAAAAGTGTATTACCAACTGGTCATTTTATGAATATGAATGACAAGGAAATAACAATTGTAGACAAAATACATATTTTTGTGAAATTTCTCTACATTTTGTATCGCAAAAAATCCGGTCAGTTAACAGAGGATTTCTGTGTTAAAATGCTCACACTGTGGCTCACGAGGCGGAAAGGGGGGAGGGGTGATGCAGGCCCCTGCCCCCATCCTTTAGAGTTTTAAAACTGACAATATTCGGGAAATCATCACCTCGGGCAGCAAGGTGATCTTTATATCTGTACATGTACTTTTTATGTCAACACTGATAAAGTGGACTATGAAACGTATACGAAAAACGTCAAAGTGTTAGCATGCTTGTTTCGCTTACTCGCAAATTTATATATGTTAATATTGGCATTCTGGCAAGAAACATCAGGCCCGTAATTGTGTCCGTTTACCCAAAATATAAACAGTACATCGTCTTTTGTTTAATTTTGTTCAGTACATCTCCAATTACCTCCACTTCTGCTATTTCTTTTTTTCTCTTCTTTTGTCTACTTCTTTTTTTCGTTATCATCGTCATCACATTCTTCTTCTTCTCTTCCTCCCCATCCTTCTCCTCTTACTTTTCTTCTTCTTCTTCCTCTCCTGCTTCTTTTTCTTCTTCTCCTTCTTCTCCATCATCACCATCATCATCATCGTCATCACCTTCTTCTTCTCCTCCTCCTCATCCTTCTCATCATCTTACCCTTCTTCTTCTTCTTCTTCTTCTTCTTTTTCTTCTCCTCCTCCTCCTCCTTCTTCTTTTTCTCCTTCTCCTTCTTCTTTTTTTTCTACTTCTACTCCTTCTCCTCCTCCGCCGCCTTCTTTTTCTCCTCCCCTTTCTCTCTTCATCCATCTACCATCTATTTGGTAGCTGTATATAGACGTCTCGGTGTATCTATACCATTAGCTGCCGGATTGGTGATAATTGCCTTCGGTCTTGGAGCGGGTGTAGTATGTTGCCATCGTAAAAGAAAAAGGTAGATATTTCTCGTGTTTACCCATATCCCCCCCAAAAAAAAAACCAACAACAACAACAAAACAAAACAAAACAAAAACAAAAACAAAATAAAACACAACAGAACAAAAACAACAACAAAAAACAAAACCCAACTCAAATCAAGGATCACGTTTTCGGTGTCTTTTCATTCCAACGGTTATCACACTCTAATAACAAATCTGACGTCTGAAATGGTTGCCGAAGAGCTTTACTCGGGGTATATTTCTTTAAAGTTTAAAATGTACTTATCATACAAATAGTTTGGGAGCCTGTCCAGAAATAGTCACCCCATTTTACATATGAGATTTAAAGTTACTTAGACCATCCGTGCTATTCACAAAAGCTTGTCAGCTCGAACGAAGCTGCCGAGTTTGGCCCCAATGGCCCCCCAAAAAGAGCCCCAAAGTCGGGTCGATTTCAACCCATCTAACATATGCGCCAAACTTTGTCAGAATGAATGTGTTTGCTATATGTATTACCAGAAAACAAAAACTGACAAAATTTTCCGTCGGGATGGGTTGTCAGACAGCCCCTAAAAATTGGGGCATATTTTCCCCTAAAGGCCCTTGGACCAAATTTTGTCAGAAGGAAAAGGTATGGGTGTACATTACAAAAATATAAAACCTGACAAAAATTTCCATCGGGAAGGGGTATAATACGCCCCTGAAAAACACCAAAGTGCCCCAAAGTGCCCAAAATGTTCTGGATGTAGAGAAAAAAACATTTTTAGGCATTACAACATTAGTGACTCCAAAGTGTGAAATAAAATTCATGTCAAATTTTCATTGCACAATCTTGAGCATTGTAACTTTCTAGGGGTGCAATGTGGTGTCAAATGATCATTTCAATAATTAGCTATTACATTGTGAAAATTGTATTGCTTTCTCAAAAGTAGTCAAATGATATTGTCAGAATTATGTAAACAAACCTATTGCCCATCTGCACCTGTTTGACAAGATGTGGCTGCCATGCTGAAATCTACCATTCATGCGTTGATTTACACACAGATACCTTGCAAGCTCTCTATTATGCCTTGGTGTGTTTACTTAATCCTTACAATATCATTTGACTACTTTCGAGAAAGCAACACTATTATCACAAGTTAACAACTTATTATTTAAATGATTATTTTACACCAAATTGCACCCCAAGAAAGTTACAATACTCGAAATTCTACGAGGTAAATTTGACCTGAATTAAATAACACACTTTGGAGTTATAAAGGTTGTTACATCCAGATCATTTTGGGCAGCAATGCTTGGTTTAGGGGCACTTTTCCGATGGAAATTTTTGTCAGGTTTATATTTTTTGTAATGTACGCCCATACCTCTTCCTTCTGACGAAATTTGGTTTATCGGCCTTAAGGGGAAAAACTTGCCCCAAGTTTTAGGGCCGTTTGACAAACCATCCCGACGGAAATTTTTGTCAGCTTTTGTGTTTTGGTAATGTACAGTCATACACCCTCCTTCTGACAAAGTTTGACGCATATGTTAGATGGGTTGGGGGGCAAACCCGGTGGTTTCATTCGAGCTGACCAACTATTTGTGAATGACATGGTCTAAGTAACTTTAAGGGGTCAAATTTTAAATGTAAAATGGGATAACTATTTCTGAACAGGCTCCTGGCGTATAAGAATATGCCACATTGTGGTCTGGATCCGTGAACTAGCAAAACAATTGACACCTTATGAAAACTTATTTTTTTTTTTTTTTAATTGCCAATCCGTTTAATAAGTGAAGATGCCTGAGACATGTGGGGAGCACCTCTTGGGTTTGAGAGGGCTGGGGAGTTGTCAGCGATTTTTGTATTGAACTGGATCTCAGTAATGCTTAGGATTAGAGGTTTAGGACTAGGTTTAGGGTTAGGACTAGCTGCATGACTCAAGTAACAGTAAGCCTAACCTCTTTATCCCTGATAAGCATGATATGAAATAATTATGCTTGGGTGGGACTTATTGGGCGAAGGAAGAATTGGTTGTAATCTACCCAAGGAGTAGGAATAAAACTTTGATATCCAAAATTAGAAAAGATAAAAATTTATATTTGATTGGTTCTGTCATCCCTTTCCACGCAGAGGTTCTGTAAATGCCCGGCTTTCCGAGACACGGATCACCTTAGAGATGTGTGACAATCCTATGACAACCGTAACGAGGGACGTGAACCTGAACACACCACATGGATCGCTTGGTCCCGACTGCCATTATTACGAGATAGGAGAGGGGGAGTACAACCTGCTGTTTGGTGCCTCCGCCCCGAAGTCACCCCATGTGTACCAAGAACTCTCGAAGGATCCGTGCGACAAGGACAGTGGGAGGAGCCGGTCTAACGTTCGTCGCGATGGAAGCGAGGGGAGCTTAAGCATCGAGCTGGACGACGAGTTCTGCGAACTGACTACTATGATCGATGAGATGCTAGGGGAGGTTTCGGATGAACTGTCCCCATTGGCTACATCACAGCACTCGCTGGGTGAGGGTAGTCCCGGCGACGTAAGATTTGTGGGATCCTTGGCTGAACAACGTTCAAGAGCGCAAACAGCAGACTTCCCTCGCACTCGTCATAGTCCGGCGTTTAGACACAGGAGCCTTTTCGCCGATTCTGTGCATCCATCAGCAAATCAAACAGAAGCCTCAAGTCTTGGGATGCCAACTAGGAAATATGCGGTCAGTACTCCCAACATAAATGCATCTGACGAGAAGCTGAAGCCGGGTAGGGGTAGGGGTTCACTTTCTACAAGTCTTGGTCATGTTAGAAATGAAGACGATAGCTACAACCAATTAAATTTTAAGATTGATCCCACGTATCAACCTCTCGCTTGCACCATGACAGCCCATGCAGCAAAACGTAGTCGTGAACAACTTGCTGAAATGCCTGAATATGCTGTCCTAGAGAGGGATAATCCGGAAGACGTTTCTGCTGTATGTTCAAGAAATGTTTCTGATGATGGAAGTTGGGTAAAATTGGACACTGTGGAAACTCCTACAGAACAGCGTCCACGCGCGTATACAAGTGAGCTTCCTCGCAGATTCCACCACTACACGGCATTGAGGTCCAGAAGTTTATTGCTAGAGTCTTTCCCTCCATTTGCAGCTCAGAGACAGCTCTTGAACCAGGCAGCACTGGAAAACCGAATTGCTAGACGCAATCCGAACCTGAACTCGGTCGGCATCCAGTTGTGGACTAATAACCTACATAAGAGCTCAGAATCTTTAAACAAACTGACGCGCAGATCCCGAGATGACCTGCATTCACTTCCGCCTGGTGGTCGTGTCGGAGAAGATGCTGGCGATGATGACGAGTACAGTGAGATAGAAGACGAAGAGTCCATATACCAACCGCTTAGTAGACCTACATCCATGGGGGACTTGACAGATGGATACAGCTTGGACAACGAAGGCACTCCACCTCCTCTACCGCCAATACAGAACGAAATGAACAAGGAAAGTGGTCAAAACTTTCCAATTGTAGATGGGGTTATAGGAAGGGAACTCACGACAGTTGGCAGTTTTCATCTTGTTTCTGAAACTTGTCATGATGACGACGATGGCGATGGTGATAATGATGACTATAATGAGATAGAAGGCGAAGAATCAATATACCAACCACTTAGTAGGCCAATGTCAATGGAAGACCTGACAAACGGATGGAGCTTGAACAACAAAGGCACACCACCGCCACTACCGCCAACACAGTACGAAATGAACGGGAAGAGTGGTCCAAATCCTCCAACGGTTGATGTAGTCCTAGGAAGGGAACTCACAACAGTTGGTAGTTTTCATCTTGTTTCTGCTGCCAGACGCTCTGATAAAATGGCCAGCGCCGTACATCAGGGTTCACAGTCCGATGACTGCAATTATGATGTGCTGAACATGGAAGATAACGTTGAATTACCCTCTCAGACGAATCCTGGTAATCTGTACATCGAAATTCTGGACGACAATCTGGACGTTCTCGCCAACGTGGGAACAGATAATGGTACTCGTGAAAGTCAGTATACTGTGCCCTCTGAAGACACAAGTGCATCGCACCATCTCCCAGAAGCATCAGGTACCACATACAGTCAGGATACGTCAAATGCCCATCAAGAAATTGGTCATATCGTGGGTCAACCGACAGAGGGCTTTTTACAATGCGAATCACGTTCGCAAAGCTCTTGCCATCGTATGACCAATTCCAATAGGTTTTCTACCACGTCAGGGGTATATTCCTCAATGGGTCCAGCTGGATACGAAGACGACATCGACATAGATGATGGTATTTACAATGGTATCGATAGTTACATTAGCGACGACGATGATGATATCCATGAATATATAAGTGTTGATGATGTTTTGCGTTGAAAATAATTCATGAATATTATGATTGTTAAACATTTAAACAACAAAGTTACCAACCAATATTTTTTGTTGATATGCTGTTGTCGACGTCGGCTTACAATTTTACCCGACATGTGAATACAAATGAATTTGTATTGGGCGACAGCACTACAAGAATCATCTCACCTTTGTACGATGTCAATGTCACAGGCGCATCAAAGGCCGAATCAGTTGCAGTTCATTTTCGGCAAGATCTCACATTGTGTGTAACTGGCAATAGAGGCATTTCCTTTAAAACTCAAGCACCATTTCCTTAACCCCCACCCCCCGCCTCCACCACTTTACGGAACAAGGAATCGATTTCTATTTTTGAAAAACAACACAAACAATATATCCTATTCTTAAAATCCATCTGAATTATAGATTATTTAAATCATTTCATATCTTCCCATTAATTTTATATAAAATGATAAATCATCATTATGAATGCTAGAATTCTTTCTTAAATGTTCCTTTCTTCTTCTTCTTCTTCTTCTTCCCTTTCTTCTTCCTTTTCTTCTTCTTTTTCTTCTTCCTTTTATCCTCCTCACCCTTTCATCCTTATTTACCTGTCGCCATCTCCGTTCATTGCAGATTTTTACAATTTTAGATTATTCAATTTTTAGATTACTTTTCATGCAAAAATTACATATGCCCTACTCTACCTATCTCCGTCAAAAAGGTTACGTCAGAATGAAAAGAGGAAGTGCACTACAACCCTTTTAAACTTTTAATGGTAGTTTCCTTCTCAGTGGGCGGCTTATTTATCATTATAATATTTTATTTCATGAGTGTGAAACACTTTCCTATAAAACTCTATAACTTTGATAAATGATTGGGTAACTTACATTTAGAATTTTTCGAAACTTACATGCGACATGGAAAAGATTGACGCCCAGGTGAATCATATTTCTTTCTTTCTGTCTCTCTGTCTCACTCTCTCCCTCTTTCTTCACCTGTCTCTGTCTCTCTCTTTCTGTCTTCTCTTTCTGTACTCTCCCATGTATCTTTTCTCTCTTTTCTCTGTCTTCTCTCCCTCGCTTTCTCTATCTCTCTCTCCGCCTTCTCTCGCTCTCTCTGTCTTCCTCCCTCTATCTATCTCTCTCTCTGTTTCCTTATGCCAATGTTCTACTTTTTACATACATATATAGTTAATAGTTAAAACATGCAGGAATTGTTACGATTGGATAATTGATATAATTTTAATGTTAATATTTTGTAACTGTATGCATGATATCTCTCACTTGAATTTACCATACATGTACATTACAATTTTGTTTTATATTATATTTAATTCTAATCTTTAAAACTCACTATTATGATTGGTAAAATTAAGAATGTGATGTGATTAAGTTTATTCTGAAGATTTATCGGAGCACACAAATCACAAGAGAGAGGGAGAGAGAGAGAGAGAGAGAGAGAAAGGGGTTGGAGAGAGACTGAGATGAGAGAAGAGAAAATGTAACAAGAGAGATAGGTAATCAGTTAACTACGTTCAAGATTTGTTTTAAATACCGTGTTTTGTTGTGCGGGTCATATAAAGCGCATTTCTTGTCTTACAAAGACTGTAGATTTGGCAGGAAATTACTGTAACTGCGGCGTGGTTTTCAGAATGGTTAAGCGATTTCCTCCAAATAATGTTTACATTTGTAGATTAAAGATATAGTGTGATAATTATGTGATAACATCATAGGCGAAATGCTAAAACATGAAGTGATTCTCTCTCTCTCTCTCTATTTCTCCCTCCTTCATCTCTCTCATACGCACACCAACACCCACACCCACACACATACACATACACAGTCTTGTATTGCTTTATTTCCGAGGACAAGTATTGTTCCTCTATTGTTCCCCCGTCCTCGGACAGTCGACGGAATAAGGCACAAATTCATTGTTCGACGTTCGAGGACTATTGTCCGGCTTCCGAGGACCATTGTTCTCATGATTTTTTTTTTGTTCTCTGTCCGAAAATGTTCTCGGACATACGGCTAAACACGCCCACACACACAGACTCACACACAAATACACAAAGTTTCTGTCTCAATCTCTCTACTACTTCTACTACTACTACACTACCACCACCACCACTACTACTGCTACTTCTACTACTACTACTACTACTACTACTACTACTACTAATACTACTACTACTACTACTATTGCTATTACTACTGCTATTACTATACTACTACTACTACTACTACTACTACTACCACTACCACTACTCCTACTACTACTATACTATACTACTACTACTACTACTACTATATTTATCTACCCCCCCCCCTTCTCTCTCACTCTTTCAAGGCAAGCTGGTCTGAAAATGTAATCGATGTTTCAGCATTAAACGGATGTTAAGGGAAATGCGCTGTTTTGACTTTAGGATATCTGGTAAAGATTGGAATTGCTGGAAAGGAGATGAAAAGAAACAATGAACTCGGTTTTCCTTTGAAACTGAAGTACATGAAATCTACCACTTTATTTCAACCACACTTATGGAAAAGCAATCAATCCTGTACTTGATGTCAATATGGTTTGTTGTTGCTTCCATTACACGAGTATGTTTAGATAATTTGTTTGGGTCGAAGAGTTCATGTAAATCTTTTGAGGAATATACGAAAAGGCGAATTCATTGTACTTATGTCCATTTATGTTCATCTAGTTTTCTCCTTTCTTTCTGAATTCACTATTATGTGAATACATTTATATATATACATGTAATAATAATAATAATAATAATAGTAATAATATGTCTTGTTTACCCAGGGTAGCCTCTTCAGTACTAAATACTTGTTCTCCCTGAGGGCCCTGCATGTAGGTTGCCTATACAAGACTGATACGAGACCCTTCATTTAAAAAAGTACAGTCAAAGGCGTCAATCGCTTTCAGATAATAAGTTGTGCACAGCTAGAATGTATAAAATCACCCTCAAAAAGCACTTTACCTGGCCTTATGGGTTCACTGTAAGGGAGTATGTAGAAAAATAAAGATTAACATGAGGCCTCTCGCGGAACCCTAGTCCAACTTGGGTTCCGTGCGAACCTGTTCTATGCTAACGCGTACAGTAGCGTCGACTAATCTACTCACAAGTCATTATAGTATACAGTTAGAGTTTATTCAAACTTGCAATATCTTTATATAGAAGAAACATTTGAAGCCCATATTCTGAATATAGCGCAGGAACATGAACCCCTTATCAAACAGATCAAAAAATTCGTACACTTTAATTTATGCATGATATTCTATAACCATTAATATAACTGCATCTCTGCATGTAAAGGATGCTTGCTACGGCGTCTCTTGAAAGCTAGTGAACCGCCAGTGTCTCTCCCCCCCCCCCCCCCAACCCCGCCCTCATCTCCACCTTCCCCGGTCATCCGGTCGTTTGAAGGCACCAGGAACAAAATCAACACACTTTGGAATGTGTCTTCGTTATCAGATTATGGGGTATACCCCGATTTATTAGCACCCCTTTCCCCCACATACACACCCATCATACACCTGGGCCCTGGGAGGATGAAGTCTTCTATAGCTTCTGGGCATCGTTTCACCAAACAGTCGTAAGTACAAGTTCGGCGACATCCCGATGAAACGCATGCTAATTTTACTACACGCAGTTTAAGTATACAGGCTTCTCTCTCTTCAAAAGTATCTGTCAGCGTGAGCTGGCTATATAGCATGTTGGCTAATTGAAAATATGTCAACAAAAAACACAACAATTCTACACACCTGGACATACTCTCCTCCTGTTGACATGCCCACCCTGTCTATTGAAAGTTAGGCCCACCTACGACACCTTTTACGCATATCTTGCATTGGCTACCCTGATACCAAACAAAAGAGTAACACATGAGAACTTTCAGTTCGAATAAGATTCTTACATATCCGAAAATTAGTATTAAAAAGAACGCCTTTGCAACGTTTTCCGCAACCATCATAAGTTCCCGCGTTTTGGTGGTTCATACCTATAGTTGTTCATATACCTCATTCACATGAACGAGACCGACGCCAGACCGACAACAGACCGAACGAGCATTTACATTACATGGCCAAATTATCAGTCGGTTCATACATTAGTCACACCGCCACGGGACTCTATTCCGACTCCGAACAGACCACATCTTGGCCATTCAAGCTGGGGCAATGTAAGTGTTTCTTCGGTCTTTTGTCGGGCTTGTGTCGGCAGTCAGACCCAACTCCGTAATACCGAGCACAGGTATATACTCCGAAAACGGCGTATAGAACAAGATGAATATAGAGCCTTCATCGTTCAGTGCGAGGCAGTGTGTACAAAAGGCATGGGGGAAATCGTGCAGTGTCGACCTGCTGTTGATAATATATTTTTCAAAAATAATGCTGCGGATATATTTATTTCAAATGTTTGTCATTTGAAATTCACTTCATATGACGAATCATTCAAGGATTTTGAAGATAATTGACACGCAGCATTATTTTAAAGAATATGTACATGTATTTCGCTGGCAGGTTGACTTTGCAAGATTGTCCACATGCCTTTTGTACACACTGTCTCATACTGAACGATGAGGGCTCTATATTCATCCTGTTCTATACGCCGTTTTCGGAGTATATACCTGTGCTCGGTATTACGGAGTTGGGTCTGACTGGTCGGTATCATCGGTGTGAATGGGGTATTAGAGTCAGTTTGGTAGACACGCCTTAGTTTCCAGCCACAAATCCTGGTCAGTCGTAAAAGAGTGTCTGCACTGTATAAGACTACCATAGGCCATGTACTTATAGCTGCTCCTAACACAAGCCAGAAGGTAGCTGAATTAGGCTTCTCTCAAGACACAATGATTTTCTGATAAAGTGTCAGATTTGGGTCTGTGATTGCAGACTAGATACGTCTCATGTTAGCCATCAAGATCTTCGAAGGATATTGCTGGACATCAGATGGGTCAGTACATACAGGAAACAACGTATGTCAAGGCAAACTAACGTAACAAGGCTTTATGCAATGCCGGACACACGTTGGAAAAAAAATCACCCCCCCCCCCCATCGGAACAAATATTTACCTCGGGGCTGTACGTTTTTTAACGCTACCCAGAATTTCGTGATTTTCAAAAATTCCACACCCCCTCCCTTTAATATAATCCTGGTCCTGCCCTTATTTATGTAGTTTGTGGATCTTTATAGACAATAAACATGATTATTTATAATACTCAAATATTATGCATTTCTCTTCAATGAGCTGGTATACTAATAAAAACAGCATATATACGTCTCGAATTGTTTCTAGTGATTTTTTATCGTAATCATGAGTCCGAAAATTCTCTGACAAGCTGAATGAATTAGGGGCACATTTTCTTTTCTACCGTATTTAGTGTAAGATATAGAGTTTTGTTGGATACATTCACCGCACCCTGGTTCGCATTTTCTGTTTCATGGTGCAATGAGATCCATAAAGATCGCTTTTAATGTTAAGTCGAATTGTCAGTTACTCTGACTGCATTTGTTTTTACATTGATTAATTTAGTCCCTTCCTCTTTTCATTATATGTCCGAAATATTTAATAACAATAATAACTCAGTATTTATATAGCGCCTATTAAAAATTTCTCTAAGCGCTTTACAGTATACAGCATAACTACCTCACCTAACTAACATAACTACCTAACTTAACTACCTAACATAACTACGGGCGAATTACAATATACAACATAACTACCGAACTTAACTAACATAACTACCGACTTAACTAACTTAACTACCTAACTTAAAACTTCATTACTGTTTACAGAAAAGATAGGTCTTAAATGCTACTTTGAAAGAACTGAGAGAAGAAGGGGAAGTGAGTTCCAGAGTGTAGGAGCCACAACTGAGAAGGCTCTGTCACCGTGTGTATGAGAGGCTGTCTTGGGTACTTCCAGAAGATTCTTATCGGATGATCGAAGTGACCGAGAAGGTTTGTAGGGGTTGATCATGCTCGCGATATATGAGGGGGACTTCCCCTGGATGTTAAATGTATTGAAGAGAATGCGCTTCTCTACGGGTAACCAATGCAGCTGCTGGAGGATTTCAGATATGTCCTGTTTCCTGGGGACTTTATGGACAATCCTGGCTGCAGTGTTCTGGATTCTCTGTAGTTGAGCGATGGGAGATTGCGGAAGTCCATAGAGGAGACTGTTGTTGTTATCAAGCCTGCTGGTAATAAAGGCATGGACCAAGGCCAATGTTGCTTAAGTCGTGAGGTATTGTCTGATCTGTCCTATTTTTCGGATGGCAATCATGGCAGAACGACAGACTGAGGCGACGTGTTATTTCATCGTGAGATGGCGATCCATGATGCATCCCAGGTTTCTGGCATGGGAGGATGATTCCAGGACTAGGTTTCCAATATCAACAGACATGGATTCAAGGATTCAAGGACAAATGATTCAGGATTCATTCATCACGAGCATGTTTTTGTGAGACCAAGCTTTGATATCTGCAAGGCATTCATTAATACAGGACAGTGACCGAGCCCTGTCAGTTGGTTGGAAAGTCAGATAAAGCTGGGTATCGTCGGCGTACATCATCACATCCAGTTCATGTGCTTTTACAATATCATATATTGGTGCACTGTAGATTGTGAAGGTAAGTGAACCAATCACAGATCCTTGTGCCACGCCACACGTATTACTTGCATTGCTAGTGCTTTTTTTTTCATTTTTTTTCTTTCCATCTATCTCCACCTCTTCAATATTTTATAAAGCTAGAATTAATTACAATAAGCACAAAGATTCACACAATTCTACTGACGCCGGACTTGTTTTTTCCCCCACAATTCTTTGGAATATTCACAATTTCAAAAGTTATAGATTAGTAATGAAGTTTGATCTCATAAGCCATTTGTCACCTTTGCTGTTACCAGCCATGGCTTCCAATTCACACGCTTGTCTATCATCATGATCATTATTAAGGAAAATGAATGGGTTGAATTTCAAAAATTGTCTAAAAAACTTTTGGAAAGTTTCAAGTAAAGTGATTACTGTTAAGTGTATTCAAAGCAACTTGTGTGGCTGACAAGAGGGTGTTCGCAAATTTCTGATTTTCATTGCCTTCTAAGCATAGCTCTACAGTGCGTCCCAGAGAAGAGTTAACAGTTCGAAAAAGTCTCCCCGAATAAATTTTACCTGCTCACTCAACCATGAAGTGTTGATGGGATATATCAGGACATACAGTGAACAAAATCTGTTCTTTCATAAAAAATCAGCCACAAATGTACAAATTACCACAAATGTAAAAACATTGCATCCGCAAGTGTCAAAATAACCACAAATGTCAAAATAACCACAAATGTAATAAAAATCGCCCACAAATGTAAAAACATTTCGCCTACAAATGTAAAAATTTCCATTTTTACCACAAATGTCATAACACTTCGATCGCAAATGTAAAAACTCATTGCTTGCAAATAATGCACCGATGTAAGTTATTATGGTAAATTGCCACTTGGTCTAATGCCAAATGGTCTAACAACCAAATGGTCCAACATCATTCGGTCTATTCGTCCATCACCAATTCGTCTAATCTACATTTCGTCTAATAGCCATTTGGTCTAATAATCAGTTTAATCACTTCGTCTAATCACCGAATTGTCTATAGCCAATTCGTCTAAAACCTATTTGGTTTAATACCCATTTGGTCTAAACCCATTTAGTCTGAACATCACTTGGTCTAATAATCAGTTCGTCTAATGTTCACTTGGTCCAATCTATTTCGGCTTAAAACAATTGGTCTAATAACCAAATGGTCTAATCATCATTTCATCTAATAGCCATTTTGTCTAAACCCAGTTGGTCTAACACCCACATCGTCTAATCATCACTTCGTCTAATTACCATTTTTACTAATCATCGTTTGGTCCAATTCTCAGTTTGTCTATAACAGTTTGGTCTAATATCCATTGGTCTAATAGCCAATTGGTCTAACATCATTCCATCTAAGATCACTTGGTCTAATAACCAATTGGTCTAATCATCATTTCGTCCATTATCAATTGGTCTAATTGCCATTTCGTCTAATCAATAAATGGTCTAAAACCAGATGGTCTAATATCCATGTGGTCTACACA